>CM068386.1:35246002-35846002 GCA_034770075.1 Aralia elata | reverse complement strand
CAGTATAGACAAATGTCCTAAAAATGATCAATCTGATTGAACAATTGGGACAACTGAGTTTTGTATTGGATGAAGAGTTGATCCAAGATTTGATCTTGCAATCACTCTCGGACTCTTTCTCACAATTTGTTGTGAATTTTCCACGTGAACAAGCTATATGTTAACCTGCATGAGTTGCTTAAACACGTTGAAAACTGTAAAGACTCACTTTCCAACTAATAAAGACCAAGTCTTACTAGTAGATGATTCTTCTAGAAAGCGAAAGAGGGCCAAAGGATCTTCTTAAAAGAAGAACAATTCAAAGAAGGTATAAGGAAAGGCAATAACTAAGGATAATAAGAACAAAACTGATGCAGATAGCAAAGAAGTTTGCTTCCACTGCAATAAGCCTGGATATTGGAAAGGAAACTGTAAGGAGCATCTTACAGAGGCTAACTAGAAGAAGCTTAGTGAAGCTTCGGTTACAGATATAGGTTTGTTCATCATTGAAATAAATCTTTCTGTAAGTCAAGGTTCTACTTGGGTATTGGATACCGGCTATAGTTCTCACGTATGCAATCCAATATAGAGACTAAGCAGAAGTAGAAAGCTAAACAAAGAGTAAGTAATCTTATGTGCGGAGAATAGAGTAATGGTTACTACATTAGCCGTAGGAACTTATAGTTTAGTGTTGCCTACAGGCAAGTCTGTTAAGTTAATTAGTTGTTATTATGTTCCAGTTCTCTTAAGAAACATTATTACTTCTGTTGTTGGACAAGGAAGGTTCTGGTATTATATTTAAGAACAATTGTTGTTCTATTTATAGTGATAATGTTTTGTTTGAAACTGGAAAATAATTTGATGGACTTTGTAAACTTGACTTGCATGAAAAATAATTTTGCACATTGAACAAACTAGTAAAAGAAAAGGAAATGATCATTCAAAGAGTTGAATATATGTATTTGATGAAATACAAGTCTGAATCATTTGAAAGGTTCAAAGAATTCATAAGTGAAACAAATTGACAAAGTATTAAGATTCTTTGATCAGATCGAGGAAGGAATACTTGTGCAATAAGTTTCTAGATCATCTTAAAATGGTATTTTTCTCATAATGGACGTTTCATGATATGCAATAATTGATTGGTGTATCTAAAAAGGAAAATTGTACCATGTAGAACATGGTGCGGTCCATAATGACTTTTACCGACATTCCAGTATCCTTCTGGGGTTATGCCCTAGAAACGGCTGCATATCTACAAAATAAGGTAACCTCAAAATTCGCTCCCAAGACTCTATAAAAGTTATGGATAGGGAGGATTCCTAGTCTTAAGTATGTTAAGATAAGGGGTTGTCCAAATTATGTGAAAAGGTTTCAAATGATAAGTTTGGGACAAAATTTGACAAGTGCAGAGTTGTGGGATATCCTAAAGAAAGTTTAGGGCATTATTACTATAATCCTATACGCTGCCTTCTTGGATAAAGATGTTTATCATTGAAGGAGCTAGTGGGAGGGTAATAGATCTTGAAGGAGTTCAAGAACCACAAAGTACTACAAGTCAAACTGAGGAACTTGTAGATAGACCTATTGTACCACAACCGAATCGTAAATCTAGAAGAGTACCGAAGATACCTAGGAGGTATGGATTCATCATAGAGGATGATGATGAGGTACGCATCATAGAGGATGATGATCCAGTTATATACGATGAGGCTATGAGTAGAAGACACTCAGAAAAATGACAGATGGCCATGAAATCCGAAATGAACTCCATGTATGAGAACCAAGTATAGACTCTGGTTACTCCACCGAAAGACATAGTGTCTAGAGGTGTAAATGGGTTTTTAAAGAGAAAAACTAGGGTAAATGGCAAGGTGGAGACCTATAAGACCATACCTGTTTAAAAGGTTTCAAATAAAATCAAGGAGTTGACTGTAATAAAACCTTATTACCGAGTAATGCTCAAGTCCATTTGGATTTTGCTTGTGATTGCAACTTATTACGAAATCTGGCAAAATGGATGTGGAGACGTCCTTCCTCAGTGAAGACTTAAGGAGAATGTATATATGATACAACCAGAGGAATTTGTTTCAAAGGTTGAAGCAAATCGTGTTTTAAGCTACAATGATCCATTTATGGATTGAAGCAAGCTTCTCAAAGATGGAACGTTCATTTTGATGAGACAATCAAAAGAGTTTAATTTTATCAAAAAACGAGAATGAACCTAGTGTGTACAAAAGGGTCAGTGGGAGCACTGTGACATTCCTAGTATTATATGTTGATATATTATTGATAAGGAATGACACACCAATGCTATAATCAGTAAAGATAAAATTGTCTAAACATTCCTCCATGAATAACTTGGGAGGAGCATCCTATAAATTGGGGATATAAATCTATATAGATAGATTTAAAAGGATGTTCGGCTTGACCCAATGAACGTTTATTCATTCGATGCTAAAGGCGTTTAGCATGGCAAACTCCAAGAGAGGTCTCATGATAATGAGCCATGGAGTGAATCTCTATAAAATTGTCTCCAATTTAAAGAGAGATCGCATGAGTTACTATCATGTATGCAATGAATATACAAGGCCTGATGTTGATCAGTCATATTCTGGAGAAGATCACTATAAGACAGTGATAAACATCTTAAGTACTTAACTGGTATTGAAGATGTGAACATGATTCATGGTAGGTCTGAATTAAAACTAGAGGGCTAAACAGACTCAAGTTTTTCAGACTGACCAAGATGATAACAAATCCACTTTAGGGTAAATTATTACCTTGAAAAGTGGTGCAGTGAATTGGAAAGGTTCCAAAATAGCAAAGAGTTGCTGATTTAGTGACAAAGACAAAGTATATAGCTGTAAGTGAAGCTGCAAGTTGATTGTTTGGATGAAAAGTTCATCACAGAACTAGGAATAGTTTTTAAGTCTCATCTTGGATTCAAACATGTGTTGCGGCACTTTAATTTGATTAAAGGAATCATTGAAAGAAGAAAAGACTATAGAGATAGTGGACTTTCAAGAACAACATTGCATATCCATTTACTGAAGCTTTATCCAAACGGCAGAATGATCGTCACTTAGAGAAGAATGGTATTAAATACCATGACGATTGGGTTTTGTGCAAGTGGGAGATTGAAAGTAGTATGCACACAAGCCATTCATATTTGATATGATGTGGCATATACTTTGTAATCTTATTCGGTTATTAAAGGCATTTTATATTATCTACAAAGTGTTGTTATATTAAATGTGATAAACCCATAGTTTTGAGCAATACTTTTAGAATCATGATGGTGATCATGCTAATGAGATCTAAATTCTAGATAGCTCACAAACTAAAATCGTTCCTAATCGTTGGATTACTAAAAAGTGGATTAATGAATCCGGATAGATTAGTACATACGTTGCTTGCTCTTAAGAAGAGGATGATTGATCTCATAATCATTTGTGTGGAGACACTAAAGCAAGTATATAGGTGCTTATTGGAGAATAAGTTCACTAAACGTGGCTCGTTAAGGAATACCTAATGGAGTTTTACTCGCCTGTCAATAGGAATTCCTCTAGTGATAGTAGTACAAGTGATCCTTGGACTTGAGATCATCATAGTATCTTGTGTATGATGAGTTATACTTTGACATGTCCCTTAAGACCTTTAGGGTGTAACAAAGTGTATGATTGGGTATAATAAGTTGTACATGGAGATAGGTGAATGATCAACAAAGAATCTACCATGTCTAGTAAAAGATGTGAATGTCCTATGTGATTCGATAAATGACAACTCAGTAGTCCTTGGCCAAGGCAGAATAAAATTAGAAAAGAGTTTCTAATTTGCATTATTTAGAGTGGTGCATTTGAGAATCGAAATACATATAATTAAATAAAATAAGACTTGATAGTAATTCCATGTCTTATATTTAATTGGGACATTGTATGATAGAAGGATTGAATTGTACGGTAACTATGCACTGAAAGGTTCTTTTATGATTAATGTTGAAATCTATATTATCTGGAAAGTCGTTCATCGCTAAGGGGGCTTACCCTTATTGTAGAATAAATATTATTTATTTAAATGAATTAAATAGTTTAATTTATTTATTTAAATAAGATTAGAATTGTTCTAATTGATTTATTCACAACCGGTTTAATATGGAGAACCTAAAGGGTCACACCGCAAAAGGAAAATATTTATTTAAGAAGTAAATGGCATAATTGTAATAATAAGTTAAGTGTATTTAATTTAGTCTATGGAGATAGAATAAATTAAATAGCTTAATATTTATTATTTAATATTTTAAAAATATTAAATATAAATTAATAAGAGGAGTCTTATTATTATTATTATTACTATTACTATTATTTAATTCCTAATAGGGATTGAGAATTAATTAATAGAAGTACTCTCACATGAATTCCTAATTGGATTAGGAGTTTAATTTAATTAAATGAGTTTAATTAGAATAGAAACCCTAATCCTAAATAGTTTAGGGAATGGTTTTCCTACATCTATAAATAAGAGAAGTCTTATCATAGATTAGGGTTACACACTCTTGCATAAGAATTATGGAGAGTACTTACAATTTCTATAGATATAGAAACTAGGATTTTGCCAACACCCATCTTCTTGAACAAGTATTATTCCTTGGTGGATCACCTCTAGAGGCCAAACACTTAGGTGGCTAACGTTGATCAAAGGAAGGAATTTAATCGGTGGAATTCAAGAAGAACGCGAAGGAATTGGAGGTGAACTTGTACCTGAGGAAGCTAGAATTCTATAAGGGTATAATTTTTATTCTCCATCTCTTTCGTTTAATTAATAATTGTGCATAAAGAAAGATCATGGTAATGGTTTGTATAAAATTTTAAAATCTGATTTTATCGCGCTTCCACTTTATTTATGTAATTTGATTGCATGTTCGTGTTATACAAACCTAACAGTAGTATATCATGAACAGTGTATAAGCTAAAAACATAATGGTTTTATATTTGAAATTCGTTTTGAAACATTTTTGTGTCTAAATAAAAGAATAATGAAATGAGCTATGTATACGCAATAGAAACCGTCCATAAACCACATAATCTCAAGTTTACAAATAAAGACAAGAAAATTCTTAAAATGGGTTATAGATGGTTTATGCCTCGATATGTAAAGTATTTATATACTAAAGTCGCGAGAGAACCTTTTTGGGCATAAAAGGGTTATAACGGACAAAAGTTTCTAGAGAAATGTGGGACAGTTTTAAGACAAGAACAAAATATTATTATTAATGAAAGACAACGAATGGAGCCTATGTGATTGTCTAATATATAGCCATACATGTTATGTAATATAAATGTATATCTAATGTATGTGTATATGTGATTGTAATTATATAGGTTTTGCAAAGAGAAGTTAAGAGAAATTATAAACAATAATCATCGAACAAGGCAAGTCTTTCAGTTCCTATTTGCTATATGAACTTGACCTGATTATATGAATTATATATTATGCTTATTGAATTATGAAAATCTACTTATGACTAAAACAAATTGAGTTTTGGAACTCAGTATTGACGTGATATGTGATATGCTAAACATATAAATCATATTGTTGAAGTTATAATGCATGCTTAATATGAGTATTAACTGAGCATGAAATTATGTGCTATGTGATGCATGAAAACTGCTAGATTTGTTGGGCTGTCGAGCTCAGTCTTGCAAAAAAATAAAATTTTTGGAGGTATGTTATGCGAATTTCTTGCTATTCAGATGATAAGGATTTGAAGCATATGCGCAGGAAAATTATTTTCGTTAGTTAAATACTGTATCACATTTTATTGATAGTTTGTAGTGTGTATGTAAATGTAAGGTTGTAAATATTGAATTATCCGATATACTGGGCTGTCGAGCTCATTCTTGTAAAAAAATAAAATTTTTGCACGTATGTTATGCGACGCGATTTATTGCTATTAAGATGATAAGGATTTGAAGCATATGCGCAGGAAAATTATTTTCTTTAGTTAAATACTGTATCACATTTTATTGAGAGTTTGTGGTGTGTGTAAAAGTAAGGTTTTAAATATTGAATTATCTGATATATATATATATATACACAATTTGGTTCAGGTCCGGGAGTCCGCATTTTGTTAAAATGCGGACTTTTTTTTTTTTTTTGCTTTTTTTTTAAAAAAAACTAAAAAAAAATAAATAAATAATTATGGAACTGAAATTTTTACATAATACAGTGTTTTGAACGTGATTTGAATACATATAACAAAACATGTATGTACAGTTTGCGCAGACTGTACATACATGTTTTGTTATATGTATCCAAATCACGCTCAAAATACTGTATTATGTAAAAATTTCAGTTCCATAATTATTTATTTATTTTTAGTTGTTTTAAAAAAAAAGCAAAAAAAAAAAAAAAGAGTCCGCATTTTAACAAAATGCGGACTCCCGGACCTGAACCGGGCTGTATATATATATATATATATGTATATGTATATATATATATATATATACATATATATATATATATATATATATATATATATATATATATATATATATATATATATATATATATATAAAGAATGTTGTATTGAGACTTGAATTCCTATTCAATAACTCTGATAAAATGAATCATAGAATAAAATGATTCTAAAATAAGTAATCGTAAATGTTGCGATTCAGGGAACGAAGGAAAGACAGAAAGAAATTTTTTTAATTATTTCGCATTTTTATTAGTTATAACATCGAATAATGATAGAAAGCTAATGCAAGATAATCATTAACGCGCAAGGTCGGGATTAAGTTATTCTTGATTTTGGATTAAGTTGGTCCTGATTTTGGGGACGTCATAGAACCACTCTCCACCTATAACTAGGAAATGTCTCTAGCCCGAGGGGAGTCACTGATGAGGACATGACATGGGTTGATTCAAATAAGACTAAAGGAGCGTGGGGAGATCCAATTCAAGTGCTAGTTGGACTAATTACAAAGACTAGAACTAAAAGGTTCACGCAAGGTCTCAATGGATTGATCCAAGATGTTTAGGCTGAAGCTAACTCAAGGAGACCAAAGGAGGAGGCTAGGGAGCATGAGACACAAGTTTGGTTCAGTTTGACACAAGCCCAATTCAGAAATTAGAGAAGATTTTGTTTCCTAAAATATTAGGCAAACTATATTTTATTTTGTTTCCTTTTGTTTTTAGGTAATTTAGCATGATTCTAGGGGGGTATGATTTATTTTGATTGCAATTTTAGAGACTTCTACTAGGGTAAAATTAGGGCAACACTTTTAGGGTTTTTATTACCATAATCAAGTCATTGTAGTAGTATAAATAGGCCTCAAGGCCAAGGGTTTTAGACATTGAATGGTTTAATAATACTTCTTATTTTTAGATTACTTGAGAGTATTCTATCTTTGTTCTTTTCAAGAACTCTTGATCTTATCAGTGTGTCCGTGGCGATCAATTCGACTTATCAGGCATCAATCCATAGGTGTTTGTGGCATCTTCTACCGTACATCAACCGTTGATTGTACCAAGGTTACCGCTTCAATATAAGTGAGGGGTCAAGGTGTCGTTGATGTTCCACCCATAACCATTGCTAGAACGATCCGGGTGACGACCACCTCACGCAAGTGTGCCGTGGAGTCTATCATTTGGCATCAGAGCTAAGTTTCTAGCGGGTTATTTATCCTTTTATTGTTCTTATTGCGTATTATTAAATATATATATATATATATATATAGATATATATCCGCATATTATTGTTTTGTGCTAACCCAAATTCGCAGTGTCATCATTGCTTCAACCATCCTCACATCCAAATACGTCATCATCAATTCCGAACAAGCAAAGCCATAAAATTTCGTGGTGTGCTGTTGCAGGCAACTAAAAATAAAACCTTACTCCGAATGATATTTATGTAGTAGTGTAAGCAAGAGTCGATCCCATAAAGAATGATTAATCTACTTTTATACTTTGTATACCAAAAAGGGGGGTTTTGAATGTTGTTGAATAAAGTAAACAAATACGCAAATAACGCAAAATAATCTTATGAAATAAATCAGAGGAACGAGCCTCGATTTAAGTTAACTTCCACCTTCAGAATATTACACTGATAATTGACATGAGCATAAACAATTAGTACTTTGAATATTCATCGTTAGAATCAATTCACCATTTAGAATCATTTCATGCCTTTCCTTAATTTTAGTTAGATAGAAACAAGCGATCTAAATAACCCTAACTACTAAACAACCTTAGACAAGCGCTGAAAGTTTAATCTAATAACAGCTTTAAGAATTAGAAAAATCGATGAAGCTAAACAATACAAGTACAAGCGGTTGCATTTAATTTAGTTGAGTATATTCTTCCTTTGATATAATAATCTTCTGATCTGCAGTTAAATATTAACCTTAGTTGCTTCGCAAATTAGAGTGACCAAACAATTATGGATTTGATATCTAATTTAGCAGTAGATTTCAACGAATAATAAATTAGTTTGAAACCTAGCAATTAAACATATCAATCATAAAATCCAAGGGCAGAAGAATAATCAATAATCAAAATATAAATTGAACCATTAAAACTAATTAGATCTCACAGTGCAATAATCCGAGATTGTCGTCTCCTTATTCCAAGAATAAAATTTAGCTACCTAAAGCCATGTAAATCACCAAGAATAATAGAGAGAAGAATTGTATACTAGGAACTATTTTTTTTCTCTTCAGTGTTTAATAACATGTATTTATATCTTACATAAGAAAACCCTAACTTAGGAGATAATACAATCTAATTTGGAGTCAAATAGCATGGCAAAACGCGTACAAAATCTGGTTGATCCGCGCTTCAGTGCCGCGACTCCCTTCTCTAGCGCCGCAGCGCTCTAGTCCATCGTCGCAGCCCTTTAATGCAGCGCCATGACTCTCTTCCTTTTTTCCTTCAAGCGTCGTGACCCTCTTTTTTTGGCGCCGCGACCCTTAAGTTTCTGTTAACCCACGCGACCATAATTACAGCTTTGTCACTCCATTCACTTCAAGTCCAAATAATGCTTCATTTGTCCTCCATATCACTTCCAAAGTCATAAGCTCCTATATTTGCACTTAAAATTAAAATATAAGAATAATGAGTGTATTTAGGCACAAAATAAAGACAAAATATTAAACATTAAGAGATAAAAATATAATAAATTTTATACTCATCAAATTCCCCCAAACTTATCCTTTGCACGTCCCCGGGCAAATCAAAAATAAACTAACAAACTTGACAACCTTAAGCCACAATTGAATATGAATTTCAAGATTAACCTCAAAGATTCTAAACAATAACTTTGAGAAATTTCAAAACAATGCACCATCTAGTACTTAAGCTCCGTTATCAATCTTACTTTACTCTCAACACTTTGTACGTGTGTGAATCCAAATGTACCAACCTAATCCGAACTCAGATAAACTTATGAAATCAAAACCTTGAAGGAAAAAAAAACTCAAGCACTTATTTTCACACTATTCTTAGCTAACACAATCAGATAACACCAGAGGATCAAAAGGCTTTTTCTTCTTTTTCTTTTTTTTTTCTTCGGTAAGTGCATTTTATGCTCCATCTTACCAGTTAGTGCGTTTTACGTTCTATCTCGCATGTCACGTGTTTATGAGTGAGTGCGTTTTACGCTCTATCTCAACCAACCACATAAATCATATATATTTTTCTCTTTTTTTTATACTTTGCAAAATTTTGCCTAAATTATCTTCCCTTTCTTAAATAATATCTCATATTCACTTCAAATTATGATCAAACAAACAATAGAGTTCCAAAATTTCTCCCCAAAACATTCAATCAAATAAATTCCTTCCAAGTTACAACTATGTTGACCAAATGGATATGTGCTAAAAAATGAAAAATCTCAAATAAAGTAATAATAAACAAAGAAAACCAAATTCATACTACACAATGCCTCTCAATCTTCTAAGAAGTTATCAAAAAGAAATCAAATTTTTTTTTTATCATTAGTCAAAACTTAAAATCCAAACTCAACTTATTGCTCAAGTGACACATCCTAAAAATTACCCCATTTTCGTAGGAAACACGATTGCACTTAGCATGTGCAACAAGCCTTTAAACCCCAAGGTTACCCCAAGTGGACGAGTTTTGTCTCGTGAGGGGTTGTAGTGAATATGCCCACAAAATTCTAGCTTGAAACTATCAACATAAAAATATGACCTAATAAAATAAGAAATAACCTAAATCCTTCCCCCCCACACTTAAAACTTACATTGTCCCCAATGTAAAGTAAAAATGGAAAGAAAAGGTAGAAAGATACTCCCCTATGGGTTGCTTCCCATGCAGCGCCTTTGTTTATTGTCAGTGGCTCGACTAAATGCTTCCCTTTGTTAATCAATATAGACCGGATCCGCAAGATCCACATTGTCCACTTTTTCTTCTCGGAAACCCTCATAGAAATTTTTGAGGCGATGACCATTCACCTTGAACACTTTAGAAGTTGCCAAACTTTAAATTTCAGCTGCACCAAGATGGAAAACATTAGTAACAATAAAAGGTCCACTCCAACGAGAACACAACTTACCTAGAAACAAACAAAGTCTTGATTGATAAAGAAAAACTTTTTAACCACTTTGAAATTCCTTTCTAGAGACCATCTTATCATGAAAACTTTCATTTTTTCCTTGTAAATCCTTGCACTCTTATAAGCATCATTACGAATTTCCTCCAACTCTTGTAGTTGCAACTTCCTATGTTCTCCACTTGCATTCATCTTTATATTAAAGCTCTTAATAGACCAATAAGCTTTATATTTTAACTCGACGGGCAGGTGACATGGTTTCCCAAACACTAATCTATAAGGTGACATAACAATGGGTGTCTTAAATACGGTCTGATACGCCCATAAAGCATTATCCAAGCGTAAACTCCAATCTTTCCTGCTTGGATGAACTGTCTTCTCAATGATATATTTGATTTCTCGATTTGATACTCTTGCTTGTCCATTCGTTTGCGGATGACAAGAAGTTGACACCTTATGAGTTACATGATACTTTCTCAACAATGCTCCCACCGTTCGATTACAAAAGTGAGTCCCTCGATCACTAATTAGAGCTCTTGGAATGCCAAACCTAGAAAATATGTTAGACTGAAGAAAATCTGCAACCACTTTCGAATCATCAGTCCTGGTGGCCTTAGTTTCTACCCACTTTGAGACATAATCAAGAACAAGTAAAATATAAATATACCCGAAAGATACAAGAAACGGTCCATGAAATCAATGCCCCAAACATAAAAAATTTCACAATATAGTATGGGGGTTTGCAACATCTCATTTCGTTGGGAAATATTGCCTGACTTTGGACAATTATGACACGACTTGTAAAATAAATATGAATCTTTGAAAAGAGATGGCCAAAAGAACCCACATTCTAACACTTTCCTTGTCCTCTTGGATCCAAAGTGACCTCCACAAGCATATGTATGACAAAAAGTGAGAGTAGACGTAATTTCACTTTCAGGAATGCACCTTCTTATCACTTGGTCGGCACAATGCTTCCATAAGTAGGGATCATCCCACACATAGTGCTTGGCATCATTTTTGATTTTATCTCTTTGAGCTTTAGACAAACCAGAAGGTAAAATGTTAGTAGCCAAATAATTCACAATATTTGCATACCAAGGTAAGCTTGAAGTGGTGGAAAATAATTTTTTATCAGGGAATATGTCTTGCAGAGGAAGTTCATCATTCACATTCACTAAACGACTTAAATGATCAGCAACACTATTCTCAGTCCCTTTTTTGTCCTTAATCTTTAAATCGAATTCACTCAAGAGAAGTATCCATCTTACCAATCTTGGTTTCACCTCTTTCTTTGTCATCAAATAACAAAAACCTGCATGATCAGAATAGAAAATGACTTTAGTAACAAGCAAATAAGATCAAAATTTTTCTAAAGAAAAAACAACAGCTAAAAGCTCATTTTTAATGGTTGAATAATTTTGCTGAGCATCATTCAAGGTCTTTGACGCATAATAAATGGCATGAGTTGCTTTTCCAACTCTTTGACGCAAAATAGTGCCTACTGCATAATCACTTCCATTACACATTATGTCAAAAGGCATGTTCCAATCAGGAGGTTGGATAACTGGAGTGGATGTCAACAATTCCTTCAATTTATCAAATGCTTTCTTACGATCCCCATCAAAATCAAGCTCTACTTCCTTTTATAGCAACTTGCATAGGGGTGATGCGATCTTGGAAAAATCTTTGATGAACCTGCAATAAAAACCTACATGTCCAAGAAAAGAATGAATTTCCCGCACACTAGTGGGATAAGGCAGAGATTGAATAACATCAACTTTGGCTTTATCTACTTCAATGCCTTTAGAGAAAACTACATGACCCAAAACTATACCTTGTTCAACCATAAAATGACATTTTTCAGAATTTAAGACAAGGTTAGTTTCAATGCATCTTTGAAGAATAAGTGTAAGGTTATGCAAACCATTATCAAAGGAGTCTCCATAAACTGTAAAATCATCCATAAAAACTTCCATTATATGCTCAATATAATCCAAAAATATGCTAACCCTATACCTTTGGAAAGTAGCTGGGGCGTTGCAAAGTCCAAAGGCCGCATGGTACCAAATGGGCATGTAAAGGTCGTTTTTTCTTGATCCTCCGGAGCAATTGCAATATGAAAATAACCTGAATATGCATCAAGAAAGCAATAATAAGAATGACCCGCCAATCGTTCAAGCATTTGATCAATAAAAGGTAAAGGAAAGTGGTCTTTGCGGGTTACAACATTTAATTTTCTATAATCTATACAAACCCACCACCCATTTTGCACTCAGGTAGGAATCAACTCATCATTTTGATTTTTCACAATCGTAATCCCATACCATTTGTACCGGGCTAACCCAACTGCTATTCAAAATAGGGTAAATCACGCCGACTTCAAGTAGCTTGAGAATTTCCTTTTTCACAACTTCCATCATGGGAGGGTTTAATCTCCTTTGTGGTTGACGAGCAGGTTTCATTGCATCCTCCAACAATATCTGATGCATGCATGTAGAAGGACTTATTCCTTTAATATCGGCTATCGTACATCCAATGACCTTCTTATGCTCCTTTAGAACTTGCATGAGCTTCTCTTTGTAACAATCGAGAATTGTACTTAGCTTGTAATTAGGGTTTTATTGAATAAAATGAATATTTATGAATATTACTCTGTGTTACGTGTTTAAAGATCATATTATGACCTAGACTGTGATTATATGTTAGAATTTACGAATTAGGGTTTCATACGAAGAAATAAATTTTTTTCAAGAAATAGATGAAAAACACTGTTCACGCTAAAAACGCCTTCTACGTTTTTCAATTTTTTCAAAAGACTCCATGGCGTTTATATAATGTCACGAGACGTAATCTCTAATAAAATTCAGAAACGAAAAATGCAGTTTTTAGGCTTGTCGATCGAATTACGAAAGTCAACCGAAAAGTCAACGAAGGTCAAGATTAATTATTAATCCGTTGGGCTTTGATATTGGGAGCCCAAATAGAAGTAATGTAGGATGCCCAAGATAATTTAATCAAGGCCCAAACTAATTAGTTAGGGAGTCCCAAAGAATGGCCCAAACCAATATTAAACTAAGCCCAAACCAAGCCCAAGCAAGATGAGTCAACCCATGGATCAATGGGTGGCAAAAGGGATGGAGCAACCCATATGGGGCCCCTAAGGGGGTGGTACCCGGCCAACCAAGATTCCTACGGAAGCTTGGCCAATTAGTCTTGCAAATGGTGGTGAAATTAAATGTCATTAAGGCTAAAAACCCTAAAGTCCAAGTATGATGATGTTAACTCAACCTAGGCTAGTTTAATTGCTATGTAGTTAAGTTAGCCAAGGGTTGGTTAGTGAGAAGTTAGAAGTGCTGGGGGAATGACTAAGCAAGACCATAGCCAAGGAAACTTAGTGCAAACCCTAGCAAAGTTATCCTAAAGACTTAAATACCCCAACTCTTGCTCCACCTATAAATACAAGCCTTATTCTTCACAATCCTTACCAATTCACTAAACTTAAGACGAGAAACTCTACACATTTTTTGAGAGAGAGAGATAGGCTCGGATCAAGAAAGAAGGAAAGGAAGGAGAAAAGCTAGCATCTAGTTAGTCATCTCCATCAAGATCATCAAGAAGGTAATAAAAAAACCTAAACCCTAAAATCATCTATTATGTTTTCTATTAATATAGAAGTACTTTGTTGGTTGATGTTGTTGGTTAATAGGGATCAATGAAGGATCCAAAGAACTAAGGAGAATGATCTTAGAGGACTTAATATTTACCGGTAATAAGCATTCAAAGCAAGAACATAATGTTAATGAAGAACCGAAACCAAGAAAGGATGAAAATCGTATTAATTGTTGTTGATGGATAAGTTTAAAACTATAGTTTATTTGTTAATATTAAAATCTAAAAAGAAAGAAATGTACTCATGTGAGTTACAGAAATGTTCCAAGTGGAACGAAGTAAAAATATGCTATAACGAAGTTATGGCAAAAATTTTAGTAAAAGACGTCAATCGACGAAAACCCTTACTTGATACGACTTTTGTGCCAAGATAGTGGGAAATAAACCCTTCCAGAAAATTCTGATTTTTTTGGGATGTGTAGAACGTAGAAAAAGTGAGTCGTGAGCTCAAGAATGGACTCATTTCGATAACGGATGAGCGAGTTATGAAGTCACGAAGTTAGTACGTCAAAATTGACAAAGTATGAAAATTGAAGAAATAGGCATGAAAAATTCGTTGTCGGGTCGGCGCGGGGCGCGCTCAGGCACAAGATAGGTGCTGAGTTAGGCTTTTGGCCTAAAGCATACACCTAAAGTAGACGGTTTGTCATGTCTAGATTATAACTAAAGAAGAACTTAGCCTAAAGCAGATAAGTTATCCTGTCTGACTTGTAAAGAAGAACTTAGTCTAAAGCAGACGGGTTACACTGTTTGATTTAATCCTGTGGCAGTGGATGTAAAGAAATTGGTCGCATTAACTAAAGTATCCAACGCAAACACTATGAACTAAGAATCTAGAGTGAACGTAAACTAACATTTGACATCAACTATGTGGCTAATTGGTATATGTATATAAACTTAATTGTGTAGGCCATTCGAAGGCAACTAGCATAAATTTCTAAAAGACGCTTAAGGCAAGTTTTCTAAACTTACTTACTCTTTATATTTGAGTAACTATCTTAACTTCATTTGATTTTCCTAATTGAATGCAAGTATTATTAAATTTTTCACAAGTGTTCAAGCTATGCTATGCATAAACTGTTAAAACTTTTGAGTTCCATTATTCATGAACTACTTAAGATGACTTTCGATGCCATTTGACTCGGCTAGACAAATGTTTAAATATTTTATTGATTGAATTATTATAACGAATGTGATTTTTATGAATAAATAAAATATTTATTGAGTTAAATAAATATTTTATTTAATTTATTTATTGAATAAAATAAATAATTGATGAAATTATTGTGGAGTAATTTATTTTAGTATAATTATGTTAATTGAATAGTGATTTGATGATATTCTAATTTAATTTAATAATTAAATTAGATGATTAATGATTTATTTGAATACAATAATTTATTGAATTAATTTATAATTGGCCAAATGAAAATTATAATTTAATTAGTAAGGTTTAATTGAATTTATTTATTAGTAAGTTTAATTAAGTTGAAGTGTGACAATTAAACTATATTATAAAATAACTATTAAAATAAAGAGAAAATAGGTTATTTGAGGTTCAAGCCAAATAGGGGCTTGAGACTTTTTAAATTTTGCAACAGCTGAGACTTGATGTGTATTGAGTATTGGATCAGTTTTTTTTATGTTATGTGTGCTAAAGCCTAAAAACAAAAAAAAAAACAGAGTTTTATTGAGAGAAAAGAGAAAAGAGAGTGAAAAGAGTTCTCTATGAATTGAGAAGGACGAATAAGGATGATTGCCAAGTTTTTCCAATCATAATCTAGGAAGAGCTAAAGAGGTAATAATCTAGCTTTAAGTTTTAATTCATATTTTTTTTTTGCAAATTACTTCTCTGTGATAAATTTTGATGAACAACATTGTTAAGATTTGATGATATGTTAGATATACATGTTAATCAGTGTGTATAGTTAATTAATAAGCATCTGTAAATAGTTTTTGTGTTAATTAAATTCGTGTATAAACCTGGAATAGGAAAAACATGGCTTTTAGTTTTCACATTGTTTATGTGGTCTGTCTAAGGGTCAAAATTGATGGTCAATTCATGCTTACAATATGAAATTAATAGTTGTTTGTCGTAATTCGCTAAGATGCGAAGAGATTGCAAGTTGAATGGATCGAAATGGTTGAATAACGAGTTCATACCGATTGATTATGCTAAATGTGTCCAACTTTGTAAACATGGCATGAACACATAATTTTTAATCCGTAATATGGGGTTAATTGATGTTCTGAGATGTTGAAATGATAGTGTGGATGTTAGTTTAGGTGTTTGTCATGTTTATATCGTCTGGGTATGCCAAATTGTGAAAAACTTTGGCCAAAATTGGCATTTTCTGTGTTCGTCGCGAACTGCAGGAACTGACAGTCGGGTCTACTGCCCCGACAGTGGAAATACACTAGAGTTAGCAACCCGGTGGTATAAATGAACTGGTTTTGTCGCCCCGGTGGTGTCTTCGCCCCGACGCCCAAATTAAACTAATTTCAACTGCCTCGGCGGTAGCCTTGCCCTGGCGGGAATTTTGTGAAGGAAATGTACCGCCCCGACGGTGGACCAGGAAATGAAAATTTTCCTTTTTCTTTGTGCTCATGTTATATTACCATGTGTATGTTTAAAGCTTAGACTAAGGTATTAAATGAATAATAAGATACTATGATGGATGATAAGCAAATACCTATTGATTATCAGATGACAATTGAGATATTAAAATGAAATTGGATGAGAACGAATCCCAAAGTGTTTATAATACTGTAACTAATCATTGTTACTGCTTTATAAACGGAATGTATATGTTAATTAAGGAACGTGAATTTTAATTTGTAATCTACGCACGAGGCAAGTTTTCTACCCTTAATCTTTTTATTTCATTGAAAGCAAGTTCTTTTATCCATGTCTTGATTAAAATGTCGCAACTTTCTTACTTTACTTTCATTGAACAAGTTTTTAACCTTGACTCTTTTACTGTTCAACAAGGTTATTTAAATTGATGTAATGCTGATATTCTTTTGAAAAGCATTTCAATTCTTCTTAAAGCATTATCTTGATAAATGAAAATTGTTCAATTGTTAAACATTGATATTCAATCATTGTTATAATACCTTGTTCAAGATTACTTATTATTAAACCTTGAACGATTATTGAACCCATTTTGATTCAAGTAGTCCATAGTTGATGTGCGTTCCAAAGATTTGAATTTTCTTCAAAACTGTTCCAATCCAAATTTCTTTTGGTACGGACTACAATGTCAAAACTGAGATGAACAACCCTAATATAGGGGAATAAGTTACACAATAGCGTTAAGGTTTATGTGCACATTACATTGTACGAAGGGCTGTTCCCCGGAGTACGAGACGGTAGTCCTATGGTCTATAAGACTGTTAAAGGTTGCAGTAGAAATACTCGTTAACCTAAGGACATAGTTCATGGTCTTGTGACCCTCAGATGTACTTTTGATCTCGTAATATAAACTTGATTCAAAAACAAAGTTTCTTATCGAACGAATAGTCCTTCATCTATGTTTGGTTGAACTCAGAAAGGTTTATATTATTCACTTGAAATTAATCATCGATTATTCATATGATATTATTGTTATCTTTATGGGCAATTGTTTGCTCACTCTTGCATAAATATTTGTAGCTAAGAATAGAAAGACAGATGAGCCGTCCTCAAGCAAGGGCAAGGGCAAGATGAATAACTGAACAAGATTAGTTTAAAGTTTAAACAATTTGAATTATGTAATGGATTTAATTTTATTATGATATTTCGCTATTCTGATGTAATAATTAAATGTTAGATTACTTGGGATCGTATTGGTTATGTAATCAAACTTGGTTTGAATTATGTAATTTTTATTTATTTTACCATGTTTGGTTTATATTACCTTTGCCATGGGTAGTTAGATGTGATTATAAAGTATCGTGAGCACTAAATCCGTGGGATTTAAGTAACCAAATTTGGGGATGTCACAGGTTGGTATCAAAGCTATAGGTTATAAACCTTAGGTAAGAGAAAAACCTTAGGCTATATCCTTATCAAAAAGATAGTTGTGTTATAACTCTTATCGAGTTCTAAGGAATGGATTACAGAAATTCATTAAAGACAATAAAATGATTATGTTCTATATGCTTACTTGTTAACAAACTTATATGCTCGCGAGTAGTAATTGGAACTTAAAATTTTATTGTCAGGATGTCTGATAGAGGAGAACCCAGCCAAGCTAGGGAGGAGGAGTCTCGAGACATTCATTCAGTCTGGGAGCAGCTAGTTCTGAGAGAACCAACCTCACTGACCACTGTTGTAGAACCTGAGTATGAATCTGAGTCAGATCCTGAGGAAGATCCTGAAGAGGTTGAGGAGGAGGAAGAAGACCCTGAGGAGATACCACTATCTTCCTTAGGTGTTCAGATGTATGAGCAAGTGTATGATCGCAACATAAAATTGTAGGATAGGGTAGAGGCGTTAGAGGAGCAGGTGGCTGAGCATCAGGCTGTTCTTGAGCAGGAGAATGGCGAGATTGAGGAGCTTGATATACGTCTTAGGGATGTGGAGTGGAAGCTAGTTCAGGCAGAGAGCCAAAAGGAGGAGTTATCAGCTGAGGTGGAGAAACTGAAGAGTGAGTTGAGGGAAGAGTCCGCAAAATGTGCTAGAGCCGAGGACGCGTGGATGAAAGTTACTGATCATACAGATCGTGTTGAGGACGAAGTTCAATCAAAGAAGGTTAAAATGGAGGAGATGGATCATGTTTTTCACACAGCGATGGATAGAGCTCAGGATCGAGTCTTCCACTATCCAGTGCAATTCGAGGATTTACCGTGGTACGTGATGGATCGCAGGACGATGATTCGTATCATGGAGCAAGAGCGTGAGGAAGCCGTGCGACGGGGAATGTCTTTATAGGTCACGAACAACAATAATAATAAGTTATTTTCTAAGAAATTTAGTATGATGTAAATCTCAAATGAGATAAATAGTGGAATATGATGATGTAATCCTGGAATATTATGAATTCAGGATAGAGGATGTAAATAATTATGATGCTATCTATGTTATGTTTTGAAGCAGTAAATGAATAAAATACGGAAGTTTATCAGATGTACTATGTGCTTAATGTTGTTTATAAATGTTTAAGTTAAGACTTAAATGTTTAAGTAATTGAGCAATAATCTAACAGCGCGAATTCTTAACAGTAAGATGCCGCCAAGAAGAAGACAGACACGTCAATAGATCCCTGAGGGGTCCACAAATAACAACGATGAAACCAACGCTAATCCAATGTAGTAGTTGGTGAATTTGCTAACGGGAGCATTTGCAAATCAACCTCAAGCTCAGGCCACAACTTTCAAAGACTTCAAAGCGGTAGGACCCCCAGAATTTCAAGGGTCTATGAATCCAATTGAAGCTCAAACTTGGGTTATGGAGATGGAGAAAGTATTTGACGTCCTAGGGTCAGCGAGGACCAGAAGACTGCGTTCACAACATTTATGCCTAAATCAGAAGCTAGTTACTGGTGGCAAGCTAACAAAACCCGAGTTGGTCAAGGGGTAGTTCCGTGGGAACGATTCAAGGAGTTGTTTTTAGTAACTTATTTTTCGATGAGTGCACAAAATCAGATGGAAGTGCAATTTCTAGAGTTAAAGCAAGGTACGATGACGGTGCCTGAGTATGCTGCAAGATTTAATGAATTGGCGAGGTTTGCACCATATCAAGTTAATACTAATGAGAGAAAGGCTAGAAGGTTCGAGCAGGGACTGAAGCCCTGGCTGTATAGTTGAGTTTCGATGTTTCAACTAAATTCGTTTGCGGCAGTGTTGGAGAAGGTAATTATCGCAGAAGGGGGGACTGATGCTCTATCTAAATACAACCAAGAGCAGAAGAAAAAGAAGAGTGAGAGCGAGAACAAAGAAAGTGGTAACCATGGTGGTAGTAATCAAAAGAGGAAATGGAATGACAGTAGCTCTGGTGGCAGTCAACAAGGAAATCAGAAGAAGAAGGTGGAGGCATGCAGTAATTGTGGAAAGAATCACGTGGGTGTTTGCTTGAAAGGCAAGAGAGTATGCTTTAATTGTGGGCAAGAGGGCCACATTGCACCAAATTGTTCTAGTCCGAAGAAAGGCATATGTTTCACTTGCGGATCGAAGGATCACCTTGCTCGAGATTGCCCTAAGAAAGTTACAGGAGGAGCAAGCGGGGGAAAGAGAAACAGCAGTGGTGGCAATTTGACTATCACTGGAACGACGTCGTTCGATCGACCTACCACCCGAACATTCAACATGACGATGCAGGATGCTATGCAGTCAAAGGATGTGGTGTCAAGTATCATTCTGGTCAATAGTGTAAATGCTTACGTATTATTTGACTCGGGTGCTACTTGTTCATTTATATCCGATGATTTTGCTAGGAAATTAGAGTTACCTTAGGAAGAGTTAGATTACCCTATGAACATAGAAATTGCGAATATGGAAGTGATTCCTGTTAAGTTTGTACACAAAAACTACCGGGTAGATATTAAGGGTCATGTGATGATGGTAAAATTAATCCCAATACGTCTTGGAGAGTTTGACGTTATTTTGGGAATGGATTGGTTGTTCAACCATGGGGCAGTTATTGATTGCCAAAAGAAGTGTGTAAACCTTATGACTCTGTCAAAGGTAGTGTTTTATGGCAGCAAGTCGCCTAGACAAACAAATTGTTTGACGATGTTGCAGGCCAGAAGATTGTTGAGACAAGGGTGTGTAGGGTATCTAGCCTACATAGTTGATTCACAAAAGGTGGGTGCGAAGTTAGATGAAATACCAATCGTTAGGGATTTTGCGGATGTGTTTCCTGAAGATTTGCCAGGACTTCCACCAGATAGGGAAGTTGAGTTTGTAATCGATTTGGTACCAGGTACGGCACCAATATCAAAGGCTCTGTATAGAATGGCTCCAGTAGAAATGAAGGAGTTGATGGTGCAACTGCAAGAGTTTCTAGATAAGAAATATATTCAGCCGAGCGTGTCACCGTGGGGAGCGCCAATTTTATTTGTCAAGAAGAAAGATGCATTAATGCGTCTTTGCATTGATTATAGAGAGTTGAACAAGGTCACGATTAAAAATAAGTATCCGTTATCAAGGATCGATGACCTGTTTGATCAGCTGAAGGGAGCGAGATATTTCTCAAAGATAGATCTGCGAAGTGGGTACCATTAGTTGAAGATGAGAAAGGAAGATATACCTAAGACGGTATTCCGAACTAGATATGGCCACTATGAGTTTTTGGTTATGTCATTTGGTTTAACAAACGCACCTGCAACGTTTATGAATTTAATGAATAGAGTGTTTAAACTATATTTGAATAAATGGGTGGTGGTATTTATAGATGATATATTAGTTTACTCAAAAACTCGGGAAGAGCATGCAGAACACTTGCGATTGACGTTAGAGTCGTTAAGAAAAGAGAAGTTGTATGCGAAATTCTCCAAATGCGAATTTTGGTTGGAGCGTTTCAATTCCTTGGGCATGTTATTGATAAAGACGGGATTTCGGTGGATCCGGTGAAAGTGGAAGCTGTAATGAACTGGGATCAGCCGAAAACACCGTCAAAAGTAAGGAGTTTCTTGGGATTGGCAAGTTATTATAGGCGTTTTATTCAAGATTTCTCCAGGATCGCTACTCCGTTGACGAATTTGACAAGGAAAGCAGTGAAGTTCGTTTGGACGGAGAAGTGCGAAGAAAGTTTTTAGGAGTTGAAGAAACGTTTGAGTTCAGCACCTGTGTTATCTTTACCGGATAATACAGGAAATTTTGTGGTGCATAGTGACGCATCGCACAAAGGGCTATGTTGCGTGCGGGTATCCAACCCATGATTTGGAGTTAGCCGCGGTGGTGTTTGCTTTAAAAATTTGGCGGCACTATCTCTATGGGGAAAAAATATGAAATATATACGGATCATAAAAGTCTGAAATATATTTTCACACAGAAGGATTTAAATATGCGTCAGAGAAGGTGGTTGGAGCTTATCAAAGATTATGACTGCGAGATTCTTTACCATCCGGGTAAAGCAAATGTGGTTATCGACCCCCTAAGCAGGAAGGGTCGGGAGAAATTATCGTTGCTAACCGCACAGGAGAAGCTTATTTCAGAAATGGCCAAATTGGAGCTAGAAGTAAAATATTCGAGAGAGTCGGAGGAAACACTGTTCCAGATAGAAACCCGTCCAACTTTGCTAGACAAGGTGAAGAAAGCGCAACTCCAGGATGAGTAGAGTAAGAAGATAAGGACAAGAATGTCTAAAGGAGAGAATATTAAATTCAAAGTTGATACTGAAGGGTTGTTGAGATTTGAAGGCAGAATCTGGGTACCACCAATACTGGAAGTTAGGGACGAGATCTTGCACGAGGCTCACAATTCAAAATATTCAATTCACCCGGGAAGCACTAAAATATACCAAGACCTTCGTCAACATTTTTGGTGGTTGAATATGAAACGCGAAGTTGCTGAATGTGTGGCGAAGTGTTTAACTTGTCAGAAAGTTAAAGTAGAGCATCAAAGACCCAGTGGTTTGCTGCAACCATTGGAAATACCAAAATGGAAATGGGAGCATATCACGATGGATTTTGTGGTAGGTCTTCCAGCTACTCAGAAGGGTTACGATGCAATTTGGGTGATAGTGGATCGACTGACGAAGTCAGCTCACTTCTTGCCGATTAAAATCAAATTTAAATTAGATTAGTTGGTAAAGTTGTATGTTAAGGAGATTATTTCACGGCACGGTGTTCCATTGTCAATTGTGTCTGATCGAGATCCGTATTTCACATTAAACTTCTGGAAGACTTTACAGGAGCGTATGGGAACGCAATTGAGAATGAGTATCGCATACCATCCACAAACCGATAGACAAAGTGAAAGAACAATCCAGACCTTGGAAGATATGTTGCGAGCTTGTGTCATTAACTTCAAAGGGAACTGGGATGACCATTTACCACTGTTAGAGTTTGCTTACAATAACAACTATCATGCGAGCATTGGTATATCGCCCTACAAAGCGTTATACGGAAGGAAGTGTAAAACTCCATTATGTTGGGATGAGGTCGGTGAGCGTCGTCTTCTGGGTCCCGAGTTGGTGCAGCAGACGGCAGAAATAGTCAGAATAATAAGAGCTAGATTATCGGCAGCTCAAAACAGGCAGAAGAAATATGCGGATCAACATCGTAAAAATCGCGAATTTAAAGTCGGCAGTTTCGTGTTCTTAAAAGTATCTCTCTGGAAGGGGAAGATCAGATTTAGTAAAAAGGGCAAGTTGAGTCCACGGTTCATTGGACCTTTTGAGGTGCTGAAGCGGATAGGGGAGGTAGCCTATGAGGTAGCTTTACCTCCAGAGTTAGAACATATTCACAATGTCTTCCATGTTTCGGTACTACGACCATATAAAGCTGATTATAAACATGTTATACAATACGAACCCTTATAGTTTGAGAAAGATCTGTCCTATGAAGAGGTTCCAATTCATATAGTGGATAGGAAAGAGCAAGTTCTCCGGAATAAAGTTATACCATCTGTAAAGGTGATATGGAGGAACCACAGTGCTGAGGAAGCTACGTGGGAACTCGAAGACAAAATGATTCAAACACCAATCGAAACATTTATCTAGCCACTTTTAATTGGAATTGACTTTCCTTTAACTGGTTCTAAATTCTGAAAATCATTTTATGACGTCATGATAACGCACTGTATTTACAGTCCGTTGAGGATTCCGTCATTTTGTGACTTTTTCATACTACATCATACCATAGTGGGTTGACGATACTATGATCACATCCAACACTAGGTTAATCTGCATTGATGACTCCATCATCTGCCATTCTACACCAGGTTCCATGATGCATAGATGACTATTTAAAAATACCTTTTGATATTTTAAATCATTTTTGTCTAGCCGAAACAAATAGTATAGACTCTTCTTTAAACAGTTCCAAACAAACAAAAAAATTTATTTTTAGTGTTATCATGCCGCAACAGGTAACGATGCGTTAGTGGTTCGAAGCCCACTTCTACACACTCGTCACTCTATTTTAAGGATAACAAAATTTTCATTTTTATTTTTAAAGGCACATTAGTACGAATTTAGCTTGATGTCAAAAATTTCGAAATCTAGCATAGCTAGAAGATTTGGAATACTTATGCTTCCAGCATCAACTTGAACTTATTTAAGGATCCATTGCTTAATAATTCTATCTAATTCTATCATCCTTAAAGCTTATTATACTAAAAATCCTTAATTCTCATCCACAACTTTTTTATACTCCAGTATAGTTCATCAAACATGTCACACGTTATGAGTTCAGGAACTTACCATAATCATTTGGGTTTAGGAACTTATCCTAATCAGACCAAAATCATCCATTCGCTGAGGGGTTCCAGCATACGATTATGAGTCATGAACTTACCATACATATGAGTTTAATGAACTCGCACCTAATCTTAATATTCTCTAACTATCAAATATAAATATGAGAAAAGAATCACCTTCTCGTCATACATATATCGATAGCGCGACACTAATATTTCAATGATTATCAATATAGGAAGCTAAGTGGTTGTCAAACCAAGCACAAATTCCTGTCCCATACTAGGAATCGTACAACTCAGCCATTAACACGAGTCATCCATTGAAATCCCACCTAATTCTAAATTTTCCTTTACTCAATACGAATTTCATTTCATTCGCATATCAACATTAATCACTCTTTCATGAGTTTACATAGGACAATTTCATAGTACAACTTTCGTACAACAATTCTGCTATAAAATTTTCAATCATTCGATTGATCATCTATCATCCCATGTGTTAATTAGATCATGTTGTGATCTTTCTTATAATCGTGTAATATTACGATTCTTTTCTATCTTATGATCGTTTTGTTTTACGATCTTCTTATCTTTCCCTTTAATCATGTTATATGATTTTATTTAAGCTTTTCATCTTTACTACTGGAGTCAGGTAACTCCAGATTCTTATCTTTATAACTTTTCAAGATTCTTCTTTGAATCTTATTTATCTTTTTCCTTACTTAATAATGAATTTCTAAAAATTCATCTTTTAGCACTTAAACTCTATTTGAGTTTATTCCTTACCCTTATCTCTGCGATTATAGCCTAAGGTACCCCTACATAAGGTTTATAACCTACAGCTCTGATACTAACCTGTGAACACCCCCAAACCCGGGTCCCTTGAACCTCGAACCTGGTGTGTCACGATATATCATATTTACAACTACTGCGGAAGATATGAACATAAATTGTTTATACAATAATCTCTGCTACATATCCCAAGGTCTATAACATTTATTTTAATACATATTTACCTTTACTTTCACAAAAGGTTTAAACAATATCATATACATCAGATAACTAAGTAATTAACGTGCATAACCATCTAATCTTGTCCTTTACTTTTGTACTATCTTTCCTCGAACATTCGCCTTAAATCTGAAATTTGTTATCATGATATAGCAAGGGTGAGCAACTACTTTGCTCAGCAAGTTTAAATACAATAAAGATATATCATGATTGAAAGAATGAATAAACTTTAGAGTTTTTCAACAATATAGCAATTGTGAAAGAGCATGAATCAAAATTTCAATGATTGAATGATTGAATTCAATAATACAGAGTGTCAATAATGACCATGAACCAATTTATCCGAACCTTAAGGTAATGAAGGTGATCAGCCTTTCATACCTGATGAACATATGGAACATGCACTAAGTGCGAATCAATAATTTAAGGAGGTGGAATAATTATAAAGAATTAAACCACTAACATGCTTGAAACATAACAGCTCAAGTTTGAGAAACTTGCTCAATGTAAAAGTTGAGTAAGATATAACTTGCTCAAGGATAGGAAAATTGCCTGTATCGTCGATTACTGGTACACAATCTAACTTAATCTCTTATGAAAGACCTATCAGTTATAAGATTGATCTTTCAATTAGCATCGCATATATCACTTCTTTATCAGTAAATTATCTAACATTTAACTACATAATCAAATATTAGATAACACTTTAGCACCATACGCATTCATAATTCTAAAGCTAGCACACATCGAGTCTTTAACAGTGTTTAATATAGTGTGCTGAGTGGTTACCCACAAACAACCAACAAACTAGTTTTCGTCTCGTCGACACTGTTTTCACAGTGAGTTAGATCGGTTGCTAGTTCGTATATACCTCCGCTCCTTGAAGGAATTGTTTAGCCCAGCTACTTACATTAACTATTAAAGAACATGACTACACTACTACTTTATCGTAAATCATATGACTTAACACTAAGTCTTTCATTTTATAAGTTCTTCTTTATAATCCATTAAGCCTGAATACATAATCCAGCAAGTTGGATTATCTAAATATACCAATCCAGTAACCTGGATTCAAATTAATCATCCAATCCAGCAACCTGTATTCAAATTATCCTATAATTCAACAAGCTAGATTCACTAATTCAGCAAACCGGATTTATTAATTCAGCAAACTATATTCACCAATTCAGCAAGCCAGATTCAATCAATTCAGCAAGCCGAAATTTGAATACAGCAAACCGGATTGGAAGTTGCATTCTTAAAATGACTTAACCTCTTTTAATAATCGATTTTTATATTCTTCAAATCTTTCCACACATATGTACATATATTCCATACTCACAAATATTTTCCTTATGAAAGTTTTCAATTTTTCTTTAACATTTTTCAAACGTCCGTTTTAACTTTCAAAACTAAGAAAAATGATCACTATCTTTCACAACTCCAATGACTCCAAATTTTTGAAAGCATCTTATACATATTAACAAGTACTCCCAGTTAAAATTTCGTGGTCATCGGATTTATAGAACTCCAATTTTAGCCGTTTTCGTCGAAAAACTCTACGTTTTTATTTTAGCCGTAGATTCTTCGTTACAAGTCAGAATGCGGCGATTTTTGGACAGGAGCTATCTAAGTCCCTCTATTTTCAGTGGTAAAAAGTCCTGAATTTATTTCACTTGTTAAGGAGTCAAAACAGTGCACATAAGCAAGGGGTAAGGGAATTTGGTCCCGTTTCCCGATTAGAGATCCTTCACCATAAAATCCATAACTTTCCTTTTACAAGGCCAAAAATTCTCAAATTTTTACAGGACTTATATAACATCCCCTATTATCACTATAAAGTTTTCTATAATTTTTAGAGCACAAAACGTTGACGAAAATACCCCCGAATGGGACTGCCTTGTAGCAGCCCTTTTTTCCCTTTGAACCACCTGGACTGTTTTTACCAAAACAGTCACCACAGCTTGGAAATTTATTATTTTTGAGTTCTACCACTTGCGTTTAACACTTTAATTACATATCTAACTCCCCTCTTTGACGGATCGTAAAAAGAGTGAATAGATTACAAATGGTACTCAAATAAAGTGAGAGAAAGCTAGGGTTTTCTAACCCTTTTACAACAAACTAGTTTTCTTTTCTTTTATTTTGAACAAATCAACACCCAACATGAAAGATCTACACATAATACACTTATTAACATATAGATCAAGAGTTTTTAAGTTTGAGATCTTAGATCTTTATTTCATCAAAACAAATTAAGTAGAAGGAATAAACTAGTTTATATATAGTTATATGTTATACCTTTTATGTGCGATCCTTCTTCTTCTTCCCAAAATGGCTATGGAGCTTTACAAAACTCTCTCTCTCTTCGTCTCCTATTTCCCACGGATCATCTCTCTCTCTCTCCTTTCTATTTCTCTTTCTAGCTTTTTAGAAAACTTAGAAGTAAATGAAGTAAAAATTATTTTTACTAAAGAGAAAAGATATTTTTAGTTGGGCAAAATGTATACATATAATCTATGTAAGTATATGTATATCTCCCAATAAATCTTCTCTCTCTTATCTTGCATTGATTGCAAATCTTGTACAAAATAAGGTGGCCAAATGATTTGGTGACACATGGATTGGAGTGGTTGATTAACTATGACAAATGAGGGAAGTAATGATTACATTCACTCCCCCTTTTCTCTTCCTCTCCCATCCGGATGCTTACCCTATTTAGTGTCCAATTTTTAATTTATTTATAATGCCAAATTTGTTTAGTCAAATGACTAAAAAGCCCCTCCCAAGTTGGCTAAAGTTTGAGCTCCTATTTAATTCATTTGGGCTTCCAAATTAAATTGTTTGGACTTGTGTTTTAATTAGTTTGGCCTACTAATTAAAATAAACTTGAGCTTTCTTAAATAATTAATTGGTTGGGCTTAAAAATTATCATTACCACATATTTTAATTTCATCTTTCCTTAATTATCTAATTAGGGTATACATCTCACTCCTTTAGGATTTAATTTCTTACTCATGTACATTTAATTTCTATAACCCAATTAGACTTACTTTAATTAGGTTATAAAATTAATTAGTTGAGATATATATAAAATAAATCTCTTAGGATTAGTATTTATTATGCAATAACCCTTAATTTATTAAATTTTCATACCTAATATATAATGATTAGGTTGCTAGACTTTCTTTTATTTGTTTATATAAGAAACAAATATAAACAAACACTTAATATTCATATTCATTTACTCACATAATCACACAAACTAATTGAGATAATGAAATAAATCTCTTAGATTAGGTCATTAGTATATAATTAAAATATTAAGACCACTAAATAAAAATAACCCTTTAGGTTATTTAATTCTAATGCCTAATTTATAATATTAGGCTACCAAACTTTCTTTAATTATCTTTCATTATTAGAATAATTAACTTATTAGAAAGTTTACACCAAATATGCCATTAATTGGACTTTCATTTAAAAATGGTTTGGGCCACTAGTATCCAAACATTATTAAACCATCACTTGGGCCACTAGTTTATTAAATCTTTTGTTAAACATTCCAATTGGGCTAAGTTAGTAAGTTTACATATTAATTATCCAAGTCCATAATCAATTAAATGAGTGGGCTTGATTATTTAACCAATTGGACTAGTCCACTAGTATTTATTTACTACTTGGACTATTAAATTAATCACTTAAGTTTCTAAGCTTCTCATATTTATAATATTTATAAGTACGTTACATATCTTTCCTTTCTATTTCTTTGCTTACTTAAATTAAATAAATTTATTAACTTATTTAATTCACATAACACATATTCATTCATATTTCCTTACAAATGAAAATTTATTCAATAAATAAGATATTACAATTAAAATGATATTCCTTCTTTATTAAAATAATTCAGTGATAGAATTTATTTTAATATCATTTATTTAAAGTATGCAATATTTATGTATACTTAAATTAACTATTTTCTTTTCCCTTCTATAAATTGTTCCCAACAATTTAACTGTAATAAATATAATAATATACTTATTACATTAAAAACATACATACATTACATCCATTAACGTAATACATGATTTTTTTAATAAAATGGTGGTTATACCTTAAGTATATTTAATGCCACTAATTTAAAATAATTTATAGATTATTTAATTTACACCGATAGATTAACTTTACCCATCTCCTTTCTTTTAAATAAATTTCCCCTATAATTTATTTACATATAATAAATATATAATAATAATATATTTATTAAGCATAAAAGTCACATATTGCATAGTTCGTATTTACGCATGCAACACAATATCACATAACATATCATTTCATAAGAATTTTATTTATTTAAATTCTTAATTTAGTATATTTTAAAATTTTGAAACGTCGCATTCTATCAAATATTAAACCATATAGGTTCTTTGCAAAATTTTTAATCAATCCTCTAATTCCAATCTAGGTTTTATTTTTTAACCTTTAATTTATCATTCAAGATTTTATTTATATATCATATATATTTTCGAGTTGTCACATCGTCTACACTATCTTACACAATGAGTTAAATCGGTTGTTACTTCGTATCAACCTCCGCTCTCTGAAGGAATTGTTTAGCTCAGATACCATACATCAACTATTAAAAAATACGACTGCACCATAATTAAGATGTGTTATGTTAATGTATTTTAATGATCTTTAATTGTAGTTTATATATCACATAACATATTGGGCCTAATAGTTTACACTAATAATACAACACATGAAAGATTCAAGCCGGCCAAAAGTTGTCAGTAATTTGTCAAGATATTCATACGTTTCTGGGTTACCCAGAAAATGGCCATCCGTGAGCGGCCAACTGGTTTTGACCGTTCGTATCTTTCATCCTAGAGATTTGATTAACATTCTACCAATTAAGAATTGTTTACAACATGACATACTACAAATACATGCCTTAAAACACATCAAACTAACAATTTAAGGGCATCAAAAGGTCTGACAAAATAGCCTGTCAGACTGGTCTTGACTGTCAAGAAGAGTTGGCTATTTTTACTTAATTTTCATACCTAGATGTTATGTAAACATGATTTGAAAACCCAGATCACTTATTAACATGTTATTATATATCCCTAAACATCTAAACCTAATATCTAACAAAGCTTTAAAGATCTAGTAAAAATTTAGGGTTTTTGCACCTTTTTGCTCAACTTTTGATTTCTAATCTTTGATTCTGTTCTTGTGTTTGCAGAGGCTTGTTTTGGCTTGATAAATAAGTGTATACGCTTCAAGATTTCGTAGCTTACATGATCAGTTTGGTGTCCTATTTATAGAACTTGCATATTAGGGTTTTTAGGTTATTTTTCCACATTTTGCCTCCACAAATATCCTAGCCTTGTTACTTGTGTTGGTTGCAATCTGATCCTAGAGTCATGCTTGTGCTGGAGCGTGTTAAGCACAAGCTTGCACACTCCTAGCTTAATTTATATTGGTTTAAAGTTTTATTTTTGATTTAATTCTTACTAATTAAACTTATATTTTTGTTAATCATGTTTAAGATGTTTAATTATGTGTAGTAATACCTTAATTAAGTATATATATCATAATTAAGGTTTAACATTTCATAATTTATAGTTTAAGATAACCTAATTAGAATTAGGGTTTCTTAATTAGGGTTAGGGTTTCCTAATTCATTAATTAGGGTTTAAAACTTTCAACTAAGGTTTTAATCTAAGTTCAATGATTCATAATTAATATTATGATTCAATACTTAGAATCTAATTATATCAATTAAGATTCTTGTGTAACAATTAAGGTTTTGACTCACCAATTCGGATAACTTTTATCAATTAGGGTTTTTTGATTAGGATTTATAATTCAATTTATCATTTTTAACCCTAGTTAACTTATTTAGATTTTTATCAGTTAGTATAATATTATATTAACTCCGAAGCACGACAAATCACTTCGTCATTTCCAAGCACGACACAACACCTTACCAAAATAATTTGCCGAGATGCTTCTCGGTGAAATCGTCGGAAGCACGACAAATCATTTTGTCCGTGTAAGCACGACTAAGCAGCTTCGAAAATATTTTTATTTGACCTAATTCTTTAATAAAATATACAATCACATAACACAAAGTCGGAATAAGAAATTTCATTTAATAAACACATAATTTACATATACAAATCTTATTAGGGTTCGGAATATTACAAATGCAAGGGTCAGAACAAGGTCAGCTACACAAAATGAATGCTTCAACCTCAATTTTCTCTCTCAAACAGAGTCCAAGAAGATTGAAGAAGCATTGGAAGACTCAAGCTGAATTAAAGCTATGCAAAAAGAGCTAAATTAGTTTGAGAGAAGCAAAGTTTGGAGGCTGGTTCCTGACCAAAAGACTATCTAGTTTTTGGCACCAAATGGGTCTTCAGAAAAAAGATGGACGAAGCTAGTATGATCACAAGGAATAAGGCAAGACTGGTTCCCCTGTAGCCATGATCTATTAAGTTTGTGCGTCTTGACAAAACTTTCTCAGCCTTTAGAACCTTCTTTCTATTTCGTCTTCGTAAGGTAGTGGTTCCAATCCCTTCGATCGCGTTTGCATATACAATTTCAAGAGCGCCTGCAAAGAAAATTAAAACAACAAAAATTAAACAGAAAAATACGTTTAAACTAAGACCAAATCAATTGAAATTAATATTGGAAAAATTATTAGAACAATTCCCCAGCAACGGCGCCAAAAACTTGTTGTCCTGCTTAAATATTGATAATTTACACGCAAGTATACGTGATCAACAAGTAATATAGTAGTAAGTAAAGTGTCGATCCCACGAGGAATATGCTAATAATAACTCCAACTACTAATTTTATATCAATTCGATTTTATTTAAACAAATGAAAATTGAATTTATGAAAATATTAATTTAAAACTAAACTAAGTTACTAAGAAAGATTCACACCATATTAAAATGCTAAGATCACAATTTTCCTAATGTTTCGCCTAGATCTCTTACTGAATTGTTAACTGAGAATTCACAATTATTTAACAACCCTCTTCCCATGGATTGATAAAAATATCTTTTCCAATTAACTCACTATATTCCTATGTGAAATAATTAAGAACAGATTCATTAAACTCCAGTTCTCATAAAAGTTACATGTGGCATATAGGTATTTCCTATCATATACACAAATCAAGTTATTCAATCCAAAGAAGAATAATCAAGAATACATGTTATCATACTCAAATCGAAACCTAGAATCCATCTTTCAATTTCATCTAAGTTATATCAGATAATTGTTGATTAGACAATTATAAATTAAGCACAAAATATGATAAACAATCCAATCATGATCAACAATAATCAAAAAGAGAGCCAATTAATTTAAACTATGCATCGGGTTCCATTGCAATCTTAATAAAAAGATTAGTTCATAGTAAAGTCTGAAGACATCATCAAATATTTAAACAGCATCTAATGAGTGGATTTTATATCTACTAATTAAGTAGTCTTGACTTGATTATTTTGCTAGTTCTCGAGTATTTTTAGTTCAATTTTATGCATTTTAGTGTTTTTGTGCAGAAATGATGATTTCAACCTATAATGGTGTAAAGTGCAATAAATGGTGTGTATTCAGCCTTGATATGAAGCTATGAGCATGGATGAGCGTCAAACATTGGCATGGGACGAGTAGTTAGCCATGATATTAGTTTCGTAGATCAAATGGGCGCGCAAGTGAAGAAAAGAGAAAACTTGCAGAAACTCAAGAGCCGCGACACTCTAGCTCAAGAGTCGCGGCACAGTTCCTAGTTTATTTCAAGAGTCGCGGCGCTTTAGGCAAATCTGGAGGCGCGTGTTGTGCACGTGTGCGGCTATCTGGGAGTGGTTTTTGGCTGTTTGCGTTCGTGTTTTATATGGACACTTGCAATTGAAGTTGGAAAACTCTAAAACTCTTCAAGGCTAAAGATTCTAAATCAATTTCGTTTATTTATGGGTTGAAAGAAGAAGATATCAGATATACGACAATAGGGAGTTACATCAGATAGAGAAAGAAGAGAGGCTAGGGTTTTCAACAATTGTGAAGGAAAGCATTGAAGACTTGCAAAGGAATTCTGAAGAGATCTTGAAGAACAACATCGACAGAGTTTATTCCTCAATCTTTATCTTTATTTCTTGTAATCTTAAAATGTTTTCTAAATATTTGTCAATGTTTTTATCTGTAATTATGAACTAAACCTTATTTAAGGTTGCAATGGAACCCGATGTCATTTTAGCTTAATTTATTTTCTCTTATGATTAAGTTGATTATTATATGAATCATTTATTATATCTTGCACTTAATATTATAATTGCATGATCAACAATTATTGGATGCATCTTAGATAATATTGGAAAATAGAATCTAAGATAGATCTGGATATAATAACTTGTGATCTAAGATATTCTATTAGTAGATATTGGATTTTGTGTATAGACTAGGAATAGATCTATATGCCACGAGTGACTCATATGAGTATATATGCTTAATGAATTTATTTATTATTAATTCATGTAGGAATATGTTGAGTTAATATGAATGAATGGGTTTGTATAATTACTTGACAGTGTTATATAAATAATTATTAATTCTTAGTCAATGGTTCGATGTAATTAATTTATCATTAGGGGAATGAATAAGTCATAGTGTTACATCAGGGAAAGTTGTAACCTTAATCTCTCAAATCTGTGAAAAGTCTGTGTTAATCATTTAGTTTATTTAAGTAATTATTTTTATAAGAAACTACATTCGTTTAGATAGAATTGAATTGGTGCGTGATTAGTAGTCGGATTAATAATTTTCACTATTTGCTCCTAATGGGATCGACAACTTTCTTATCATTATATTACTTGTGGACCGTGTATACTTGCACGTGAATTACTAGTATTGATTTAGCTGAACAGCATATTAAATTACAAAGATAAAAAGAAGAGACAAAGAAATAAAACTATGTCACCACAACTTCAATCTCTAACTCAGCCTTCTCCTTGATCAACTCAACAGAGCATTCTAAGTCAAATAAGAGACAAAATCAACAAGCCCAGCTTGACAACCTTCAACGCCGCAGCGCTCCACTTGCAGCGCAGTAGCGCTGCCTTTCTACAAACGTAGTGCCATAATGCTACTCACTAGCATAGCAACGCTGGCTTTGCTCCACGCGCCCAACTACTCAGCCAACGCAGAGTCACACGCCAATAGTGAATCCTCGAGCCAATGTCGTGCCTAAGTGCTTCGTTATGCCAACGCCGAGTCGCATGCCGATGCCTGACGCACGCCGAGTACCTAATGTTGCGTTTTGCTGCTCAATTATAACTAATATCCAATAATTTGAAGTTCTTAACACCAATTCAAGCCCGACTCCAATTCCTATACAAAAACACTAAAATGCATAAAAATGAACTAAAAATACTTAAGAACTCACAATATCATCAAGCCAAGAATATCCAATTCGTAGGTATAAAACCCACTCATCACCCAACCCGAGCTTTCGAGAGTTAGCTCTAATACCATCTCTGTAACACCTTCTTCCCGAATAGGAAAGAGCGGTCACGTGCAAAGCACAAGAAACCTCTAAATAATTAACAAAGCATTAATAACTTCAAAATATTTAATAGTTGATAGTCCATCAATGTCGAATTAAATACAATTCTCCAAAAATTTACACAATAATCAAAACCTAAATTTAAATAAACCTATTAGGTCAAAGGTAGCTCTCTTCACACGAAACCCTAAACCGCCCCTGCAAACCTGCCAGAAGAAAAAACACAGCATGAGGCAAATGCCCAATACGGATAAAGATATACTAAAAGATGCACAACTTAAATATGGAATCAACTGACAAACTACTGAACAAGGCCTCAAGCATAAATACTGATAATAATATAATCTCCAAAGTCTAAATAGAATATATCTGAATCAACAGAATTAATGAAACAAATAGAAGGTTGAATCAAAGTGGCTAAGTGGTTATTTCATATCGAGCTCAGAACAAAACACAAATATATATTGTCACACAAGCAAGTCAAAATAATGCCACACAGGCAAATCACACATTAGACCCCGAATCCAAATGCATGCAAATCGGAAGGTGTGTCTAGCACAAACATCACTAATCTGCAAAACAGAACAGAAACTAGGGGCGACCCATACGTATCCTGAACAAACATATCAAATGGCCAAAGCTCACACCCAAAGCAAACATACAAAAGGATCCGCCGTGCACTGATCACACCGTCACGGAAATTGTCATGCCTCGGTGCTAAGAGGACATGTCTGTGGTACCCCCATAGGTGGTTATAGCTCAGATACACCTTATCGCTTATTCTACGAAGATATGATGTCACAACACATGCGACATAATATCAACAAAAGGGTTTTAAACATACATATTGAACCAAATCAAATCATAAAAAAAATACCTCCAAAGTAAGGTAACAACATGTACCGCTCTACAAAGATCAATGAAGTTCTATGCATGAAGAACAAATTCAAAAGATTACAAAATATGAAGTTCGAAACATCTAGACCAAACCAAAATAAGATAAGGTTTTGACTAGAAACGAAACAATTAAGCGAGTACCCAAATTCTGAATGATTAGCAAAACAAACAAATCAACATAATGAGAGTATCGCTGAAAAACTATGGAATATGTTCAAATTATAATAGAAGAAAAAGAGTTCAAATTACAGAATAAAGTTAAGGTATCGAAGATCAAACTTTTATTCAAGAGTGCCAACAAGAATATAAGAAAAATATAACAAATGACGAGATATCACGAGATATATAGAATACAACAATAATCAAAGGACTGGAGTACAGAATCCGTACCTAATACTCAAAATCACTTATAGCACACTCCACAAAATCGTATCCTCAAATGTCAACGATATCAATACGAAATATTATTCACCACCTAAACATATTCACCTCGAATTACATATAATCTAAATTAATAATTCCAAAATAATTCGTAATCCATTCAAGGTGCTTTTAATTATCTCCTTAGATCACTATTAATACTCCAAAACTTTTAAAGTCAATAACAAACTTAAGAAATCTTAAAACCCTAATATGACAAATTATTCTTAAGACGTCAGTCCACTATTATAGTCTTATCACCATTAATTAAAACTTATTTATCAAATTAATTAATTTTCACAAAAATTTGACTTCAAATACTCTAATTTAGCCTCAAAAATCACTCAAATCGCATTTAAAATCTTTAAGGTATATATTTTTAAATATTAGAACTTGTTGCTGAAAATTCTGTTGAAAAAATCTCAAACCAGCCAGTTCTTAAAATTCATAACAAATCATACGTTAATCTTTAACGGTTCAAAATTGGTGAACATATTCATATCTTATATATGTATAACATATCTAAAAATTATAACGATCCAAAGGTAGGATTAAGAGATATAACCCACGCAATATGCCTTAAAATATAGAAACTGATTTTCAGATTTTTAACGTTTATATTCAATCAAATTATATTCCTTTATATAAATTTATCTCCTCCTTCCGATTACCATGAATTCTACTTTCACGTCTTTATTTTATTTAAAAATAATCTCTAATTTAAAAACCCTCATAACTAAACTTAAAATCAAAATACGAAATAATATTTACCTTCCTTGTTCGTCTTTCTTCAATACGCATCAGTAAAGAATCTGCCTTTTGGGTATTCTAGATTCTTCAAAATCTTTTCATGTCTTCACAAAAATTATAACTCTCAAAAAGATACATGAAATAGGCTTAAGAATCACTCGATTCGGAGTTAATATGACTGAGTTACGAATTTTCAAAATTAAGGTTGAAAATAGTGACGAGAATAAGGACAGGTTGCGATTTTCAGCAATTTAAGGCATGAAAATGACGTCAAATAACTTCTCTTCCTTCTTCACAATTGTAGGGGACAAAAAAATGAAGAAACGGGCTTTGCATTCACTCAATTTCGACATCGGATGAATTAATTATAATTTTTCTAAAGTATTGTAGTGCATATAAGTATTCTACTCGGGAATTCAACTAACCAAATTAGGATAAGATTAGGATTTTATCTCAACTCTTTAAATATAAATAGGAAACAATATAGGAGTTATCAAAACCCTAATGGACTCCTCAATTTTAATTTAATCAATTATTTAATTATTTACTAAAAGAATTTAACTTTCCAAACAAAATAAGGAAGAAATATTTTTTAGTAACTTTCCTTTTCCAATTCAATTACACTTTTATAAAATAAAATCAATTAATATTTAATTATCAACAAAAATCTAGGTTATTACAATAAGGGTTTGTTTGAGGTTTGGTTTAGATTTGTCTTCGACCCAACTTTGATTTTCTCAAGCACCTTTTCATCAATCATCTCTACATATTCAATATTCATCAAGTCAAAGTCCAGTTCTATATCGAAATCATAATCATCTTTCAAATTTAGAGAATCGTCAACAAGACTAGAATTATTAATATTAGGGCACCTGACAATGAAACATAAATAACTGGTCATTTCATATATAAAACCGTCTTAGTACATGAATTCCTTTGACAGATAATCAAAACATAACCTAATAATGCATGTAAAGTAAATAAATAAGACAGAAAACCAAACAAGCGACAAATATCCCAACACTTCCTGGGACCGTATGATCATCCTCATCCAGGATTACCCCTTCCTGATTAGCATGGGGCTCGACATCCCAATTATTGGTGGTCATATTGTCTTTAATGATCGTGATGGAGGCCACTTCCATATAAGAAATTTCCTCGATAATAGCCATGACTTGATCGTTCTTTGGTTTGATGCACCACTTGGAGACATCCAGGCTGAACCAGTCGATCTAGGGAATAAGCTCTTGATTCTCAGATGAGCTTGCTTCACTGACTTTTCCTTTTCCCTTATCTTCAGGATCTTTCTTTATAACTCTTTCATAGTTATTTTGAGGCCCAACATTAATCTCTTCACTAACTTTCTGGTTCACTTCAAGCAAGAAGTTTTCCCTTTTGGCCCTTTCTTCGCGGGGAAGGATCAGTATTTCTTCTTCTTCATTTGGAATGGTCGGACTGGGAGTGGAATTGTTGACTCTGGGCATCAGAATGTTAGATAGTTGAAGTGGAATTTTCTTATAAGGGTTTCTCCGTTTTGAGCTGTCAGAGTATCCTAAGCCTGACTTCTCACTTTACGTCGGCAATTAGATCGGATTCTTCCCTAAACCTTGGCCTGGTCAGAACTGTTTTGCAATCATCTCCTGAGCCATTGACATGACTTCAAGAAATACCCTTGGTTTTGTAATACCTTGAATATTTATGAGGCTTATAAATACGATCATATATGGTTAGAGGTTAATTTAGTGACCTAAAACTAGGTATCGAGAAGTTTAAAATCTTAAACCCCAATGAGATTCAAATTTTGTATCATATGTGCTTAAATAAAGATCCAAATGATATTTTGAAGCAGGTGTTTTGTGATTATATCGTGTAAATGATAAATTTGGTCAAATAAAAATTTTTCGCCAAGCAGATGTGTCGTGCTTACACGGACAAAATGATTTGTCGTGCTTCCGGCGAATTCACCGAGAAGCGTCCTGACAAATTATTTTTAGTAAGTTGTTGTGTCGTGCTTCGAAATGACAAAGTGATTTGTCATGCTTACGTTTTGACGTGCTTACGCATGGTCGTGCTTACGCTTTGACGTGCTTACGCATTGTCGTGCTTACGCCTGGCACACGCCGGCTTACGCCAGGCACACGCCAGGTACTAAAGTGTAATTAACCACTTTTTCTTAGCTTAAAGTGTAATTAACTTAGGTACCAAAGTGTAATAAGCCGGGTGCAAAGTGTAATATGCCGAGCCCCTAAAGTGCAATTAGCGAAACTATGTTTTCCTATAAATAACAAGGTAAGTTCATTCATTCCTTACTATTTTCAAGAGCAGTTCAAGAGCAAAAAGACTCTATATTTACATTTTGAGAGATATTGTGCGATAAAAATTACTTTCTAAGCATCGAAGCGCTACGCGATTGGAAGTAAAGCTAGCAACTACAAGAGGTGTTACACTAGTAGTTATTATTTTCATTCTTCTTTATATATTTAGTAAAAATATACTTTTATAAGTAGTTATAATGCCCAAATTATTTTAAGTATATAGTACAAAAGTCCTATTTACAAGCAGTTATAATGTCCGATTTATTTCTCTTATATATTAGAAATTATACTTTTATAAGCAGTTATTATGCCCGATTTTCTTCAAGTATTTAGTTAAAATATTTATTTTATAAGCAGTTATAATGCTGAAATTTTCTCAAATATAATAGCCGAATATTCATTTTATAAGCAGTTATAATGCTGAAATTTTCTCAAATCTAATAGCCGAATATTCATTTTATAAGCAGTTATAATGCTCAATTTATTTTAAATATAGTTGAAAAATATTCATTCTATAAAGCAGTTATAATGCTGAAATTATTTCATGTATAGTAGAAGAAGTCTTATTTATAGCGGTTATAATAACCGAAATAAAATTTAAAATATTTAATCGTTAAAATACTTAATTTGATGAGTAGGTTTTATACCTACGAATCGGATACCATTGTACGCGAATTATTGTTTATTTCCATGGTTTTCAGTTACTTTTCATGTATTTTGTGTGTTTTTGTAGGTTGCACATGTTGCGATTGCATTGGGCGAGAATTGGACGTTCGAGTGGATGAAGTTGTTGTTGCTGCTGATGTTGCAGGATTTCAGAGCAGCGCGGCCGCGCCCAAAATGAACTGGGTAGCAGCGCGGCCGCGCGTGATGCCAGAGTTAGAAGAAAATTTGTTGCCAGAGTAGCGCTGCCGCGCGCCTTTCAACCTTAATCCAGGCGCGGCCGCGCCGGTTTGAGTGAGGGCAAAATTGACTTTTCAGATGTTTTAAATGGTTTTGATTTGAACTTGGATTTGAAACTTTGTAATTAATTAGGGGTTTTATTAGTTATTATAAATAGGTGTTTTCTAGTTGTGTTAGGTGCATTTAGTTTGTTTATATGAATCCAATTGATTAGTTGGTATAATTTTGGCTCGGCCAATGATGAGATGGGTATTATTGTGTTAGCTTGGATAGTTTGAAAGTCATTAGGGATATAATAATTTTGATCATGAGGGTAATTATGCCTGTCATAACTTGAGTTTTTGGATTGCAGATATAATAATTTTGATCATGAGGGTAATTATGCCTGTCATAACTTGAGTTTTTGGATTGCATGAATAAATTGATTAATTTGACTGCTAGGGTTCAAAGGGTTGCATAACTGATTTTTACATGAGAAATGGGTATAACATTGATAGGTGAATTAACAAGGAAGGTTAAATAGGGTAAAAGCTGAGTTTGGGGGTTCTTTTAAGGCTAAAAAAAATGGAAAATTAATACAATAAATGTTGACTGGTTGGGTTCTGTGGCCTCTATCACTCGGGTAATTAGATCCGTAGGGGTGTCTTAACACCTAGTGCCCTAAAGCTATCTGGTTTGGGAGTCACTGATTGAACGCTCGATACATGGGTGATTTTGAAAAGCCTAAGAGAACTTGACATTGCACAGTTAAGCATAAATACGAGATGGAGCGTAAAACGCACTCGTAAAAGAATAAAATTAGGCATAAGTCTTGTTAGAACCTTCATGCTCGGTATTTGCTTGATATTGGCTGGATTTGTGTGTATTTGCTGGAATTGAAGTAAAAAGAGAGTATTCTTGTTATAGAATTGGTTATGTGGCTTTATTTTGAACTTTGGTCAGTTAACTTGATTAATGAACACACACGCACAATTTGGGTGATGATAGGTGTATATTGTTTGAATGGTTGGGATTATTAGTTCCTTTTGACTGGATTTACTGTTTCAAGCTGTTTATTAATATCTCTGAGGCATACAGTTAACATTCATATTGGCTATTGGTTGGATTCGTAGGCATGCTAGTTCTTAGTGCATTCATGGCATGGTGTTGCATTGTGTTGCTTGGGGACAAGCAATAGTTTAAGTTTGGGGGAATTTGATGAGTAGGTTTTATACCTACGAATCGGATACCATTATACGCGAATTATTGTTTATTTCCATGGTTTTCAGCTACTTTTCATGTATTTTGTGTGTTTTGGTAGGTTGCACATGTTGGGATTGCATTGGGCAAGAATTGGACATTCGAGTGGATGAAGTTGCTGTTGCTACTGATGTTGCAGGTTTTCAGAGCAGCGCGGCCGCGCCCAAAATGAACTGGGTAGCAGCGCGGCCGCGCGTGATGCCAGAGTTAGAAGAAAATTTGTTGCCAGAGTAGCGCGGCCGCGCACCTTTCAAGCTTAATCCAGGCGCGGCCCGCCGGTTCGAGTTAGGGCAAAATTGACTTTTCAGATGTTTTAAATGGTTTTGATTTGAACTTGGATTTGAAACTTTGTAATTAATTAGGGGTTTTATTAGTTATTATAAATAGGTGTTTTCTAGTTGGTAATTGAGATCTATCATTAGCAAACCCTAGTTTGGAGCAATTGGAGAAGACTTAAAGCAAGTTGATAGCAAGGAGAAAGCAAGGAGGAGCAGGACAGAGATTGAAGGATTGCTTACAGTGTTTCTTCTCTTTTCTCTCTATTCCAAACTTTTTGATGTTATTAAACTTGTGGATGATGAATTCAAGTTTATTTATGAACTAAATTTCTTTTAAGGCTATAATGGATCTTAATGTGTAGTTTTGAATAGCATGCTTCTTTGAATATTATGATTAGCTATTTTTGGATTGTCTATTTGGTTTGTGCTGAATTGTTTAATTATCTGGCCAATAATTACCGAGATAATCTGCATGAATTCGAGAGATGAAGTATAGATTTAGATCTGACCATAATACCATATGATTGTGTCTTCTTCTGTCAATGGAATTCATAATTTGTGTTTAGGATAGAGATATACCTATACGCCGCATGTAATCAAAATAGGGAACTTGGGCTTTAAATCCTTTTTAATTGTAATTCACATAGAAATATAGTGAGTTAGTTATCTAGGGTGATTAACTTGAATCTATCAATTGTAGATTTAAGTTAAGTTGTTTATGAAACATTGAAAGATGATCATAAATAGTGATGAGTTCCTGGTTAACAATCCGGAATAACTACCATAATCCAAAGGGGAGCATGTTAAGTAAAATAAAGCATTAAGTGAACTTATAGTCTTAAGTCTTTAAAAATCTGTTTTCAAACTAGTGTTAGTATTTTAATTTAGAATTAATTAGTTAAATTCAAAACCTCAGAAATCATAAATCATTTGTTTACTAAAAATTGATTTGATTTAAATTTGGAATTTGTCATTATAGAATCAATTCTTCTCTGTGGGACGATACTCTACTTTCACTTTATTACTTGTGGACTGCGTTTACTTGCGTATTTTTGCTAGTATAGATTTTGGCAAACAAGTTTTTGGCGCCGTTGCCGGGGAACAATTGTGTCTATAATTTCATGTTTTAATTTTATTAATTCAGTTTTAGTTAACATTGTTTTTCTTGTTACTTCCTGTTTCAGGTGATCTTGGTTTGTTTATGCAAACACGATCCAAGCAGCCGGAACTTGTGCAGAGTGAAGACGATCTTGAAAACAAGTTGCGCAAGTTGAGAAAGTTTTGCTGTGAGACCATCGAGAAAGAAAAAATGGCTAACGAAGAACAGAAATCATTGAGGGAATATGCCATGCCTAAGCTTGATGAAATCAGGTCAAGCATCACGAGGCCAGCCATCACGGCTAATTCCTTTGAGATCAAATCGGGTACAATTCAGATGATTCAGAATGCGGTCAGTTTGGGGGATTAGCCAACGATGATTCTAATGAACACTTGGTTAGTTTTTTTGAGTTTTGTGATACATTTAAATATCCCAATGTAACTGGTGATGCGGTGAGACTACGTTTGTTTTCGTTTTCACTAAGGGATAAAGCAAAGAGTTGGTTGCACTCACTTCCACCGGGTTCCATCACAACTTGGGATGACTTGGCTCAGAAATTCCTAGCAAAATTCTTTCCGCCGGCTAAGTCTGCTAAGTTGAGAAACGATATTTCCACTTTTGAACAAAATCATGGAGAGACACTGTATGAGGCTTGGGAAAGGTTCAAAGAGTTATTGAGAAGATGTCCACATCATGCATTACCTAAGTGGTTGCGAGTCCAGACATTCTACAATGGGCTGAGTAGTAATACTCGAACAATTATAGATGCAGCTGCGGGGGGAGCACTTATGGATAAGAATTTTGATGAAGCTTTCATCTTGTTAGAAACTATGGCTGCAAATAACTATCAATAGCTGACGTCGAGGATGAATCACCAAAAGGTAGCTGGAGTTTTGGAAGTAGATGCGGTCACTGCACTAACAGCTCAGATGGCAGCCAGGTCTAAGAAAATTGAAGCTTTGGCGGAGTCGAAGGTCCAGCAAGCAGCTTATGTGTGTGAGCTATGTGCAGGGGCACATCCGGCGGAATATTGTGCTATTAATCCGGAATCTGTACAGTACTTGGGGAGTTACAACCGACAACAATAACCATACCAGAATGCATATAATCCGGGGTGGAAGAATCATCCGGGTTTCTCATGGAGAAATAACTCTCAAGTTCAAAATCCCGCTCCAAGATCACAGAATCCCCCGGGTTTTCAGAACCAAGCTCCACAATAGGCAGAGAGAAAACCCAATTTAGAAGAATCTTTGGCAAGATTTATCACAACATCGGAGAAAAGAATGAATGAGCAAGATAAGTTGTTAAATCAGGTAGACTTGAATGTGAAGAGTCAAGCGGTGTCAATTCGGAATCTGGAAAATCAGCTCGGTCAGTTGGCTCAAGTCTTGAACAATCGACCGTAAGGAACACTTCCAAGTGATACAGAGGTTACCCCCAAGAGAGATGGTAAGGAACAATGTCAAGCTGTAACACTTCGAAGCGGGAAGCAACTCCAGCAGACCAGCGCGGCCGCGCCTAAAATATTAAGAGAGGCAGCGCAGCCGCGGCCATCCCCAGTCCCAGCTCCTGCAGAGAACCTGGTAGAAAAAGATAAGGAGACGGAGAATGAGAAAAAAGACAAGGAGCATAAAAAGCAAGCAGAAGTATATCCTCATGTTCCATATCCTCAGAGATTTCACAAGCAGAAAATAGATAAACAATTCTCCAGATTCCTTAAAATCTTTAAAAAGCTGCAAATCAATATACCGTTTGCCGAGGCTTTAGAGCAGATGCTGAGTTATGCCAAGTTTATGAAAGGAATTTTGTCAAGGAAGAAAAAGCTGGAGGACTATGAAATAGTAGCATTGACTGAAGAGTGTAGTGCAATATTGCAGAAGAAGTTGCCACCGAAGTTGAAGGATCCGGGTAGTTTCATTATCCCTTGCACTATTGGCAACTTATCAATCAGCAGATGTTTGTGTGATTTAGGTGCGAGCATCAACCTTATGCCGTTATCGATATATGTTCAGCTAGGTCTACCTGCACCGAAACCGACTAACATCTCTCTTCAGCTAGCTGACAGGTCGGTTACATATCCTAGAGGTATTGTGGAAGACATCTTGGTAAAAGTGGATAAATTCATATTCCCAGCCGATTTCATTATTTTGGACTATGAGGAGGACAAAGACATTCCTATCATACTTGGGAGACCTTTCTTGGCAACGGGAAGAACACTTATAGATGTGCAAAAAGGAGAATTGACTATGAGGGTGCAAGACCAAGAAGTGACATTCAATGTGTTCAAAGCCATGAAATTTCCTACGGATGAGGAAGAGTGTTTCCGGTTGGATGTGGTAGAAAAAGTGGTGGAAGACGAGTTTTTGAGGAAATTGACTGAGGATCCGTTGGAATCTGTTTTATTAGGGGAGGCTGACATGGATGACCTAGAGATGATGGAGTTTCTTCACATTTTAGATACAGTGCCGAGAGTACGCAAATTTCAGATCCCCTATGAACCTTTGGAACTTACTAACAAATCCTTAGAGCGCTTGAAGCCATCTCTTGAAATACCTCCTACTCTTGAACTTAAACCTTTACCGAGCCATCTGAGGTATGCTTATTTGGGTGAATCATCTACTTTGCCTGTTATTATTGCATCCGTACTTAACGAATTGCAGGAAAGTAAGTTGATTCGAGTTCTCCGGGAATACAAGTCAGCCATTGGTTGGACCATCGCCGACATAAAAGGAATTAGCCCATCTTTCTGTATGCACAAGATCCTTTTGGAAGACAATGCCAAACCAACACTAGAGCAACAAAGGAGGTTGAACCCAATCATGAAAGAGGTGGTGAAAAAGGAAATTTTGAAGTGGCTTGATGCAGGTATCATTTACCCCATCTCCGATAGTAGTTGGGTGAGTCCAGTACAGTGTGTGCCTAAAAAGGGTGGTATGACGGTTGTAGAAAACGAGAATAATGAATTGATACCGACAAGGACAGTGACTGGATTTAGGGTTTGTATGGATTACAGGAAATTAAACAAGGCAACCCGCAAGGATCACTTTCCTCTACCCTTTATTGATCAAATGTTAGATAGACTGGCTGAGCACGAGTTCTATTGCTTATTGGATGGCTACTCAGGTTATAATCAGATAGTGATTGCCCCCGAAGATAAGAAAAAGACCACCTTCACGTGTCCTTATGGCACTTTCGCTTTTCGGAAGATGTCTTTTGGCTTATGCAATGCACCAGTGACGTTCCAAAGATGCATGATGGTTATTTTCTCAGATATGGTTGAAAGTAACATCGAGGTATTCATGGACAATTTTTCAGTGTTTGGTGATACATTCGATAGTTGCTTGGAAAATCTGGTCCTGGTTTTGAAAAGATGCGTGGAGACCAATTTAGTGCTCAACTGGGAAAAATGCCACTTTATGGTGCAAGAGCGGATAATTCTTGGGCACAAGGTGTCATCAAACGGGTTAGAGGTAGATCGAGCCAAGCTGGAGACAATAGAAAATCTACCTCCATTAACTACAATCAAGGGAATACGGAGTTTCTTGGGACATGCCGGATTTTATAGAAGATTCATAAAGGACTTTTCTAAGATCTCTAAGCCTTTATGTAGCCTATTGGAGAAAGATGTTCCCTTTAAATTTCATGATTAGTGTTTTGCAGCTTTTGAATTGTTGAAAAGAAAATTAACTACAGCGCCAGTAATTGTAGCACCAGATTGGTCAAGGCCGTTTGAATTGATGTGTGATGCTAGTGACTATGCTATTGGGGTTGTTTTGGGTCAACGAAAGGAAAATATTTTTCATGCCATTTATTATGCTAGCAAAACACTATCCGATGCCCAACTCAACTATACGACGACCGAGAAGGAGTTGCTCGCGGTTGTGTATGCATTTGACAAATTCAGGTCGTACTTAATTGGAACTAAAGTAGTGGTGTTCACTGACCATTCTGCCATAAGATATCTGATTTCAAAGAAGGATGCGAAGCCAAGGCTGATTCGATGGATACTCCTACTCCAGGAGTTCGACTTGGAAATTCGGGATAGGAAGGGAACGGAAAATCAAGTGGCAGATCATCTCTCGAGATTAGAAAACAATGATCACGTAAAGGGAGACAAAACGGTGATCAATGAGTTCTTTCCAGATGAGCAGTTGTTTGTGATCCACTCAGAAGTCCCATGGTATGCAGATTTTGTCAATTATTTGGTTAGCAACATACTTCCTCTTGATTTGACCAGCCAACAAAAAAAAAGTTTCTGCATGATGTAAAAAGGTACATGTGGGATGAACCGTTCCTGTTCAAACATTGTGCCGATCAGATAATTAGACGGTGTGTGCCACAAAGTGAAGTAGAGAGTATTTTACATCATTGCCATGATTCACTATATGGAGGTCATTACGGAGGAGAGAAGACAGCGGCCAAGGTGTTGCAAGCAGGATTTTTCTGGCCAACATTGTTTAAAGATGCCCACCACTTCTTGCAAAGATGTGACAGATGTCAAAGGGTGGGAAATATTTCCAAGCGTCATGAGATGCCCTTGAATGCCATTTTAGAAGTTGAAGTCTTTGACGTCTGGGGAATAGATTTTATGGGACCATTCCCATCGTCCTTTAACAACCTCTACATCCTTTTGGCGGTCGATTATGTCTCTAAATGGGTGGAAGCAAGTGCGTTGCCGACTAATGATGCCAAAGTGGTTCTTAAATTTCTGCAGAAAAACATCTTCACACGTTTTGGCACCCCAAGAGCAATTATCAGTGATGAAGGGAGTCACTTTTGCAACAGGTCTTTCACGGCTCTCTTAGCTAAGTATAGGGTAAACCACCGAATTGCTACAGCTTACCATCCCCAAACCAGTGGCCAAGCCGAAGTGTCAAACAGAGAAGTGAAGAGAATTTTGGAGAAAATCGTCAATCCGAATAGAAAAGATTGGTCAGCAAAATTGGATGATGCACTTTGGGCCTATCGGACAGCTTATAAGACGCCCATTGGCATGTCTCCGTACCAATTAGTCTTTGGAAAGGCGTGTCACCTACCAGTTAAGCTTGAACATAGAGCATATTGGGCCATCAAAAGGTTGAATTTTGATCTCGCGGCTGCTGGGGAAAAGAGGCTTCTTCAGCTGAATAAGCTCGATGAATTTCGGTTACAAGCATATGAGAATTCAAAGCTTTACAAGGAAAAAGTAAAGAAGTGGCATGATCGGAAAATCATCGACAGGACGTTTGAGCCGGGACAAGCAGTGCTTCTATTCAATTCTAGACTGAAATTATTTCCAGGGAAGCTCAAGTCTCGGTGGTTGGGTCCTTTCATCGTCAAACAAGCATTCCCTCATGGCGCCGTTGAAGTTTTTGCTAACAATCTGGAAGAGTCATTTAAAGTCAATGGTCAAAGATTAAAGCACTATTGGGGTGGTGGTGTTGATCGCCAGAAAACCTCAATCACTCTTGCCGATTAAAGATAAAACAGGAAGTAGTCAGGCTGAAAGACTTTAAATCAAGCGCTACTTGGGAGGCAACCCAATTTCTAATTATTTTTAGTTATCATTTTGTGATTTTTTTAGGACTGAGATTTAGTTTTATTTTTATCTTGTAGTAATTAGATACTTTGTTTCAGGGTTTTTATTGTTTATAGGTCATACACCAAGGAGTATACATGAAGAAATCATCAAAAGGGCTTAATAGTTAAAATTCCAGATTTTAGCCCAGCGCTGCCGCGCCCCAAATGTGAAGAAAACCAGCGCGGCCGCGCCCTGCTTCAGAAAGTCAAAATTGTGTAGCTGGTACACCAACGCAGTCGTGCCCAAATTGTGAAGGAAACCAGCGCGGCCGCGCCGCATCTCAGAAGTTAAAAAAAAATGGCTGGCACACCAGCGCGGTCGTGCCCCATTCAGGTCAAATCCAAGCGTGGCCGCGCCGCGATCGGATCCCAGTTTTTTAAAATCGAGTTCGACCCGACCCACGACTGCTTTTTATTTCCTTTTCCCGCTTGGACTCTATTTCTTCAAACCTATTCCATTTAAAAAACCGACTCTCTCTGTTTCCTTCTCTTCCAAATCGGATTCCTTACCAAATCCCAATCTCTACAAACTCATTCTACAAATCAAACTCTACCAACATCAAACCCTAGTTCGTATTATCATTCATCTCCATTCTCTCTCTAATACATACATACATACATAGTCGACACTCTCCATTCACACCCCAAATTCGATTTCTTCAACAATCACAGAGTTCATCTAGGAGATTGTCAGTGCAACGCAGTGGGTTAGCAAGGAATCACAGTGGGTTTATTGAAGTAAGTATATTGCAATTAGGGTTTTACATTGTACTAAGCTTCTTGTCAGATTTTACACAGGGGATTGCAGTATATTGGTTTTGTTGCTTGTAATTGAGTTGTGCATGCAAGTATTTTGGATTGTTATTGTTTGAGAAACCCTAGTGTAGTTTCTTTCAAGTTTGGGGGAGATTTTACTTTATTGTGAATTGGGAATTGAGTTGATATGGCTTCCAAACGACCACGAGGGGAATCGTCCAGTTCACATGCACATGCTGAGGATGTAGATTTTGATAGGAGTCGGTTTGTTTCGGCTGAGGCAGAGGACTTCCATCACCGGGTTTTATTGGGCAAGACCTTTGTATTGGAGCGTGGGCTAAAGCCCGATCCTGTTTTGGATGGAGAGATGATGCGTATGATCAGGGCTGTAGAGCCACCATTGTCAGCACCTATTTCTGTGGTTCAAGAATTTTACGCCAACGCCAAGATTACAAAGGATGGGACTACGTTTGTGAGGGGCTGTCAGGTGCCTTATGATAGCCGAACTATTAATGATATCTACCACTTGCCTATCATTCCCCTTTCTGACCCTGAGAGTTTCCATTCTACAAATTGGGAATCCAAGCTGGAAAGAATCAAAAATGTCTTGTGCAAGCCGGGTACCGAGTGGACTATGAAGCAGGGGACCGACCAGAAGCTTCACTTCCCGCACACTGCCTTGAGTCGATACGGCAAGGCCTGGTACAGCTTCATTTGTGCCAATCTCATGCCCACCAGACACCAGAATGACGTGACCAAGGACCGGGCGATTCTGCTATATGGGATAGTGATGGGAAAGTCTATTAATGTTGGTTATGTGATTCACCAGTCTATTTGTCGTTACCTTCAGGGAGGTACTTCTGGTGGTATCCCGCATGCTTCGGTGATTACCCGCTTATGTTCAGCTGCGGGGGTGGAGTGGGCCGATAGTGAGCCAGTGCAGCTCCCGATGAATACCATTGATCACGCGACGATAGCTAAGTATAAGGTGTGGGAAGGAGCCCCGTCGCATGCTCGTGGAGCCGGATTCTTGTTAGGGGACTATTCTGAGAGTGAGGAGGCGTCTGATCAGCCGGTGCCTGAGCCTGAACAGCCGGTTAATATCTCGCAGGCTCGATTGGATCGCATGGAGAGGCGTATGACTCGCAGGATGGATGCTATACATTCGAGTATGACCGAGCTTCGTTCTTTTTCCACTTAGCTTTCAAATAGTTTCTCGCAGGCCTTTTCTCAGTTGGGCGTTCAAGTCCAATTTCCAACGTTTGGTGCAGCCTCGACTTATCCGCCTCCGGACACGCCTTCCGATGGGGAGGAGGCAGATGATACTACTTTGGATTAGGGGAGTTTTTCTTTCCTTTTCTTTTATTGTTTTATCCAATGAGGGCATTGTCTGTTTTAAGTTTGGGGGAGTTCTTTTAGGTTTTTGTTTAGCATGTTTATTGGTTTTGTGCATTAAATCTGTTAGTATGTTGGCATATTAGTATCTTGCATAGTTTAGTTTGGTTGTGTTAGGTGCATTTAGTTTGTTTGTATGAATCCAATTGATTAGTTGGTATGATTTTGGCTCGGCTAATGATGAGATGGGTATTATTGTGTTAGCTTGGATAGTTTGAAAGTTATTAGGGATATAATAATTTTGATCATGAGGGTAATTATGCCTGTCATAACTCGAGTTTTTGGATTGCAGATATAATAATTTTGATCATGAGGGTAATTATGCCTGTCATAACTTGAGTTTTTGGATTGCACGAATAAATTGATTAATTTGACTGTTGGGGTTCAAAGGGTTGCATAACTGATTTTTACATGAGAAATGGGTATAAAATTGATAGGTGAATTAACAAGGAAGGTTAAATAGGGTAAAAGCAGAGTTTGGGAGTTCTTTTAAGGCTAAAAAAATGGAAAATTAATACAATAAATGTTGACTGGTTGGGTTCTGTGGCCTCTATCACTTCGGGTAATTAGATCCGTAGGGGTGTCTTAACACCTAGTGCCCTAAAGCTGTCTGGTTTAGGAGTCACTGATTGAATGCTCGCTACATGTGTGATTTTGAAAAGCCTAAGAGAACTTAACATTGCACAGTTAAGCATAAATATGAGATGGAGCGTAAAACGCACTCGTAAAAGAATAAAGTTAGGCATAAGTCTTGTTAGAACCTTCATGCTCGGTACTTGCTTGATATTGGCTGGATTTGTTGTATTTGCTGGAATTGAAGTAAAAAGAGAGTATTCTTGTTATAGAATTGGTTATGTGGCTTTATTTTGAACTTTGGTCAGTTAACTTGATTAATGAACACACACGCACAATTTAGGTGATGATAGGTGTATATTGTTTGAATGGTTGGGATTATTAGTTCCTTTTGACTGGATTTACTATTTCAAGCTGTTTATTAATATCTCTGAGGCATACAGTTAACATTCATATTGGCTATTGGTTGGATTCGTAGGCATGCTAGTTCTTAGTGCATTCATGGCATGGTGTTGCATTGTTTTAGTTATTGCATTGCATTGTGTTGCTTGGGGACAAACAATAGTTTAAGTTTGGGGGAATTTGATGAGTAGGTTTTATACCTACGAATCGGATACCATTATACGCGAATTATTGTTTATTTCCATGGTTTTCAGTTACTTTTCATGTATTTTGTGTGTTTTTGTAGGTTGCACATGTTGGGATTGCATTGGGCGAGAATTGGACGTTCGAGTGGATGATTTTGCTGTTGCTGCTGATGTTGCAGGATTTCAGAGCAGCGCGGTCGCGCCCAAAATGAACTGGGTAGCAGCGCGGCCGCGCGTGATGCCAGAGTTAGAAGAAAATTTGCTGCCAGAGTAGCGCGGCCGCGCGCCTTTCAAGCTTAATCCAGGCGCGGCCGCGCCGGTTTGAGTGAGGGCAAAATTGACTTTTCAGATGTTTTAAATGGTTTTGATTTGAACTTGGATTTGAAACTTTGTAATTAATTAGGGGTTTTATTAGTTATTATAAATAGGTGTTTTCTAGTTGGTAATTGAGATCTATCATTAGCAAACCCTAGTTTGGAGCAACTGGAGAAGACTTGAAGCAAGTTGATAGCAAGGAGAAAGCAAGGAGGAGCAGGACAGAGATTGAAGGATTACTTACAGTGTTTCTTCTCTTTTCTCTCTATTCCAAACTTTTTGATGTTATTAAACTTGTGGATGATGAATTCAAGTTTATTTATGAACTAAATTTCTTTTAAGGCTATAATCGATCTTAATGTGTAGTTTTGAATAACATGCTTCTTTGAATATTATGATTAGCTATTTTTGGATTGTCTATTTGGTTTGTGTTGAATTGTTTAATTATCTGGCCAATAATTACCGAGATAATCTGCATGAATTTGAGAGATAAAGTATAGATTTAGATCTGACCATAATAGCATGTGATTGTGTCTTCTGCTGTCGATGGAATTCATAATTTGTGTTTAGGATAGAGATATACCTATACGCCGCATGTAATCAAAATAGGGAACTTGGGCTTTAAATCCTTTTTAATTGTAATTCACATAGAAATATAGTGAGTTAGTTATCTAGGGTGATTAACTTGAATCTATCAATTGTAGATTTAAGTTAAGTTGTTTATGAAACATTGAAAGATGATCATAAATAGTGATGAGTTCCTGGTTAACAATCCGGAATAACTAGCATAATCCAAAGGGGAACATGTTAAGTAAAATAAAGCATTAAGTGAACTTATAGTCTTAAGTCTTTAAAAATCTGTTTTCAAACTAGTGTTAGTATTTTAATTTAGAATTAATTAGTTAAATTCAAAACCTCAGAAATCATAAATCATTTGTTTACTAAAAATTGATTTGATTTAAATTTGGAATTTGTCATTATAGAATCAATTCTTCTCTGTGGGACGATACTCTACTTTCACTTTATTACTTGTGGACTGCGTATACTTGCGTATTTTTGCTAGTATAGATTTTGGCAAACATAATTAGCCTGGCATAATCCAAGGAAAGGAAAAGCTTGGAGGATCAAAGTTTTAGAGCTTACACTTCAGGAGATTGAGCGAGGAATGAAAAATTAGCGTTAACATATTATCCATATTCAGCCAAGTCTACTTATTTGTTGAAATGCACTCCGTGCAATAACGCAAGTCTACTTATTTGTTGAATTGCACTCCGTGCAATAACGCAAGTCTACTTATTTGTTGAAATGCACTCCGTGCAATAACGTGTCTTATTTATGAGGTTTATTGTTATGCAAGTATTGTTTCTTTTGCACCCCGTGCATTAACATGCTTGTTATCTGTTATGCGCAACGTGATAGTGATTGTTGAATTTCAATTGAAAACCATGTTAGTATTTGAGTTGAACAACTCTCTTGTATGGGCAGGAGTTTAAGATGTGTTAGGAAACCGATCTAACTCACTGAGGTAACATTTGTCGCAGTGTAGAGGTATCGTAGAAATGATATAGAAATGATATACACTGTTGATGCAATTGTAGCAGTGTTGATGAGACGGGGAACTAATTCATTAGTTTGTGGGTGGGGAACCTCTAAGTTTACTATATTGATAATCGTTGAAATCTTGTATCAGCTTATTCTGTATATATATCTTGAAAAGGTGATTCTCTTCTCATATATATATATATCTGTTAGACTTGTTGGGCATTCTTATGCTCATTCTTGCAATTATCTTAAAACAAATTACAGCCAAGGAGGAATTACCAGACGATTCTGGCGGTACAAAGAAAGTTAAAGATGTAGAAAATTTTAACTATGTTAGATTAACATTATTGTCAATGTCTAGAAAGTTCTGACGAGGAAAGGGGTTAGGTCATTTAATTGCGCGCCGTTTTAACGGAAAGCCCCCTCTTTCCTGGGAACTAACTGGTTGCTAATACTGCAAGTCTCAGATAGAGAAATAGAGATTTGTTTTTAAGTCTTTTAGGACTTATTTGTAATAGAACAAGTAAACCTGGGAATGATGTAATAATGAACAAATGATATTTTATAATAATATCACTTTTCCGCATTTTACTCTGATTATTAGAAGTCAAGATTTCTATATACGATTCAAATCAATTATATTACGAGTTTTTATAGAAACGTATCGTGTACATTACCTTTAAGTTAATGAATGTTTTGAATAAGGTTATACAAGTCAGCACGAAATTCGACCTAGCTAAAAGAAGCTAGCAGGTGGATTTTTGGGGCGTGACAATTTGGTATCAGAGCATTAGGTTATAGCTCTAAGGTAAGAGTACCTTAGGATATAGCCTGCGTAAAATTTTGGAGATAGAAAAAACTCGTAAAAAGAAGCTTAAAAATGCTTATATTGAAATTTTGAGGACGAATTTCTTATAAGGAGGGGAGAATATAATATCCTGAATATTTATAGAACTTATAAATATGATATTGAATGACTAATTAGCTGTAAAGTTAATTTCGAGGATGAAATTCTTTGAAGTAGGGGTAAATGTAATACCTTGAATATTTATGAGCCTTATAAATACGATCATATATGGTTAGAGGTTAATTTAGTGACCTAAAACTAGGTATCGAGAAGTTTAAAATCTTAAACCCCAATGAGATTCAAATTTTGTATCATATGTGCTTAAATAAAGATCCAAATGATATTTTGAAGCAGGTGTTTTGTGATTATATCGTGTAAACGATAAATTTGGTCAAATAAAATTTTTTCGCCAAGCAGCTGTGTCGTGCTTACAGGGACAAAATGATTTGTCGTGCTTCCGGCGAATTCACCGAGAAGCGTCCTGACAAATTATTTTTAGTAAGTTGTTGTGTCGTGCTTCGAAATGACAAAGTGATTTGTCATGTTTACATTTTGACGTGCTTACGCATTTTCGTGCTTACTCTTTGTCGTGCTTACGCTTTGTCGTGCTTACGCTTTAACGTGCTTACGCATTGTCGTGCTTACGCCTGGCACACACCGGCCTACGCCTGGCACACGCCTGGTACTAAAGTGTAATTAACCTAGGTACTAAAGTGTAATTAACCACTTTTTTCTTAGCTTAAAGTGTAATTAACCTAGGTACCAAAGTGTAATAAGCCGGGTGCAAAGTGTAATAAGCCGAGCCCCTAACGTGCAATTAGCGAAACTATGTTTTTCTATAAATAGCAAGCTAAGTTCATTCATTCCTTACTATTTTCAAGAGCAGTTCAAGAGCAGTTCAAGAGCAAAAAGACTCTATATTTATATTTTGAGAGATATTGTGAGATAAAAATTAATTTCTAAGCATCGAAGCGCTACGCGATTGGAAGTAAAACTAGCAACTACAAGAGGTATTACACTAGTAGTTATTATTTTCATTCTTCTTTATATATTTAGTAAAAATATACTTTTATAAGTAGTTATAATGCCCAAATTATTTTAAGTATATAGTACAAAAGTCCTATTTACAAGCAGTTATAATGTCCGATTTATTTCTCTTATATATTAGAAATTATACTTTTATAAGCAGTTATTATGCCCGATTTTCTTCAAGTATTTAGTTAAAATATTTATTTTATAAGCAGTTATAATGCTGAAATTTTCTCAAATATAATAGCCGAATATTCATTTTATAAGCAGTTATAATGCTGAAATTTTCTCAAATCTAATAGCCGAATATTCATTTTATAAGCAGTTATAATGCTCAATTTATTTTAAATATAGTTGAAAAATATTCATTTCTATAAAGCAGTTATAATGCTGAAATTATTTCATGTATAGTAGAAGAAGTCTTATTTATAGCGGTTATAATAACCGAAATAAAATTTAAAATATTTAATCGTTAAAATACTTAATTTGATGAGTAGGTTTTATACCTACGAATCGGATACCATTGTACGCGAATTATTGTTTATTTCCATGGTTTTCAGTTACTTTTCATGTATTTTGTGTGTTTTTGTAGGTTGCACATGTTGGGATTGCATTGGGCGAGAATTGGACGTTCGAGTGGATGAAGTTGTTGTTGCTGCTGATGTTGCAGGATTTCAGAGCAGCGCGGCCGCGCCCAAAATGAACTGGGTAGCAGCGCGGCCGCACGTGATGCCAGAGTTAGAAGAAAATTTGCTGCCAGAGTAGCGCGGCCGCGCGCCTTTCAACCTTAATCCAGGCGCGACCGCGCCGGTTCGAGTGAGGGCAAAATTGACTTTTCAGATGTTTTAAATGGTTTTGATTTGAACTTGGATTTGAAACTTTGTAATTAATTAGGGGTTTTATTAGTTATTATAAATAGGTGTTTTCTAGTTGGTAATTGAGATCTATCATTAGCAAACCCTAGTTTAGAGCAATTAGAGAAGACTTGAAGCAAGTTGATAGCAAGGAGAAAGCAAGGAGGAGCAGGACAGAGATTGAAGGATTGCTTATAGTGTTTCTTCTCTTTTCTCTCTATTCCAAACTTTTTGATGTTATTAAACTTGTGGATGATGAATTCAAGTTTATTTATGAACTAAATTTCTTTTAAGGGTATAATGGATCTTAATGTGTAGTTTTGAATAGGATGCTTCTTTGAATATTATAATTAGCTATTTTTGGATTGTCTATTTGGTTTGTGTTGAATTGTTTAATTATCTGGCCAATAATTACCGAGATAATCTGCATGAATTTGAGAGATAAAGTATAGATTTAGATCTGACCATAATAGCATGTGATTGTGTCTTCTGCTGTCGATGGAATTCATAATTTGTGTTTAGGATAGAGATATACCTATACGCCGCATGTAATCAAAATAGGGAACTTGGGCTTTAAATCCTTTTTAATTGTAATTCACATAGAAATATAGTGAGTTAGTTATCTAGGGTGATTAACTTGAATCTATCAATTGTAGATTTAAGTTAAGTTGTTTATGAAACATTGAAAGATGATCATAAATAGTGATGAGTTCCTGGTTAACAATCCGGAATAACTAGCATAATCCAAAGGGGAACATGTTAAGTAAAATAAAGCATTAAGTGAACTTATAGTCTTAAGTCTTTAAAAATCTGTTTTCAAACTAGTGTTAGTATTTTAATTTAGAATTAATTAGTTAAATTCAAAACCTCAGAAATCATAAATCATTTGTTTACTAAAAATTGATTTGATTTAAATTTGGAATTTGTCATTATAGAATCAATTCTTCTCTGTGGGACGATACTCTACTTTCACTTTATTAATTGTGGACTGCGTATACTTGCGTATTTTTGCTAGTATAGATTTTGGCAAACAAGTTTTTAGCACCGTTGCCGGGGAACAATTGTGTCTATAATTTCAAGTTTTAATTTAATTAATTCAGTTTTAGTTAACATTGTTTTTCTTGTTACTTCCTGTTTCAGGTGATCTTGGTTTGTTTATGCAAACACGATCCAAGCAGCCGGAACTTGTGCAGAGTGAAGACGATCTTGAAAACAAGTTGCACAAGTTGAGAAAGTTTTGCTGTGAGACCATCGAGAAAGAAAAAATGGCTAACGAAGAACAGAAATCATTGAGGGAATATGCCATGCCTAAGCTTGAAGAAATCAGGTCAAGCATCACGAGGCCAACCATCACGGCTAATTCCTTTGAGAACAAATCGGGTACAATTCAGATGATTCAGAATGTGGTACAGTTTGGGGGATTAGCCAACAATGATACTAATGAACACTTGGTTAGCTTTCTTGAGATTTGTGATACATTCAAATATCCCAATGTAACTGATGATGCGGTGAGACTACGTTTGTTTCCGTTTTAACTAAGGGATAAAGCAAAGAGTTGGTTGCACTCACTTCCACCAGGTTCCATCACAACTTGGGATGACTTGGCTCAGAAATTCCTAGCAAAATTCTTTCCGCCGGCTAAGTCTGCTAAGTTGAGAAACGATATTTCCACTTTTGAACAAAATCATGGAGAGACACTGTATGAGGCTTGGGAAAGGTTCAAAGAGTTATTGAGAAGATGTCCACATCATGCATTACCCAATTGGCTGCAAGTCCAGACATTCTACAATGGGCTGAGTAGTAATACTCGAACAATTATAGATGCAGCTGCGGGGGGAGCACTTATGGATAAGAATTTTGATAAAGCTTTCACCTTGTTAGAAACTATGGCTGCAAATAACTATCAATGGCCGACGTCGAGGATGAATCACCAAAAGGTAGCTGGAGTTTTGGAAGTAGATGTGGTCACTGCACTAACAGCTCAGATGGCAGCCATGTCTAAGAAAATTGAATCTTTGGCGGAGTCGAAGGTCCAGCAAGCAGCTTATGTGTGTGAGCTATGTGCAGGGGCACATCCGACGGAATATTGTGCAATTAATCCGGAATCTGTGCAGTACTTGGGGAGTTACAACCGACAACAACAACCATACCAGAATGCATATAATCCGGGGTGGAAGAATCATCCGGGTTTCTCATGGAGCAATAACTCTCAAGTTCAAAATCCCGCTCCAAGATCACAGAATCCCCCGGGTTTTCAGAACCAAGCTCCACAACAGGCAGAGAGAAAACCTAATTTAGAGTAATCTTCGGCAAGATTTATCACAGCATCGGAGAAAAAGAATGAATGAGCAAGATAAGCTGTTAAATCAGGTAGACTTGAATGTGAAGAGTCAAGCGGTGTCAATTCGGAATCTGGAAAATCAGCTCGGTCAGTTGGCTCAAGTCTTGAACAATCGACCGCAAGGAACACTTCCACGTGATACAGAGGTTAACCCCAAGAGAGATGGTAAGGAACAATGTCAAGCTGTAACACATCGAAGCGGGAAGCAACTCCAGCAGACCAGCGCGGCCGCGCCTAAAATACAAAGGGAGGCAGCGCGGCCGCGCCTATCCCCAGTCCCAGCTCCTGCAGAGAACCTGGTAGAAAAAGATAAGGAGACGGAGAATGAGAAAAAAGACAAGGAGCATAAAAAGCAAGCAGAAGTATATCCTCCTGTTCCATATCCTCAGAGATTTCACAAGCAGAAAATAGATAAACAATTCTCCAGAATCTTTAAAATCTTTAAAAAGCTACAAATCAATATACCGTTTGCCAAGGCTTTAGAGCAGATGCCGAGTTACGCCAAGTTTATGAAAGGAATTTTGTCAAGGAAGAAAAAGCTGGAGGACTATGAAACAGTAGCATTGACTGAAGAGTGTAGTGCGATATTGCAGAAGAAGTTGCCACCGAAGTTGAAGGATCCGGGTAGTTTCATTATCCCTTGCACTATTGGCAACTTATCAATCAGCAGATGTTTGTGTGATTTAGGTGCGAGCATCAACCTTATGCCGTTATCGATATATGTTCAGCTGGGTCTACCTGCACCGAAACTGACTAACATCTCTCTTCAGCTAGCTGACAGGTCGGTTACATATCCTAGAGGTATTGTGGAAGACATCTTGGTAAAAGTGGATAAATTCATATTCCCAGCCGATTTCATTATTTTGGACTATGAGGAGGACAAAGACATTCCTATCATACTTGGGAGACCTTTCTTGGCAACGGGAAGAACACTTATAGATGTGCAAAAAGGAGAATTGACTATGAGGGTGCAAGACCAAGAAGTGACATTCAATGTGTTCAAAGCCATGAAATTTCCTACGGATGAGGAAGAGTGTTTCCGGTTGGATGTGGTAGAAAAAGTGGTGGAAGATGAGTTTTTGAGGAAATTGACTGAGGATCCGTTGGAATCTGTTTTATTAGGGGAGGCTGACATGGATGACCTTCTGCTCCTCCTTGCTTTCTCCTTGCTATCAACTTGCTTCAAGTCTTCTCCAATTGCTCCAAACTAGGGTTTGCTAATGATAGATCTCAATTACCAACTAGAAAACACCTATTTATAATAACTAATAAAACCCCTAATTAATTACAAAGTTTCAAATCCAAGTTCAAATCAAAACCATTTAAAACATCTGAAAAGTCAATTTTGCCCTCACTCAAACCGGCGCGGCCGCGCCTGGATTAAGCTTGAAAGGCGCGCGGCCGCGCTACTCTGGCAGCAAATTTTCTTCTAACTCTGGCATCACGTGCGGCCGCGCTGCTACCCAGTTCATTTTGGGCGCGGTCGCGCTGCTCTGAAATCCTGCAACATCAGCAGCAACAGCAACTTCATCCACTCGAAAGTCCAATTCTCGCCCAATGCAATCCCAACATGTGCAACCTACAAAAACACACAAAATACATGAAAAGTAACTGAAAACCATGGAACTTTTAATGACTCACGGAGGGATACTGTAGAAGAGATCGAGTTACCTATAGAGATCGAATAGTACACCTTTGATATCTTATTCTAAGTATTCAACATTATGACTGTTATAACATGCTATTGGGGAGGCCTTGGATTCATTTGGTCGGAGCCGTTCCTTCAACTCTCCATAAGCAATTGAAGTACATTGTGGATGAGAATCTAATGACCGTATCTGCAGAACGAGATCATCCCCTACAAGTCAAAGGGAACATCCCAATGATAGGGTTGAATGAAGCGGTCAAACTAGCCAATTTCTAAGCCTTTGAAGTGAGCACAACTAATTATCGTCCTTTAGGGACTCCGGCATTGAAACCTGTCACGCCCCGAAAATCCACCTGCTAGCTTCTTTTAGCTAGGTCGAATTTCGTGCTGACTTGTATAACCTTATTCAAAACATTCATTAACTTAAAGGTAATGTACACGATACGTTTCTATAAAAACTCGTAATATAATTGATTTGAATCGTATATAGAAATCTTGACTTCTAATAATCAGAGTAAAATGCGGAAAAGTGATATTATTATAAAATATCATTTGTTCATTGTTACATCATTCCCAGGTTTACTTGTTCTATTACAAATAAGTCCTAAAAGACTTAAAAACAAATCTCTATTTCTCTATCTGAGACTTGCAGTATTAGCAACCAGTTAGTTCCTAGGAAAGAGGGGGCTTTCCGTTAAAACGGAGCGCAATTAAATGACCTAACCCCTTTCCTCGTCAGAACTTTCTAGACATTGCCAATAATATTAATCTAACATAGTTAAAATCTTCTACATCTTCAACTTTCTTTGTACCGCCAGAATCGTCTGGTAATTCCTCCTTGGCTGTAATTTGTTTTAAGATAATTGCAAGAATGAGAAGAGAATCACCTTTTCAAGATATATATATACAGAATAAGCTGATACAAGATTTCAACGATTATCAATATAGTAAACTGAGTGGTTCCCCACCCACGAACTAATGAATTAGTTCCTCGTCTCATCAACACTGCTATAATTGCATCAATGGTGTATATCATTTTTATATCATTTCTACGATACCTCTACACTGCGACAAATGTTACCTCAGTGAGTTAGATCGGTTTCCTAACACATCTTAAACTCCTGCCCATACAAGAGAGTTGTTCAACTCAGATACTAACATGGTTTTCAATTGAAATTCAACAATCACTATCACGTTGCGCATAACAGATAACAAGCATGTTAATGCACGGGGTGCAAAAGAAACAATACTTGCATAACAATAAACCTCATAAATAAGACACGTTATTGCACGGAGTGCATTTCAACAAATAAGTAGACTTGCGTTATTGCACGGAGTGTATTTCAACAAATAAGTAGACTTGCGTTATTGCACGGAGTGCATTTCAACAAATAAGTAGACTTGCCTGAATATGGATAATATGTTAACGCTAATTTTTCATTCCTCGCTCAATCTCCTGAAGTGTAAGCTCTAGAACTTTGATCCTCCAAACTTTTCCTTTCCTTGGATTATGCTAGGCTAATTAAGTATTTTAACGATTAAATATTTTAAATTTTATTTCGGTTATTATAACCGCTATAAATAAGACTTCTTCTACTATACATGAAATAATTTCAGCATTATAACTGCTTTATAGAATGAATATTTTTCAACTATATTTAAAATAAATTGAGCATTATAACTGCTTATAAAATGAATATTCGGCTATTAGATTTGAGAAAATTTCAGCATTATAACTGCTTATAAAATGAATATTCGGCTATTATATTTGAGAAAATTTCAGCATTATAACTGCTTATAAAATAAATATTTTAACTAAATACTTGAAGAAAATCGGGCATAATAACTGCTTATAAAAGTATAATTTCTAATATATAAGAGAAATAAATCGGACATTATAACTGCTTGTTAATAGGACTTTTGTACTATATACTTAAAATAATTTGGGCATTATAACTACTTATAAAAGTATATTTTTACTAAATATATAAAGAAGAATGAAAATAATAACTACTAGTGTAATACCTCTTGTAGTTGCTAGCTTTACTTCCAATTGCGTAGCGCTTCGATGCTTAGAAAGTAATTTTTATCTCACAATATCACTCAAAATATAAATATAGAGTCTTTTTGCTCTTGAACTGCTCTTGAAAATAGTAAGGAATGAATGAAGTTAGCTTGCTATTTATATGAAAACATAGTTTCGCTAATTGCACGTTAGGGGCTCGGCTTATTACACTTTGCACCCGACTTATTACACTTTGGTACCTAGGTTAATTACACTTTAAGCTAAGAAAAAGTGGTTAATTACACTTTAGTACCTAGGTTAATTACACTTTAGTACCTGGCGTGTGCCAGGCGTAAGCACGACAATGCGTAAGCACGACAATGCGTAAGCTCGTCAAAGCGTAAGCACGACAAAGCGTAAGCACGTTAAAGTGTAAGCATGACAAATCACTTTGTCATTTTGAAGCAGGACACAGCAACTTACTTAAAATAATTTGTCAGGACGCTTCTCGGTGAATTCGCCGGAAGCACGACAAATCATTTTGTCCGTGTAAGCACGACACAGATGCTTGGCGAAAATTTTTTATTTGACCAAATTTATCGTTTACACGATATAATCACAAAACACCTGCTTCAAAATATCATTTGGATCTTTATTTAAGCACATATGATACAAAATTTGAATCTCATTGGGGTTTAAGATTTTAAACTTCTCGATACCTAGTTTTAGGTCACTAAATTAACCTCTAACCATATATGATCGTATTTATAAGCCTCATAAATATTCAAGGTATTACATTTACCCCTACTTCAAAGAATTTCATCCTCGAAATTAACTTTACAGCTAATTTTAGTCATTCAATATCATATTTATAAGTTCTATAAATATTTACGATATTATATTCTCCCCTCCTTATAAGAAATTCGTCCTCGAAATTTCAGTATAAGCATTTTTAAGCTTCTTTTTACGAGTTTTTTCTATCTCCAAAATTTTACGCAGGCTATATCCTAAGGTACTCTTACCCTAGAGCTATAACCTAATGCTTTGATACCAAATTGTCACGCCCCGAAAATCCACCTGCTAGCTTCTTTTAGCTAGGTCGAATTTCGTACTAACTTGTATAACCTTATTCAAAACATTCATTAACTTAAAGGTAATGTACACGATACGTTTCTATAAAAACTCGTAATATAATTGATTTGAATCGTATATAGAAATCTTGACTTCCAATAATCAGAGTAAAATGCGGAAAAGTGATATTATTATAAAATATCATTTGTTCATTGTTACATCATTCCCAGGTTTACTTGTTCTATTACAAATAAGTCCTAAAAGACTTAAAAACAAATCTCTATTTCTCTATCTAAGACTTGCAGTATTAGCAACCAGTTAGTTCCTAGGAAAGAGGGGGCTTTCCGTTAAAACGACGCGCAATTAAATGACCTAACCCCTTTCCTCGTCAGAACTTTCTAGACATTGTCAATAATGTTAATCTAACATAGTTAAAATCTTCTACATCTTCAACTTTGTTTGTACCGCCAGAATCGTCTGGTAATTCCTCCTTGGCTGTAATTTGTTTTAAGATAATTGCAAGAATGAGTATAAGAATGCCCAACAAGTCTAACAGATATATATATGAGAAGAGAATCACCTTTTCAAGATATATATACAGAATAAGCTGATACAAGATTTCAACGATTATCAATATAGTAAACGGAGTGGTTCCCCACCCCGGATTATTTCTACGATACCTCTACACTGCGACAAATGTTACCTCAGTGAGTTAGATCGGTTTCCTAACACATCTTAAACTCCTGCCCATACAAGAGAGTTGTTCAACTCAGATACTAACATGGTTTTCAATTGAAATTCAACAATCACTATCACGTTGCGCATAACAGATAACAAGCATGTTAATGCATGGGGTGCAAAAGAAACAATACTTGCATAACAATAAACCTCATAAATAAGACACGATATTGCACGGAGTGCATTTCAACAAATAAGTAGACTTGCGTTATTGCACGAAGTGCATTTCAACAAATAAGTAGACTTGCGTTATTGCACGCAGTGCATTTCAACAAATAAGTAGACTTGCCTGAATATGGATAATATGTTAACGCTAATTTTTCATTCCTCGCTCAATCTCCTGAAGTGTAAGCTCTAAAACTTTGATCCTCCAAGCTTTTCCTTTCCTTGGATTATGCCAGGCTAATTATGTTTGCCAAAATCTATACTAGCAAAAATACGCAAGTATACGCAGTCCACAAGTAATAAAGTGAAAGTAGAGTATCGTCCCACAGAGAAGAATTGATTCTATAATGACAAATTCCAAATTTAAATCAAATCAATTTTTAGTAAACAAATGATTTATGATTTCTGAGGTTTTGAATTTAACTAATTAATTCTAAATTAAAATACTAACACTAGTTTGAAAATAGATTTTTAAAGACTTAAGACTATAAGTTCACTTAATGCTTTATTTTACTTAACATGCTCCCCTTTGGATTATGGTAGTTATTCCGGATTGTTAACCAGGAACTCATCACTATTTATGATCATCTTTCAATGTTTCATAAACAACTTAACTTAAATCTACAATTGATAGATTCAAGTTAATCACCCTAGATAACTAACTCACTATATTTCTATGTGAATTACAATTAAAAAGGATTTAAAGCCCAAGTTCCCTATTTTGATTACATGCGGCGTATAGGTATATTTCTATCCTAAACACAAATTATGAATTCCATCGACAACAGAAGACACAATCACATGCTATTATGGTCAGATCTAAATCTATACTTCATCTCTCGAATTCATGCAGATTATCTCAGTAATTATTGACCAGATAATTAAACAATTCAACACAAACCAAATAGACAATCCAAAAATAGCTAATCATAATATTCAAAGAAGAATGCTATTCAAAACTACACATTAAGATCCATTATAGCCTTAAAAGAAATTTAGTTCATAAATAAACTTAAATTCATCATCCACAAGTTTAATAACACCAAAAAGTTTGGAATAGAGAGAAAAGAGAAGAAACACTGTAAGTAATCCTTTAACCACCACATGATTGTCTCAGATGCGATTATTAAGAGCTGAACCTCCATCGATTAAGACTCCTCCTAGCACAAATCCTGATGAAATAGCCGCGATGTGGAGAGGTTTATGGTGCCTTGTCTCTTCAACTAGTATATCGTCATCAGTAAAAGATATTACATTGTTGTCTAAGATGTGTCCTATCAGATGGCCAAACCTTTCAATATTTACCATTTTGGGAAGATGAGCCTCCTCTAGTGCTTTTAGTTAGATTTGTCGATGATCTTCAGAAGCTAAGATCAAATTAAGGATGGATACTTGGGTCAGTGCTTCTTCCAACTTCTTTACTATCTCCACATCATTATGCCTAATTTTTTTCAAAAATTCTACGACCTTTCCTTCTGGAACCTTCTTAGTATGCTTCTTCATCAGCTTAATCACTCATTCTGATAAACACAAAGGATTATTCTTCGGCAAGACTGCCCCGTAGTCAGTTGTACCACTTGACCCCTCTCTATAATTTCATGGGACGACTTTCAGTTTAGTGATCGGTTGTTGAGGGAGTACTGATAAAACGATCGACTTCAGCTTTCCGGGAAATAGCCTCAATCTAGAGTTAAACAATAATACTGTCTGGCCCGGTTCAAATTTCCGCTCACTTATTCGCTTGTCATGCCATCTTTTGACGTTTTCTTTATACAGCTTAGAATTCTCATACGTTTGGTGTCGAAATTCCTCCATCTCATTTAGTTGAAGCAACCTTTTCTCGCTAGATGCTTGTAAATCAAAGTTCAACTTTTGAATGGCCCAATATGCATTATGTTCAAGCTCGACCAGTAAATGGTACGCTTTTCCATAAACCATGCGATACGGTGACATTCTAATGGGATTCTTATAGGCCATTCGATACGCCCATAAAGCATCGTCTAACTTCATTGCCCAATCCTTACGAGATGGATTCACCACTTTTTCCAGAATTTGCTTAACTTTACGATTTGACACCTTCGCTTGGCCATTTGTTTGGGGATGATAAGTCGTAGCAATTCTATGTTTGACTCCATACCTAGCTAGCAATTTGGTGAACTACTTATTGTAGAAATGGGTACCTTAGTCACTGATTATGGCCCTTGGTGTACCAACTCGGGTAAAAATATTTTTCCTCAAGAACCGCAGAACCACTTTGGCATCATTCGTGGGTAACGCAGCTGCTTCAACCCATTTTGATACGTAATCCACTGCCAAAAGTATGTACTGATTGTTGAAAGATGACGGAAATGGCCCCATAAAATTAATGCCCCATACGTCGAAAAGTTCAACTTCAAGAATAGTGTTAAGAGGCATTTCATGTCGTTTTGAGGTATTTCCAACTCGTTGACATCTGTCGCACTTTAGAACAAAGAGGTGGGCATTCCTGAATAACGAAGGCCAGAAGAATCCTGATTGAAGCACTTTCGCCACTGTTCTTTCTCCCCCATAGTGTCCCTCATACGCTGAAGAATGGCACCGATTCAAGATGTTTTTTGTCTCTTCACGTGGCACGCAACGTCGTATCATTTGATCGGCACAAGTCTTGAAGAGAAATAGTTTATCCCAAAGGTACTGTTTGACATCATGGAGAAATTTCTTTCGTTGCTGAGAATTGAAATCCGGCGGGAGTACATTACTGACTAGGTAGTTCACATAGTCCGCATACCAAGGCACTTCGGTGTTGATACGGAATAGCTGCTCATCCGGAAATGACTTATTGATCACGACATCATCCTTTTTCTGAATTTCTGCATTCTCTAACCTCGAAAGATGATTAGCTACCTGATTTTTCGTGCCTTTTCTATCTCGGATTTCAGGTCAAATTCTTGCAAAAGAAGGACCCATCGAATCAACCTTGGTTTGGCATCCTTCTTTGCAATCAAGTATTTGATGGCTGAATGATCAGTGAAAACTATTACCTTGGTTCCAATCAGATATACTCGAAATTTATCAAAGGCAAATACTACTGCAAGTAACTCCTTTTTTGTGGTAGTGTAATTCAATTGTGCATCCGTAAGTGTTTTACTTGAGTAGTAAATGGTATGAAAAATCTTATCCCTACGCTGACCCAACACTGCTCCCACTACATAATCACTCGCGTCACACATCAACTCAAATGGCAACGACCAATCGGGAGCTACTATGATCGGTGTTGTGACTAACTTCTTTTTCAGCACTTCAAAAGCCTCAATGCATGACTAGTCCATCTTGAAGGGAACATCTTTTTCAAGGAGTGCACATAACGGTCTTGAAATTTTGGAAAAATCCTTGATAAATCGTCTGTAGAAACCTGCATGTCCGAGAAAATTTCTTACGCCCTTTACAGATGTCGGTGACGGTAGCTTTTTAATTGCTTCAATCTTTGCTTTATCTACCTCCAAACCGGCAGCTGACACTTTGTGACCCAAAATAATCCCTTCTTGCACCATAAATTGGCATTTTTCCCAGTTAAGCACCAGATTTGTTTCCACACAACGCTTCAACACTAAGATGAGATTGTTAAGACACAAATCAAAACTATCACCAAAAACGGAAAAATCGTCAATAAATACCTCCAAATTCTGCTCAACCATATCCGAGAAGATAGCCATCATGCATCGCTGAAATTTAGCCAGTGCATTGCATAGCCCGAAAGACATCCTCCGGAATGCAAACGTTCCATAAGGGCATGTAAAAGTCGTTTTCTCTTCGTCCTCCGGAGCTATTACTATCTGATTATATCCTGAGTATCCATCGAGAAGGCAGTAGAATTGATGACCTGACAACCTATCCAACATCTGATCAATAAACGGCAACGGGAAGTGATCCTTGCGAGTCGCTTTATTTAACTTGTGGTAATCCATACACACTCTCCAACCTGTAACTGTTCTTGTAGGAATGAGTTAATTATTTTCGTTTTCAACCACTGTCATTCCCCCTTTCTTCGGCACACATTGTACAGGACTTACCCAATAACGGTCTGAAATTGAATAGATAATACCTGCATCTAACCACTTGATGATTTCCTTCTTTACTACTTCCTTCATGATCGGATTCAATCTTCTTTGTTGCTCAATAATCGGTTTTGCTCCCTCTTCAAGTAAAATTTTATGCATACAAAACGACGGAATGATTCCCTTGATGTCTGCTATTGTCCACCCAATTGCTATTTTATATTCACGCAAAACCCTTAACAATTTTTCTTCTTGAGATTCATTCAAATTGGCAGAAACTATTACTGGTAGCGTGTCAGAATTTCCCAAGTAAGCATACCTTAGATGAGATGGAATGTGACGCCCCCAAATTCGGGTCTCCAATTACCCGGATCCGGTCATCACGATCCACTACAAGCATTCACCTCTAACAACACATGGTAACTAAAATGCGGAATATAATAAACATATGTTGTTCATTTACAAGGTGTTACTAGTCCCATAATACAATAACCTTAAATACTTACACAAATCCATACCCTAGATAAATGTCAGGGCTTAAATTACATTAACAGTAATTAACTACACATAAGTTTAACATTTGCTACATGAAGTCTATCACTTCATCTTTTCTTTCCCTTTGTTCTTCCCTGAAGTCTCGGGTTTAGCTGCAATGAAGTCGTGATATAGCGAGGATGAGCAACGAGTTTGCTCAGCAAGTTTAAAATACAACAATAAGGATATATCATGATGAAAGGGATATGAAAAGGGATTTCAACAATAGAATTATCCGAAGCAATAACAATGAATGCTTTTAGAACAATTGATAGTAGAATAGACCTTGAACAATAACTTCCAAAGGAGTCAATAGCTAGTTGACCCTCTGGTTACTGGCTACAGAATAAGTACTTGGGGGGATCAGCCTCGCGTACGCTATGTATATGCATAACATTTAACTCTGCTATTTGTACCTTATATCCGATACTTGGAGTACTCCCCTATAATAAAAGGAGTGTTCATTTAGTCTAAGAATTCTTACCATTGATTGGTTCAGATAGCTTTTATAAATTCTTACATACGTGCCTGACCGAGACAAGGGTTCAGACTTAATCATGAGTAGTTCGTAAACTTCAGAACTTAAATAGTCATACGAATTCAAATGCACAAGTGCGAATGCCAATGAATACATAGATGTGGAATAATTTTAAAAAAATAATTAGACCACTTAAAGCATGCTTGGAGATAAGATTCAAGCTTAAAGAATAACTTGCAATAATATATACCTTTTGCACGAATTAAAAATAATGCATAAGGTTTAGAAACTTGCTCAATGTAAACGTTAAGTAAGGTAGAACTTGCATTCAATATACTGAAAGAATGAAGTTAGGGAACTTGCAATTATCAAAGTTCGGGATAGAGAACTTGCAATAATGTAAAAGTTTAGGGTTAGGAACTTGCCTTTTGCTCAGCTACAATTTAAATCTTAGCTTTAATTACTTGACCTTGGATAACCTATCAGTTGGTAGAGTTGGTTTATCCATTAGCATTGCGTAATTATACCCACTTATGCTATTTATTTAGCAGATAAACAATTCACCGAATACATTTAATTACTACCTAGCCATCAGCTAAACAGAATTTAATTTTAATGGCCTCTAGCTATTATTTAAAATAAACAATAGTTAATCATGGTTGCCTATCGTTTGAGTACCCTTCTAACTGTGGGTTAAAATTTCTTATTTATTAGTTACAAAATAATTAATAAATTTAACATGATTTGATAACAACTAAATAGTAGTTGATCTCTTACTTAATCTTTTATTTACTTAATCACTATTTACCTTAAGGGTAATTGAGTAATTATTACACTAGTTCCTTATTCAACCTTAATTAGATACTCAATGTACAAATTCTACACACTTAATTATTAAATATTTATTGAATAATTATTGAGCGCTTGTTATCTTTATTTATTAAGGGCCACAGATAATCTTATTAAGCTCACTCATACTTAATCATCGTTTCATTAATGATTAAGTAATTATTATTCTCATTAGCTCTATTCATACCTAATTATTATTAATCAAATAATAATTAGATATTTATTATCTTTATCTATTACTTATTGAATAAGTATTAATTAACTTTATGGTTTAATATCCATTAAAATAGTAATTAAAGTATTTATTATTTATTGACAAATAATAAATAATTACTTAATTAACTTTATTATCTAATATTAATTAAATAATAATTAAATATTTGTTATCTATATTTATTAATAACTAATAAATAATTATTCTACTAACTTAATTCATACTTAATTATTATCATCTTAATTAAATAACAATCAAGTATTAAATAATAATTAATCACTGGTTAACAATCATACTTGTTTATTTTAACAGTAATTAAATACCTCTTAGTTTTAGTGATAACTAATAAATAGTTATCACTTCGTTCCTGCTTAATAAATTTTTGATCCATCCCAGCACAATGTTTAACACATACCAACATAAATTGAAAAATTTAGACAACTCAGTACAGATTTCCCCAGATTAAAAACAACCCACAGACAAGGTATTCCAATACCAGTTTCTTAACTAAAGGAACCAACACAATACAATGCTACTATATGTGTAAATCTCACAATAGTACAGTCCCAAAAATAGGGGAACAGCACAATCCCAATCAAAAGAGAAAGAAAATGAACTAATCATATTACCAGGTTTTAGACCCAACAACTATAATACAATGTTCTGAGTTTTCAATTCAAAGCAATACAGTTTAATCCAGAACAATACCCCAATCGCAGAAGAAAAAAAGGAAAGTTACAAACAACACCAACCCAAATGCACAAAGCAATCCAGTACAGGGAGATAATTAACCCAATACAGAGAAACAACTTAATTCACTACAATACCAAGAATCCATAATATCCAGCAAAAGGGAAGAAAATAAAGAAAACAACAACTCAACGAACCAACGCAGTAGCTCGGTATACCTTCGGGTGGTTCGAATGGCCGTCCTTCGTCGTCGTCCAAAATAAGCAACCCAGCCGGACATTCACTCTAATTTTTGAACCTTAAATTCCTACTCTAATTTGGACTCACAAAACAGGAAAAATCGGCAGCTTGGTATGGGGATGGGGGTTCAATTTATAGAAAGATTTTTCCCCAAATTGCTTGGGTATTACCTTAAACGACTGGTCAATGACCGATGGTAGGAGAAGAGTGGTCGCCGATTGTACCTATCCAGTCTACTGACGACGCCGGCAGTCCTCGAATCATGCGCACTTTCGCCGGTCGCGTCGCCGGATTTCTGGGACCGTTGGTCCTTGCCGTGTTCGCTCGGTCGTCGACACCCTTCTCTGCTCCAACCTTTGGTCGCTCACGCTGTCGCCGGCTTCACCACTCGACCGTCCGAATTGATTGATTGGCTTCGATCGTCTCTTGGCAGTTTGATTTGAGGGCTTGGGTTTGCTTTGAGGGTTAAGGATTTGCTTCCGTTCGCTCGGTTGTCCCAAATTGATTTTTTTTTTTTTTTTTGCCGACTGACTTAGCTGGTTTTCCCCAAATAGATTAAGGATGGATCGACCCAAGTGTAATGGGTACAACCCGGTTGGAAGGAGGAATGGGCTCAACCCAATAAGGTTGGGCCGGTTGGATAAAATGAAGAAGAGGCGGCCCAAAAAGGAAATTAACATGAAATCTGGGCTTAGTCCAATTAAAAATTTGGGTCAGCTAACAATAAAATAGAAGAGGCGGCCCAAATGAAGTATAAACCTTATGCCCCTATTATTTAATTAAATAACTAAATCAATAATTAATTATTTAAAAATGTTTATTTTAACCATAATTCTTAATCGAATTATTTAAATCTGAAAATGATAAAATCATTTATTTACTTTCCTTAATTTTCTTGCCAATCAAATGTTAGGGTTAACTCATTAATTTATTCAAATTATTAATGAGCCCCTTTAAGGCAGAGAAATTTATGGGACCATGTATTAAATAATAATACCTACACTGATCCAAATAAATTCGTAAAATTAAATAAACGAGTTTTATATATTAAAATAAAGTGATACAATGTCTAAAAATTCTCGGACATTACATGGAAGAGGTTTGAGTTCAAGCACGGGTGGTTCCTCCACTGACGTTTTAGACCTCTTTTCTCCTTCTTTCGGTCGGTCAAGTGTATCAAATTGCCTGCTGAATTTTCGAGAGATGGGTAATGCATCTAATACCTTGATATAATCTCACTCGTCCAAATCATCAAAAGTGTTTATTCCAACCAAAGCAGCTTCTAATGGATCTTCTATATAACTTGCTTCAGTCCTTTCACACTACAAAAAAATGGGGTTCAGCAACAACCGATTTTCGTTGCTAAAGGTGCCACATTTTGTTGCAAAAGGGTTTTGTAAGGACTTTACTATCGTTGCATCTTTCGTTGCGCAATGAGCGTTGCTAATTGTTCCGCAACGAACGTTTTTTTTTCGTTGCCAAAAGTAATACATTTTGCAACGAAATTTGGCTTTCGTACAGAGACATCGATCCTTTAGCAACAAATTGTATTGTTACAGAATAATTAAACTTTCGTTGCTAAAAACCCCATTTCATTGCAAAAGCCTGCTAATTGGCAACGAAATGAACTCTTTTTTTTTGCAACGACCATGAATTTTTGTTGCAATTGACACCATTTTGCAACGACATTTTTCGTTGCAGTAAATTATGAAAATTGTTGCCTAAGTTTGCTTTTGTTGCGGAATGTAAACTTTTTAGCAATGATTTTCGTTGTTGATTATATTATTTGACAATGACATTATGCTGAATCAGCAACGAAAATATTTGTTGCTGGTTATTTTTCAATAGCAATGAAAGTCGTCGATTAGCAACGACATTATATATTGTTGTTTCTTTATGTGTGCAACGAAAGTTAATATAATTTGTAACGATAAAAAATATTGCCTTTTATTTTAGTATTATCAACAATATCCTCTCCGTTGGTATTAGGTTAATTTTTCGTTGCCAAATATTATATTTTTAATGCAATTAGCAACAAAAATTTGTTGCTAAATGTATTAAAAATTGTTGCTATATTAAAACTTGTTCAATGCTTTGGTAACGAATTATATTGTTGCCAAATTAAAATTTGACATTCTTTTTATGTACCTGGCTGGCTCAATGTCTCCATAGAAAATAATGACAAAAATACAAAAAACTAAAATATTATTAACTTAATAAAATCATCCACTACATAATCACTCATTATCTTTACAATTAATCATCTAAAGCTACCACAGTTCTTCAATCAAAATATATATCTACATATAGAGAGAGTACACTTCATAATTTCGTCCCTTGTCTTCCGTAAACGTAGCACAAAAATTTGATACCCAGTATTGTAAGGCATGTCGTAGAAGCAGTCTTCCTGCACATATTTAAAAATAATAACAAGTCAGAAAAATAAAGCAAATAGGTCACCAAAGGCACTTGATGCCAAAATCAATACACAAAGACAATAGAGTTGCTACGTGGTACTAATGTACACCGTATTGCTCATAAGCAGAAAAAGACAAATAGGCAATCACAATATCATTTACTACAAATCCAAATAAAAAAAGAACCTTTAGTGCGACTATATGATTGCTCTGTTACGAGAAAAAATTGGAATCTTAATCGGCCATTTCATGAATTAATTTCAGTAAGCATAGTGGTAAACATATTTTTGAGTTCCTATAGACAGCTTACAATTGAGTTGTTGAGGGGTCCGCTTTCTCAAAGCTTTCGAATACAGTCTCCCATTGACAAAATGATATTATGAGTTGAATGGGAGGGCAATTATGATCATCAAACGGGAAACTAGCAACCTGACAGGAGAATGATGTCAGATATAAGAAACTGGCATACAATTTTTATGTAAATTACCTTGAAAGCGGACTACTAACATTAATGTATTGAAACATTGATCTTAACATATAAACTATAACATTAATATGTGTGCGCGCGCACGCGCATAACCTTTTAAGTCTTTCAAAAGATTTAACATCTTTCGAGCTGTACAAGTACAATATACAGAAGATTGATTGGGAGTGGGAGGAAATGGAGCTGCACAATCTCCAATTATCTTGACCAAGATAACCCAAATAGGACACTAGTTTCAGAGGTTGTGAGGAACCAGTATCTCAGAGCAATAAATAGCTCAAGGCTAATCATTAATCATCAAAAAAATTGATGCAAAAAGTTAATATTTTGTCAGAGTTATCTTTCAAATGCATTGTGAAGCATATTTGACTTTGAAAAAAAAAGTACATAACACACCTTTCCTTCAAATAGGGATGCATCATACAACCTCTCAGAACAAAGATTGTATACTTTGTATTTATCCTGCATATAAAAAGTTGATCGGATTCACTCAAAGAAGGTAAATTTGCAAGAACACTGTCAAGAAAATCCAAACTGTCACCAGATTTATTCAGATACAATAAACATCCAGATGGAGTAAGATGTCAATATCATTGCCTGGGTACTAGACACACACAAAAAAGAAATAGGTTTGAATGACAAACTTGAAAAAATAAAGCTTTTAGTATTCTCATATACATATGTCATAAACAACTAATTCTTTAACAAAAGATATACACATAATTTGTTATAATCTATTACCTTGTGATGGGTTTCAAAGAACTTGATCACTTCTTCCATGTGATTTCTGTAGAATCCCTACAATGCATTTTTAAATAATTTAATTTTTCTTTATGCACAAAAAATTATTTTAAAAAAGGAAAAGGAATGGACTGTAGAGAATATCCCTTTACTTACCTCAACATATCCAAAAAAACTAGAGCTCATATCACCTGCAGGAAATTCCATAGCAATGATGTTCTTTGTGATGTACGTCATATCTAAATCAAATCCACCTTCCTGAAAATCAAAGATATAGTCATAGTTACATCTCAACACATAAGTTGGTTTGAATATATTCCCTTTAATTAAATAACTTGTTTATAGATAGTTAGATACAATATCTAACATATCCATAAAGAATGGAAGCAAGGCCTAGAAGTAAATCATACCCTGTAAACTATATAGCAAGGACTTTACACTCGTCTGTATGATGATATAAATACTCATAAGTATTACAACATTAAAAGAAACATGTTATACTCCCACAGTGACTTTAGAAATTGTCAGCCTAAATGTATAAAACTCGTTGTAGAGCTGATTATAAAATTGTAGGGGTAATTGGCCCCGTGACAAAGCAAAAATTAAAAGGTCAAACACTCTAAATAACAAGGTGAACTGAATGAAAAAGCTAAAGGTGTGGGAAAGGAAAAAATAAGGAATACGCACCTACAGTTATCACAAAGAATGCCGAAACCACCAGATCACAAAGGCCAACCTTTTTTCCATTGGCCGGAGGATGCCCCGCACAATCCATTCATGCAAACTTTTGAATTCATATACCTCGTCTCAATCTCTATGAAATAAATTAATTTCAATTCAAAATTTCTACGAACTAAGAAAAGCCCCAAGCAAAACAAAGACAAATGGAATAGAATAGAAATTGGTCAACTAAAAAGTGAGCTAAGCAACACAGCAGTAAGCATGCGAATAGCTCAAAAAGAAGAAAGCTAGTACCTTAACATATATTTGAAGTAGTAATTAGTGATTTATACTAGTCCTGAATTTTATGATCTGTGAATCAGAAAATAACATATATCCCAAGCCTGGGTTTTGTCAAATTGATTTTCGTTTTAATCTAACAAGCTTAAACTCTCTAGTTATCATCATATGTAAGATATCTATCCATCCCAAGCTAGAGTTTTGTCTAATATTTGATTTTTTAGTCAAAAACAGCATATTAAGGAATTTTGTAAAGTACTTGGTGTGCACTATTTTGAAACCTTCCCATTATAGCCATTTAATTGAGTTATCATTTCATTTTAACTTCCTTATACCTTCGTACAACCAACCTAAACCCCATGGCTCTAAATCAAATCCTATTATTAGGAACAAAAGTTAATGGACTAGAACTTATTGAGCTCTATGCAATTGACAAAAGCTTATAACATAGACTGTGTATTGCAAAAATTGCACCATACCTACATTCCATTCATAAAACCTGGACTATAACTCCTGGACTTCATCCCACTAACCCATAACTCCTCATACACGTCTATTCCTCTTCTATATCAACCCAACTTCCCTCAATTAGCCACATTCAGTCAAAGAAATACTCACTACAGTCCCATTCTAAGTCTAATTCTTCCTATTTGTTACAGGAAGAGGGCCACATTAGCCACACAGCCTTTCGTTACTTTGTTCAAATATATCATCGGTGTTCGCCCAATCAACTTCATCAATTTGTAACAAATGCTCAAATTAGTTCAAGCTTTCAAACATAAACCAGAAAATTGAAAGGAACAATAAACCAGCAGGCAGTTAGTCTGGGTAAAACAGCTAATTCCCAATTGAACAAAAGAATATAGAATGTTAAATTCAGGTATAAAACAATTGCATCTTCCTATTAGTAGACTTGAACTAGATAAATTTCCCTAACCCATTTCAAAATTGAAAGAAAAAAGTCCTCTAAAATAAGATTGAAACTGCACTAGCTAGACAATAAACAAGATTAAATTTTACTAGTATGGAAAGTAAAAACAGAACCTGTCGGATTTCGCATCGATCTTTACATGACACGAAGTACCGCGACGAATCGAGAACAGACTCGACCACATTCTCTCTCTGCCCGGGATTGACAAAGCAATCGGCGAACAGGTCGCCGGAGTTGGGATCCTCCAATCGGATCTCGCAACGATCTTTACACGACACGACCCGGAGACGACCCGACCATATCTTATCAGACTGTAGCCATTCGCCGCACTTGTAGCCGCCGCTGGTGGACCGAGGCGGGATTTTGAAAACGGGTGGAGATAGAAATGATGGAGGAGGGGTTTCATATCGAAACTTTGGGAGTATATTCATCCAGCCCTAGAAGAAGAAGATCTATAGATCTAGATACAAAAGATAAAAGTTGTATTATTATAACTATAAGTCTATAATCAGAATAAAAAAGTAATGAATTTTAAAATAAAATTTATTAATAAATGGATGTTAATTTTATTATTTTTAATAAATATAATAATTATTATTTTAAATTATAATTTGAGTAAGTTTTTATCATTTTTGAAATATTAAATTTTAAAATGAATACTTTAATTACAACTATAGCTAAAATAAAAAAATAATGAGTTTTAAAGTATAGTATTAATGAATTAAAACTAATGACCAATGTTCCAAATTAGAGGTTCCGTGTTCGAATCTGTCCATTTACATAGGCAAGTTAACGCACATGTGGCGCCTGGGGCTCAAAGTCTAAATTTTTTAATAAAAAGGGGCTCAATTTGCGTTGATCAAAAGAAAAGGGCTCAATACCCAAAAATCCCTAAAGTTCAGTGGTCTACTTTGCATTTTACCATGTATAACATATGAGTATTTTTTTTGGTATTTATACGTACTCTATTCCACAAAAGCGCGTCGCTGTCTTTATTTTTTTTCTTTTTTTTTGCCATGATCAATGTATGAAATTTAAAGTTTAACGTAGTGTAAAGTTATTTACTTTATAGTTTATTAAAATAAATAGTTAATATTGTAAGTTACTTAAAAAGTGTTATTAAAAATAAATTTATTACTGTAAAAAATTTAATGTATTTATATTACAAATTTTATTTGCCACAATTAATTATAAAAAAAATTATTTAGAAGAAAATAGCGACCAATTTTATCTCTCGCAAAAAAACTTCTGAACAATATATATAGTGAGTAATAATTCCTTCACTAATACATTTTGTATCGATTTGGAGAATGTCCCTAAGTATATGTATCTCTTTTCTTTTATATACATTTAAATTTAGCAAAAAATAAATTAAATAATATGAAACAACTTATACGTACAATTTATACAACTTATCTGTACAATTTATAATAGTAAATTTTAATTGATTTTTATGATCAATTATGAATGATGATGTATTTGATATGTCTCCCATTTATGATATGTATTTTTACAACTTTAAATGGTTGCGATTTGTTAATAATTGGTCAATATTTTTTTATTTTTACTTTTTATAAATAAATTGAATAAATTTTTTATTAGGTGATTGACATTCGAATTCGGATATTTGAATAATTTGTTTATTCGAATAAAAAATGGAAACGAATATGTTCCACATTTGGACATAATTTTTAAATGAGTGCTTCTACATGGACATGTTTTTTGGACATGGAAATTGGACATTTTCATGTTTCCTTGGCTTTTTTTTTTGTATATATCCAAACATATTTATACTATGAATTTATAAAAAAAAATTTAAAAAAAATCCAAAAATATTAGTTGTAATTTGGATATATATCAAAAAAATGATTGTATGGGCCCATAAAAGTTACTTCATGCATACATAACATATGATATATATATATATATATATATATGTATATATATATATATATGTATATGTTATGTATGCATGAAGTAGCTTTTATGTATACATATATATACATAACATATATATATATATATATATATATATATATGGCTATATGTTTTATAATTTGCACAACAATTTATGCATTAAAAACAAATATATTATCTTAGAATAATAACACACTAATTTGTCATTTTATTCTGTGATATATAAGATCGTTAGTATGGAAAGACCTGTTTAACTTCTTCTTTTTCCCTTTTTTCTACAAGCGCTAATTATTATATCAATTCTTTTTTTTACAAAATAAAAAAACAGTAGATTTTCGGGAAACAATAGCATTAATTATTGCTTATTTTAAAATGTCCAATATTAAAAAAACTAATTAATTAACTTGGCTATTAATTTACGTTATAATCTTCTATATATTGATCATGTATGATCATCGATATGTCATTTAATTATTTTATTACCAAATTTCATCAAAAAAGTGTTCGATTGCCCATTAATTATTTGTTGCAAAAGAAGAAGATAATTGAAAAGAATAACTTATACTATATTTCAAGGCAAAATAAATAAATTAAAGAACAAGTAAGATAAATATCATAATTTTGTAAGTATTTGACATATATAAGTAGAAATTATAGTGTTATTATTTTTATTTATTATTAATATTATTATTATTATTTTATTGTTATTGTTATTGTTATTATTATTATTGTTATTATTATTGTTGTTATTATTATTATTATTATTATTATTATTATTATTATTATTATTATTATTATTATTATTATTATTGCAGTATATAACTTCTTGAGATTATATTAATGGTATGTAGTGAAAGAGAAAAAAAGAATATATATGGGGAAAATCTCATGTTTTGATATAAATATTAATCCTTGCAAGATATTAACAGATAACTTATATTGCTCCAGCGGTTAAATGACCAAAGTTCCAAATGATAGGTCACATGTTGGAATATATTCTGCATTTGGACATAATTTTTAAATACTAAATACGAATATTTTTTGACAATTCTCTGAATACCAAATATGGTCTTACAAAAACATGCTTATTAGGATTATCTTAATTTAAGGCAACATTTTAATAGTCGTTGCAAAAAGTTGTATAAAATATGCAACGAAAATAAAAATTATTGCCAATAAATGTGGTCCATATTAGGAAACGAAATATAGCAACAAAAAAACTTTCGTTGCCCACGATGAGGAGAAATCAAGTGATTAGAAATTTTGCAACGAATTTCTAACAAATTTTGTTTCCAAATTTTGCAACGACTTATTCATTTCATTGCAAAAAGTGAAAGCCTGACATAATCTACAACGAATGACAAGTTTCGTTGCTAAACATACACTTTTAGCAACGACTTATAAAGTCGCTGCCTGAAAAATCGTTGCTAAAGCCCCATTTTTAGCAACAAAAAAATTTCGTTGCCCACGATGACGGGAAATCAAATGGCCAAAAATTTTGCAACGAATTTCTAACGAAATTTTTTTCCCGCCAATTAATTATCAACGAAATTTTGCAACAACTTATGAATTTCGTTGCAGAAAGTGAAAGCCTGACCCAATCTATAACGAAGGACAAATTTCGTTGCTAAACATATACTTTTAGCAACGACTTATAAAGTCGTTGCCCGAAAAATCGTTGCTAAAGGCCCATTTTTTTGTAGTGTCAGTCACTATCTCGTCCATTAGGTCTATCCGTAAGCACTCTTCGCCTTCCTTAGGGAATTTCATTGATTTAAACACATTGAAGGTGACTTCCTGATCTTGCACTATCATTGTCAATTCACCTTTCTGAACATCTATCAAAGTTCTCCTTGTTGCTAAGAACGGACGACCTAATATAATGGGGATTTCCTTATTCTCTTCGTAATCCAGTATGATAAAGTAGTCGGGAAGATGAATTTATCGACCTTAACCAAAATGTCTTCCACAATACCCCTGGGGTATGTTACTGACCTGTCTGCCAATTGCAAGCTGATATTTGTTGGTTTTGGTGCCTTTAGCACTAACTGAGTGTAAACTGGATAACAACATTAAATTGATACTTGCTCCTAAGTCACACAATGCCCTTCTAGAAAACTGGTTACCAATTACACATGGAATGGTGAAGCTTCCTGGATCCTTTAGTTTGGGTGGCAGTTTATTCTGTAAGATTGCACTGCATTCTTCAGTTAATGCCACCGTCTCAAATTTTCCCAATCTTATCTTCTTCGATAAGACCTCCTTCATTAATTTTACATAATTGAGCATCCGTTCCAGGGCTTCTGCAAATGGTACGTTGATGTGCAGTTTCTTAAAAACATCTAAGAATATGGAAAATTGCTTATCTAGCTTGGCTTTCTGAAATCTCTGAGGAAATGGAACGGAAGGCACTACACTGTCTTGTTTGAGTTCCTTTGCTTTGGCCTCAAATCCTGTATCCTTCACCTCACTTTTCTCTTTTTCTTTTTTGTTTTCCACAACTTTTTCTGGTTTCGACTTTCCTTCAACCGTATTAAGAAGCTCTTTTCTACTCCTTAAGGTTACAGCCTTGCAGTGTTCTTTTCCATCCGTCCTTGGATTAACCTCTTTGTCGCTTGGAAGTGCTCCTTGTGGCTGACTGTTCAACACGTGAGCTAACTGTCCCAATTGATTCTCCAAATTCCTGATCGACACTGCTTGGCTTTTCACATTCAAATCTACCTGAGTTAACAGCTTATCTTGATCATTCATTCTCTTTTCAGACATTGTAATGAATCTTGCCAACGATTCCTCTAAACGCGGTTTTCTCTCTGCCTGTTGTGGAACTTGGTTCTGAAAGCATGGTGGGTTTTGTGGCCTTGGAGCTTGGTTTTGAACCTGAGCATTATTACTCCATGAGAAACCCGGATGATTCCTCCACCCCGGATTATAAGCATTCTGATATGGCTGTTGCGGTCTATTATAGTTTCCTATGAACTGTACTGACTCTACATTGATGGCACATTGATCCGTAGCATGTTTTCCTGCACACAATTCACAAATCATCGCCATTTGCTAAGTTGCTTGTGGTCCCCATGCTTTAATCTTTTTCGTTAATGCCGCCATTTGTGCTGATAAGGCTGTTACTGCATCTACTTCAAATTTTCCAGCCGCTTTCAGTGCAGTTACCCTTGCAGTAGGCCACTGGTAATTATTGGCAGCCATGGTTTCTAATAACTCAAACGTTTCATCAAAGTTCTTAGCCATGAGTGCCCCTCCCGCAGCTGCGTCTATGCTCGTTCGGGTATTACTACTTAACCCGTTGTAGAATGTCTGAACCTGAAGCCACTTGGGTAGCACATGATGCGGGCATCTTCTCAATAAGTCCTTAAATCTCTCCCAAGCTTCATACAGAGATTCTCCATGTTGCTGCTCAAAAGTAGTAATGTCGTTTCTCATCTTCGCAGTTTTCACTGGTGGAAGAATTATGATAAAAAAAATTTGGGCCAAGTCGTTCTAAGTTGTGATGGATCCCGGTGGAAGCGAGTGTAGCCAACTTTTTGCTTTATCCCGCAATGTGAAGGGAAGCAGCCGTAGTCTCACTGCGTCATCCGTAACATTGTGGTACTTGAACGTATCGCAAATCTCCAAGAAGCTCACCAAATACTCATTCAGATCATCATTAGCCAATCCCCCAAACTGTATTGAATTCTGAATCATCTGAATTGTACCTGACTTAATTTTAAAAGAATTAGTAGTGATGGCCGGCCTGGTGATACTTGACTTTAGCTCATCAATTTGGGGCATAGCGTAGTCCCTCAGTGATTTCTGCTCTTCGTTCGCCATTTTCTCTTTCTCCAGCGTCTCTTGGCAAAATTTTCTCAATTGGCGTAACTTGTTCTCAAGATTATCCTCACACTGCACTAGTTCTGGATGTTTTGATCGCGTTTGCATAAACGAATCAAAAGTCACCTGAAACAAGAAATAAAAGAAAAATAAGTTTTCTTAATTAGAACAAACTTAATTAAATTGATATTGAAAATTATAAACACAAATAATCTCCCCGGCAACGGCGCCAAAAACATGTCCGATTTCACAATCAACAATTACGTGCAAGTATACACGATCAATAAGTAATAAAGTGATAAATAGAGTATCGTTCCCACAGAAAAATATTGTGTTTTATATTTTCAACTACCAGTCTAGATTAATGCTATTCTATTAAACAATCACAATTTCAATATCAATTAAAACTAATTAAATTGAACTAAGATCGATAACTAACACGAAAGTTGAAATTTAGATTTAAAGGTTGAAGACTACAATATCCACAGTTATGTAATATAAACGAATCTAACTACGTCATCTAATTATTTACTTCAATGGAGTTGTTAACAGGAATTCAATTTTATTTATAAGTCCTTTTCTAAGTGATCAAATAAATTTATCTAACCCAATTAATTCTGCGATATTTCTATGCAAAACTAAGAGATTAAATTCATTAAGCATCAATTCCCAATAGTTACATACAACAAAGAGATATCCCTATTCACTTTACAACCCTAATTATTTATCACATGCAAATAATTAAGAATATATGCTATCATATTCAGATCTAACCTTAGATTTCATCTCCCGAATTCACCTAGAGTATCCCGCTAATTGTTGGCCAGACAATTAATCAATAAACATAGAATAGGATAGACAACTCGAATGGAATAAATAATTGGAATCAAAGTAAATAATTAATCCATAAGCATAACTGGTTCAATTGTAGCCTTAATTAAAGGTTTAGTTCATGCTGAAAATAAAAACTAGAATTCCAAAATAAGTCACCATAATTAATTACAAATCAGAGATAAAAGATTAAAAGAAAACTCAATGAAATCTCTAATCTTCAATCCGTCAATCTGAATTCTTCACAATGCTTGTCCTAATCTCCAATCTCCTTGCTCAGCTCTGAAAGTTCAATCTCCGTGTTGATATTGTCAATGCGTTCTCCTATTGTTCATGCCTTCATATGTCTCTTATAGTCTCCTCATCAGCTTAGTCAAAAGAATCCTTGTTAGCATCAACCTTCTAAAATAACTGATCTTGTTGAAAATCAACTTCTTTTCCTCCAGCCGCATCTTCGCCCCGGCGAGAAATTCCTTCACAAAATCTCGCCCGGGGAGAAATCAAGCTTTAAAAGCTCGCCCCGGCGAGAATGCCCTGCACCAAATTTCTTTGTTCTTTTTCCAATCTGTAGCCAGCCTCAACCTACAAAAGCAACACGAAAACAAATAAAAAGATACTAAAAACACTTAAAGACTGTAAAGAATTAAGCCAAAAATGTACCTAAATCGTAGGTTAAAACCCACTCATCAGTTTTCAAATAGCTCATCTTCTAGAGCCATGAACAAAGAGTTTTTGGCTCTTTTGTCTAACTGAACTGTTTCATTCTCTGCATCAGTCCAATCTTTCTTTAATTTAATTGAGACTTTATTTAGATCTTCAGCAATTGGCGTCAGCTTGGTTGGTACGTAGGGCTCACTAATGACAGTATCAAATAGATCCTCGTCGATGGCATCCATGTATGCCTGTATGCGAACTTTTCAGTTGGCAAATTTGTCTTTGTTTCACATAGGTGGTTTGTTTCCTCAACCTAGCTCAGTGCCATTTCCGGTTTGTGCCATTGATCTACTCAAGCAGGTTAAGATTTAGAAATGAGAACCTGCTCTGATACCAATTGTCAGTTTTCAGAGGCATAAAAGATATCTAGAGGGGGGGTTAAATAGATTCTTTAAAACTTTTTAACTTGTTTTCAAAAGAATGACTTATCAGTTTGATTAATTAATAAGTAATTAAGCACAGCGGAATATATGATTGATAAAATCCCCCTTAAAGATAGAACAACTATAATAGATATGATACAGCAGTGATATAGCAGTTATAGCAGTTATGGGAGTTAAGGAATGCAAAGAAATAGAGACAAGACTTTAAGTGGTTCGAAGCACACAAGACTCCTACTCCACTGTTCTACTCCTCGAGTAGTAAATTCACTAAGGATATCATTACAACTGAATCACAAAGATTCCTTCAAGACCCGCAGTCTTGGAACTCTAGTACACAACATACTCTTCAAAGCCAGCAGCCTTGGAACTCTGTAGACTAAGACCCGCAGCCTTAAAATCTCTTGTACCCTTTGGTACTTAGCAAGTCCAGCAGACTTGACTTTGGCTAGTCACCTGTTGACCCTTTCACTTGATAGAGAGTATTTGTTTTGTTGCTACTATGTTGCTTGAAGCATATAGTCTGATGAACTCAGTAGCAAAGCAAGATGTTTCCCTTCGGATTGTAAAATGATACTTTGACAGATTTGATTTCTTTACGTTGCTCTTGCTTGATCGTAATCTTCATTCTGCCAGCCTTACGTAGATGCTTCTGAAAATCTTTCCATTGAAATGTGGTTGTTGCATCTAATACTCCCGTTGAGATGTGTTGCAGAACTTTAGGAATAGTTTATTCCCTGTTGACCGCAATAGTGGGATGAGTCAGCTTCCATTAGCTTGCACCAAGATAGTAGTAGAGATAGTGCTCTGAATTCTGCAAACCCTAAGGGTTGTCCCCCACTGACTTGAATCTTTGATTAGTTCATTTTAGTATTAAGCAACTGTCTTAGGCAGGTCATTCTGCTAATCAATCAATATGGGCAACTTAGAATATTCAATTCAGATCTGGGTTGCTTGTCTGACGTGCTGACTCTACGATCTTGCTAGTCATAGTGTCGTCAGTGTGATTGTAGAGTTTCTTGTCTGAACTGTTCTACAATCTTTTGATGCTCGCAGATGTTCACTGTGATCTTCACATTTCACTTTGATCACTCCAAGATAGCATCAATGCTTAGCCTTATGTACGATTTTGTACTTGGTTGTAGACAGCCTTTGTGAATCGTAGAGTGACTAGTTATGTTGACTCTACGATCCTGAGAGTTAGCATTGTGATGCCGAGACAACTCTATGATCTGCCGAGAGAGCTCTACGTCCTGCCGAGAGTGCTCTACGTTCTGCCGAGAAAACTCTACGATCTGCCAAGAGAGCTCTATGTCCTGTCGAGAGTGGTGTACATTCTGCTGAGAGAACTCTATGATCTGCCGAGAGAGCTCTACGTCCTGTCTAGCTTCACTCTACGTTTGCCTGACAAACTCTGCGAAGTTGGCTGACTGCTCTACGATCCTTCACTGAATGTTTGTGCAGTACTCTATGATTAGTCTATTTCAGCACACAAGATCAACCTAACAAGTTTGATCTTTTCTATTCTAAGTCCTTTGTACATTACCTTAAATAAAGGACTTTACAACACTTATTATTACAAATATGCTTCGATCAGATAGATATTCAATTCAGCTTAGATTATCCTAACATATTTGATCTTTTCATTCTAAGTCCCTGTACATATGTATTTCATTAAGGACTTTACAATTCAGCTACTAATACACATATATATTAGTATCACAACATCAAATTTAAAGCAATGTGATTCCTAACAAATGGCTTTTGCTCTATTTCCTACAAAAGTAAGTAAAAACACATAAAAACAATAAAAAAACACATAAAAGTAATATAAAACCATAATATCTAAAAGTAAGATAAAAAATACAATAAAACCACATAAAATACCCAAAGACTTACAAATTATCAAGGTCAAAAGTACCTAAATTGTGTGTATAAAACACACTCATCAAATACCCCCAAACTTAAATCTTTGCTTGTCCTCAAGCAAAACAAACCCAAACTACACAAATCAAACACTTCTAATACAACCTAACTTGAGCAATGAATTAATAAGCCGGCAATGGTCTCAAAGGCATCAACACATGGAACTCGAGGAAAACAAACAAAACGTTACAAGTCTAAAATTTCAATTAGCTAGTCAGAACTTGCTTTAGGTCCATTCTGTGTATGTGTGAGTACCCAATAACACTAAATCAATTATAGCCTGGATGAACTTATGAAACTACATTACCTTATGAAAGAAATCAAAATAAACTTCAAAAACCACATGTTTAGACATCACTCACCACAAATGTATACAAATCACAATTTTTAAAAAATTTTGAGATCAAAGGACTCTAGGCGAGCGCATTTTATGCTCCATTTCAACCTAAACCCGCTCTTATGGGCGGGTGTGTTTTACGCTCCATCTCAATCCATAGCAAGATTTACAATATGTCTATCTTTTATTTTTCTTTAATATATAGGAGAGTGCGTCTTACGCTCTATCTCTCTTAAGCATGTGTTTATGAGTGAGCGCGTTTTACGCTCCATCTCAACTCACCACATGACCAACAAATCAAACCAAACGAACTTGGACACCTTGCTTCGAGTGATGTTTAAATGAGTTCTAGAGCTTATAGATATCTCCCACAAGCATTCGGTAATATAAGTCATCCAATGCATACAAGTAGTTCATTACACATGGGTAAGTGCAAAAAAAATAGAAGGACGCATAAGCAAAATAATAACCAATAAACGATAAGCACAAAGACTAAACAACAATTGTCCACTTTCCATGAGTTAGAATCTATTTAATCAAGTAATTATCATTGACCATGGATTATAGTTCAAATCAAATTAAAACAATGCTCAAGAGACACTTCCTAATAATAAACAATTTTTTTGAACAAAAACACATAACTGAAAATATACAAATACTAAAATAAAAACACACAAATACTAAATACTACCCCCAAACATAAACTTGACATTGTCCTCAATGTCCGAAATAGAAAAAATTCAAACAGAAGACTTCCTTGAGAACGTGTCATAGATATCATCTTCCAAGTCCTCTAAGTTGGGGGCATATTCCCTATTGCTTGATACTCCGTACCTACAAACAATTAACTAAAGAAATTAAAATGCAATTAAACAAACTAAAATGCAATCAAACAAAAACAAAAGCAAAACAATAAAATTGGGTTGCCTCCCAAGAAGCGCTTGGTTTATAGTCGTCAGCCCGACTTCACTATCTACTATCCAATTCCTTTTTGAAAATTGAGGAACCCTCCATCCATTAGTAACCATGTAACATTTGAGGGCTTCGCTTCAGTAGGGGCCATTGTTTCAAGTTCACGTAGCTTGTTACTTTTAGATAAAATCTTATTTATGAGCTTCAAGCAGCTAGGCATTTGTGCCATTGTGTCTATGGATGGATTAGTAAAATCAAGCTTCCCAAACTCAATTGAAACATCAACTATCTCCTCATGGACCCCTTTTTTATCCCACCATGGTTCCAAATTTAAGCTAGCTTTCATGTCACATAGAGCTTTGCCGACAACATGACTACCAATTGGGCACGGGATTGTAAAACTTCCCGGATCCTTGAGCTTTGGTGGAGAAGGTATATGTGGCACTATCAAAATCAGCTCATCAGCATTGGAACACAAGGTTAGATCTTCCCCAGCCATCATTTTGCTTTACATGGCATGCATGCCTGGTTGGCGATCCTCAAACTTAGCTTAAACCGGTGGCAAAAAGAAGCTTTCCTCATCCACTTTATCCATTATTGCACTTTTATCAAGATCAATATGAAGACATTCTTCATGAACCAATGGGTGTTCGATGGCTTTGAAAATCTCGAATGTGACTTCTTGATCTTCAATTTCCTTTTTATAATCCCATCAACCTCAGAATCAACATCCACAATAGGATGTACACTCTCAAAATTTTCACTAATAGCTTCGTGCGACTCCTCGCCACTTCCTTGATTATCCACCATGCACTGCTTTTCACCTTCCTCCATAGGGTCGATCTATGTTTCGCTAAGTAAGGTGTTTTGCGGGTGAATAATGTAATTATTGGCAACATAGTTCATGATGCTCTACACTGAAGCTTACAAATTTTACCAACCTAACCTCATTTTGAGAGATATGAGATATGTTCTGAGTCATAAGCTCCTCCCTCCTTCTTTCCTCATTGTCATATCTATGCGAATTCACCATATATTGCTCTTGACCTTCCTCTATAGGGTTAATCTGTGTAATGAAAGGTAAGGTGCTTTGCGGGTGAATAAGCACAGCCTCAACAAGTTGTGTCATTTGGTTCTCGAGGTTCCGTAATAAATTTAGTTGCTCAAGGTACATGGGAAGAATCTCCACCAAATTAAATGTATCCTCTACTTGCGGTGGAGGATGGAATGAAAATTTTGAATGGTATGAGAGATTAGGAGAACCAAATTGATCTTGATAGTTATCCCATGAAAAGTTCGGATGATCTTGCCAACCCAGATGATAATAGTCTGCGGTATAGTCAGCTTCATTTTGACAATAGGCATTCTGAGTGGACTGGCTCTCAAGAGTGTTAGCAACCCTTGAAAACGTTGCAACTTGTTCTTGTAATTGTTCAAGTATTTTTGTCACACTTGGTTGCGTTGTCCGCTCATAAGGCCATTGATAATTATGTTCATCCATTAACTGAAAACAAAATCAAAACAAAACAAAATAAACAATAAGCAAATTATTTACAAGTCTAAATTAAGACCAATTCGATTATAATTAATATTGAAAAAACACTAGAAGAATAATTCTCCGGCAACGGCGCCAAAAACTTGTTGGTCGATTTTGCAACCGAAAAATACGTGCAAGTATACGCGGTCAATAAGTAATATAATGATAAGAGAGTTGTCGAACCCACAGGGAATTATCTCTAGTGTATCCCAAGTACCAACTATATATCGTCTCGATTTTATTTAGACATATGATGATTTGAGTTTTTGTTGTTTAACAATAATTAAGAGCTATGGAAAGCGTTAAGAAAATTAAACTCTAATATTAACAAGTCTAAAATTGCAATTTCCTCTAACACTTCATTTGAATATCCTAACTCTCTCATTTGAACTAATTAACAACATAGAATTGCCAACCGAGAAATCAAAGTTACTTATAAGCCTTTGTCGATGGTCAAATTTGAATCTTCCTAATGCGACATGTAGGTATGTGTCTATCCTATACACTATCAAGAGACCAATTTCAAGAACAATTAACAAGACACGTGTCACTAAATCTCATTAACCATCCTTTCAATTATCAACTTTCACATAGGAAGTTATTAAGAATAGATTCTCCATTGGTTGCACACGGTATCTAGGTATATGTTTATCCTAAATACTATCAAGTTACCTATTATCGAGGATAATCAACAAGACACACGTCACTAAATCTTTATCAATTACCCACAATAATCTTTAACTTTCGCATGATATCATAACAAGATCTCAACACTATAATCCATTCGTCAAGTTCATATAGGTTCCCACGGTAATTATTAGCTAGGGAATTAAGATATGAAGCATAAATTATGATATTTATTTCACAAATGAGTAATTAATAACAAAGAGAGAGAAGTCAATTCAAACTATATGTTGGGTTCCAATGAAATCTTAGAATATAAGCTCTAGTTCATGATAGTTAAGCAAAACATTAAACACATGGTGTTCATCATGAAATATAAATACAAATTCAAAGGAAAGCTATAGATGATAAAACCCCTTTTGAAGATAGTCATATATTACTTGCTTGGTTGATGATAATTTCTAGCTTTTCCTCTTCCTTTGGTACTTTTTTCTTCTTTTGCTCCTTAGCTTGTTGCTGGAAATTTTCTTGAATTGCAGCCCTTAAGCTCTTCTTGGTGATGTATATGGCAGCCTCCCACTCTCTAGATATGCCAATATGAAGCCCCAAAGAGATATTATATAGTGCCTCCACAAAAACTCTAGCCAAGTATCAGATTTTTGGTCAAAAAGTGAGCTGGAATCGCACTAAAAGCTCAATAGATCGCACACAGTGCGAACCGGCGCACCCGCGCCCAGCCACTGGCCCCTGCCGCTTGCCCCACGTGCACGTGTGCGCGCTCGCTGCCTGGCGCCGCGCGCCCGCGCCAACGTGCTATCCCCCGACTCAACTTTGACCTCTGTTAGTAAAATGGCCATAACTTTCTCATACGCACTCAAACTAAGGCGATTCAAGAGGCTACGGAAAGCTAAGAAGTAGCTCTACAACTTCCATTACTGGAGTTCGGAAAAATAATGGCTGGAGCAAGGGTGAAATTGAGCTCAAAGTGGCTGTTGTGTAAAATTTATGCTAAATCCGTTGGTAAAACGACCATAACTCTCTCATACGAACTCGCATTGGGATGTATCAATATGTTTCGAAAATCTGGGGAGAATATCTAAAACTTTTGTTCTTTGAGTTTTGAGATATACGGATTGGATCATGGTTGAAATTGAGCCGCAAGCTGCCGCTATGTCAATGTTGAGCTGAAAATGGCACTCAAGGCACTCCAAACGTTGACGTTCAATGGCTTTTGCTCTATTTCCTACAAAAGTAAGTAAAAACACATAACAATAATACAAAACACATAAAGGTAATATAAAACCACAATATCTAAAAGTAAGATAAAAAATACAATAAAATCACATAAAATACCCAAAGACTTACAAATTTTCAAGGCCAAATGTACCCAAATTATGTGTATAAAACACACTCATGAGGTTAATGTCTAGCCTAATGAGGTTATTAATTATTTTTAAATGAAGTAAATACTTTGTGATTTATGTGAATTATGTGGAGTATGTGATTTAACGAATATGTATATTATAAGTATGTATATATTTATTTATAATGAGCATTAAAAAGGAAAGTATAGTAACCTAATATTATATATTAGGTATGAGCATTAAATAACCTAAAGGTTAAATTTATTTGAGATTTCTAGTATTTAAAATATATACTAGTAAACTAACTTAAGAGATTTATTTTATTTATCTCAACTTATTAAATTATATTAACCTAATTAAAGCAAGTCTAATTGGGTTATATAATTAAATTTATATGAGTAATTATTTAAATTCACAAAATGAATGGAATAGAAACCCTAATTAAATAATTAGGGTAAGATAAAAATAAAAGTATTGGACTATGCTAATACATGGCCTAAATAATTTAATTGAGAGCCCAAACTTAGCTCATCTTGGGAGGGGCCTTTATGTCATTTGATTAAGCAAAATATGGCTATTAAAATAAATCAAAAATTGGGGCAATTAAGGGGGGAAGTACACAACTAAAGGAGGGGAAAGATAGAGCATGTGATGTATTATTTGTACCAACTCTAGCCATGTGTCACCAATTTATTTGGCCACCTTATTATTGCAAGATATGAAAGAGATATGCAATAGATTAGAGAGAGAAGATGGAAGATATGTGGGATATTTAGTGTAGATACATAAGTTGTATCTACACATAATTGCTAAATCCAAATATCTTCACATTTGGTTAAAACAAAAAGTTTACTTCTTATTTTTTTTCTCCACCAAATAACTTGAGAAAGAAAAATAGAAAGAGAGAGAAATAGAGAGAAAGGAGGGTTCATGCACTATAGAAAAAAAGCAAGAGTAGAAAATCCTTTATGCTACCCAACTTTATAGCTATTTTGGGAAGAAGAAGAATGATAACACATAAAAGGTATAACATATAACTATATATAAACCAGTTTATTCCTTTTATTCAATTTGTTTTGATGAAATAAAGATCTAAGATTTTAAAACACAAAAACCTTAGATCTACATGTTAATAAGTATTTTATGTTTAGATCTAACCCTTTTGAGTGTCAAAAGTTAGATCAAAAAAAATAAAAGAAAAACTAGTTTCTAAAGGGCTAGAAAACCCTAACTTTCTACTATTTCGAAAGGTTATAATTTGAGATCTACACATCTTTTTTGCAATCTGTCAAAGATGAGTGCTATATATGTAAGTTAGTTTTCAAACCCAAGTGGTAGCACTCAAAATTATTAAATTTTCAAGCCGTGGTGACTGTTTTGGTAAAAACAGTCCAGATTTTTCAAAAAGGGGTAAAAGACTGTTACAGGTCAGTCCCTTACGGGGGTATTTTCGTCATTTTTCTTTACTTTAAAAATTTTAAGAAAATTTCGGGTGTTAGTATACTGAGTTTTCTAGATCCAATCCAAAGATGACGATTTTGAGACGTGTAGAATGAGAGTTATGGATCTAATAAGGATGGACTATTTTACAAGTAAACTTAAATAACTCTTTGTGTGTAATTTCAAAAATTATAAAATTTGTAGTGGAAGTACATATATATAACAAGAACATTCCCTAAAAATTTCGTAATATTTGGACTTAAGGTTTGTTCTTGATAAATGTTACAATATCCGGATATTTTGGTCATTTTAAATATAGTAAATGAAATTTAAAAATTCCAGAAAGAATATATGTTCAGGAAGATATTATATACTGATATATCCCAGAATTGAAGAATTTTTAGAACTATTTTGGTATTTTTCATGGATGTGTTTGTGTTATGAATAAATAAAAATAATAAGTTATGTGATGTTAAAATTTGTGAAGATGTGATTTTCTTGACAAAAGGTCCTGAAAATGTATATTATGACCTTTTATGATTGTTAAATAAATAAATTAGTAAAGATTAAACAATTAAAATAAATTATTTATAAGTTTAATAAATGATTCAAATATTATTAAAAGATTAATAATATTATATTAAGATATTATTAAGTAATTAATAATATTTAAATTAAAGTTAAATTAAAATATTATTAAATGATTAATGATATTATGAGGTGAGTAAGATATTATTAAATGATTAATAATACTTGTGAATGAATAAAATATTATTAAGTAATTAATAATACTAAATGAGAGTTTAAAATGAAATAATAAAAAGAAGTTAAGTTATTTTAAGAATATATTATGATTGGACATTTAATATGTTATATTGAGTATATAGTATGCTAAAAAGGGAAAATGGTTTGCATTCAGTTTGCCGTATTAACATTCGGGTTGCCGTATTAGTATTTGGTTTCCTGTATTAGTATTCAGCTTACTAGATTATAAATAAGAACTTATAAAATGAAAGATTAAGTGTTAAATCATGATGTATATGATATAGTAATTGAAATATTATCTAAGGACGATAATATTACTAATGATTTATGGTAGCATTAAATGTTTGATTATGTGATTACATGTTAGATAAATTATTATGGAATAATGGTATTATAAGTGAGATATGTGATGCTAATTGAGAGATCAATCTTATTAATGATAGGTCTTACAAAAAAAGTTAAATTAAATTGCGTAGCAGTAGTCAACAGATCAGGCAAGTTCCTAACCCTAAACTTCTTACGTTATTGCAAGTTTCTTAATTCAAACTTGAGTTATTATGTTTCAAGCATGCTAGAGGTTTAATTATTACCAATTATTCCACATCCATGATAATTATTCGCACTTAGTGCAAGTCTTATATGTTTATCGGGTATGAAAGGCTCATCACCTTCATTACCAAAGTATTTGTTCATGGTCATTGTTAGCCACTCAGTATTATTGATTCAGTCATTCATGTATTGAACTTCGATTCATACTCTATTGTTGAAAATTCGAAAGCTTATTCTTTCTTTCAATTATGATATATCTTTATTGTATTTAAACTTGTTGAGCAAAGTAGTTGCTCACTCTTGCTATATCATGATAATATTTCAGCTAAGCCCGAGTGATTCAGGAAGGACAAAGACAAGAGAAAATGTTCAACAGTAGATTAATATGCAATATTATCTATTATGTTATCTAATATGGTTTGATTATGTAAACATTTTTAGTTATTGAAGGTATGTATTAAGTTAAGGTTATAGACCTTGGAAAATGTTGTAGAATCATTTAAAATAAACAATGTATGTTTATATATTCTGTGTTAGTTTATAGAATGTAAATGAAGATGATGTATCGTGACACATCAGGTCTGAGGTTCAAGGAACCCGGATTTGGGGGCTTTACAATTGGTATCAGAGCTGATAGGTTATAAACCTTAGGTAGGAATACCTTAGGCTATAACCGTAGATAGGAGGATAAGGAATAAACTCAAATAGAGTTTAAAGTACTAAGAGATGAATTTGAGAAATTCATTATTGAGTAAAGAAAAAGATAGATAAGTTTTGAGAATTAATATAGTAAGCTGAATTCGTTAATTCAGCAAATTGTATTCGTTAATCCAGTAAACTGAATTCAGTAATCCAGCAAACTGTATTCGGTAATCCAGCAAACTGAATTCATTAATCCAGTAAGCTGAATTTTAAAATCCAGTATCCTGAATAGAATGTAAAAGGTGATAAGAAATAAACTCAAATCGAGTTTAAGTCTTAAGAGATGAATTTAGGAAATTCATTATTAAGATTAGAAGAAGATAAAGAAGATTCAAAGAAGAATCTTAAAGAGTTATAAAGATAAGAATCCAGAGTTACCCGACTCTGATAATAAAGACGACGAGTAATGATGAATATACAAAGTCTATAAGACTAAAAGCATAAAAGAAATCATAATATAACATGACTAAAGGGAGATAAGAAGATCGTAAAACAAAACGACCATAAGACAGAAAAGAATCGTAATATAACACGATTAAGAAGGATCACAACGTGATCTGATTAAGACATGGAATGATAGATGATCAATCGAATGATTGAAAACTTTATAGCAAAATTATTGTGCGAAAAAGGTACTAGAAGATAGTACGAAGATAAAACTCAGAAGGAGTTATAAATGATGGGATACGAATTGAAAGTTCGTATTGAGCAAAGAACAAGATAAGATTAGGATTATGTGGGATTTCAATTAAGGACTCATGTGATAACTAAGTCGTACAAGCCTTTATATGGGCAGGGGTTTTATGCTTGGTCTAACGACTACTCAATTTATCATATGGATAATCATTGAAATGATGGTGTCGCGCTATCGATATACATATGACAAGAAGGTGATTCTTTTCTCAGATTATATTTGATAGTTAGAGAATATAAGATTAGGTGCGAGTTCTTACAACTCATGTTTATGGTAAGTTTGTGACTCATAATCATATGGTATGTTTTTGAACCCCTAAGCGTATGGACAGTCCTTGATCTGTTCTTGGACTACGTATTGCTAGGACAAGTTCCTAAACTCATATTATTGTGAAAAGTTCCTAAACTCATGACGTGTGGTAAGTTTGATGAACTATACTGGGGTATAGAAAAGTTATGTATTAAGATCTGAGGATTTTCAGTGTAGTAAACTTTAAGGATGATAAAAATAGATATAATTATTAAGCAATAGATCATGGGAGAAATTAGAGTTGATGGAAAGAGCATAGGTATTCCAAATCTTATAGTCATGCTAGATTTCGAAATTTATTGACATCATGCTAATAAAAGCATTTTAAAAAAAATTGGGTCAGATTATTGGACCAATGAGTTTTAAAAGATCTATTATTTATATGTCTATGCTAATTATTTCAGCTAAGACAAACATGATTTGAAATTATCAAAATGTATTTTTATATCATTAATGCATTTAGTGCAGAGATGATAAACGATGGAGTCATCAATGCAGATTAACCTAGTGTTGGATGTGATCATAGTATCGTTAACCCACTAGGGTATGATGTAGTATAACAAAGTCACAAAATGACGGAATCCTCAACGGACTGTAAATACAGTGCGGTATCATGACGTCATAAAATGATTTTTAGAATTTTAAACCAGTTAAAGAAATGTCAATGCCAATTTAAGTGGCTAGACAAATATTTTGATTGATGTTCGAATTGTTGGTATACATCTAAGCTATTTGATTCGGCTAGACAAATGTTATAATGATTTATTAAATCGATATAAAAGATGTCAAAGTAAAGAGTAGACTCAAATGATGTTCTAATAAAATAGACATAATATGATGTTGACTCAAGCATATGATACAAGTTGGTATCTGACACAAGTTGGTGTCAACGCAAGAGTCTGACACAAGTTGGTGTCAGGTTGATATAAGTTGGTATCGAATGGATGCAAGTTGGTATCCGACACAAGTTGGTGTCAGCATTAAGTGATACAAGTTAGTGTCAAGGTAATGCAATTTGATATTAAACGAACACAAGTTGGTGCCAGTTAAAATACAAGTCAGTGTATAGTGGATATGAGTTGATATCGAACCAAAACGCATATAGTCGTTTAAAGATGTAGATAAGAGATTTCCCAATCAGATGATTTATAGGGAATACTCTAGCTATGGGATATGAGGAAATTGACCTTAAAATTGTAAGCTCAAAAGATTTAGTCCGAAGATTTTAGGACTTTCAGAGTAATAAGAAGATTGCATAGGTAATAGCAGAAAACTATAAAATGAAAAGATATGTGTACATGGAGATGCATGTTAATATAAATATGTGTATTAATATATACTATGAGGTGATTAAATTTTAACATTAATACTGAATGCTTTAAAATGAAGGATGAGAAAATAATGTATTTTTATTATACAGAATAATGCCGCCAAGGAGAAATCAGCGTAATCAATCTGAGGCAGAGAACGAGAATAGAGAGGAAACAAATATTATGCAACAGTTTGTGGATCGAATAATAGAGGCTGTAAATAGAAACCCCATCGGGATAAATAATCCTCCAGCTTTGCCAGTAGCAAGCTTTAAGGATTTTAAGAATGTGGGACCACCTGAGTTTAAGGGGACCACTAAGCCTATAGAGGCTCAAGTTTGGATTAAGGAGATTGAAAAGGCATTTGTCATTGCCAATGCGGGAGAGGAGCAAAAGATAACTTTTGCTACCTATATGCTGAAAGGTGAAGCTAGTTTTTGATAGGAGGTCAATCAGAACAGAGCTGGCGAGGAAATAGTAACTTGGGAACGGTTCAAAGAGTTGTTCTTCGAAAATTACTTTCCTAAAGGCATGCAGAGTCAGATGGAGATAAAATTTCTCGAGCTGAAGTAGGAGGACATGGCGGTTTCCCAATATGCTGCCAAATTCAATTAGCTGGCAAGGTTTGCTCCACATCAAGTGGACACTGAAGTAAGAAAGGCGCGTAGGTTCGAGCAAGGTTTAAAACCTTCACTCTACGATAAATTATTGATATTGCAAGTCGACTCGTTTAGGACAATCTTAGAAAAGGTTATGATAGCCGAGCGAGGAAGCAAAGAGTTAGATCAACTTTGTTGCAAAGAGTTAGAGTAAATCCAAATCTACAACTTCACCACGAAGAGTCGTAGAGTGTGGCAAGTTTAACTCTACGAATCAACCTGGTGTCAATCGTAGAGCGGAACCTTACTCTACGAAAGTTCAAAATCGTAGAACGGTATATAAACGGAGAAAGGATTAGTTATCGAAAAAGGAAGATTCACCATATAAATCCAAATTAAGAAGATATCCACATACACACACACATGCAACTTGTAGTATGTTATAACTGTCTTAAGCATGGTCATTGTAACGATCCCAAAATTCATACAATTCAACTCTCAACATCGGTCGTTAACAATACACCCTCAATCTGACTTTACAACATTATTCAATGTTAAACTTAACAAAATGCGGAATAATTTTAAACTTTTCAGTTTTCTTTCTTTGTTTTCCCTAAGTCATAACCTTTAATCAATTACATATTCTAGAATCATATTTTCTTAATGATTCACTTCATCAAAGTTATAATAAAATAACACTTACTTCAAGATTCAATACCCTTTACACATCAGATAAAATTAAATTATAAGTCAATACAAATTTTACAACTCAACATCTGTTACATTTAATACATCATCAAATACATCATCCAGAACCTTAATCATGGTTCAAAACATAATTTAGGCTAAAACAATTAATCTTCATGCATAACATCTGAATCATGCCATTCAAGCAGCACATAACGTTACCTTGAATCTTTAACCTGCAAAAGTGGTTATTTGCAAGAATGAGCTCGACAGCTCAGCAAAATCTAATAGTTTTCATGCGTCACATAGCACATAGATAACATGCTCTTTATTTAAATCATAAACATTTGGCTAAACATATCATACATAATGATCAACACGTAACAAATAGAGATTGAGTTCCATAACTCAATCAACATTCTCTATTCAACGAACGTAGTCATAAGTTGACCTTGTTGTTTCGTACATGCAACACATAGAATACATCATGCTTTTACGTCATAGATTTAAAACAATTAATCATTTAATTCACATAACAATTAGGAACTGAAAGACTTGCCTGGTTCGTAGATTACCAATTACCATAACCAGCTTATATTTATCTGCACTTCATGTATCCTACACGATATATATAATCATGCATATCATTTATTAGTCACATAGCAACACTTAATATTAACTCTACTTTACATTTCATAATCCTTCATTTTATTACGTTCCACTTTAATCGACACTAAACCTTTAGTTAAGTCTTAAACTTGTCTTTGCATTAGAAGTATCATGTTTATAAGTAAATCTTGTTTAGGGTAACATATGATGACCAAAAAGAAAAGAATTAAAAACAAGAAAATTTTCCATTTCTGCAATTCCCGCTGGGGCGAGAAAATTACAACACAAAACTCTCGCCGGGGTGAGGATTTACTATACAAAACTCTCGTCGGGGCAAGACTTCGTCGGGGCGAGAAAGTTAGCTTAATGAGCTCACCGGGGCGAGCTTCCTGAATCCCAATTTCTGCAGTTCGCGAATCAGTGCAATTCCAGACCAAAATTTCCCAATTTCTTCATTTTATCAACAAATTAGACATACCCAAATATTATAATCTTTGTAGAATCAATACCCAACATGTATACAATGATTCTAACATTTTAAATAACTTAAACAACCAATCTAAAAGCTTAAAAAAATCCCAATTCACACTAGTTTTACAAACTTTTACAAATTTAGCGCAATCAATCGCTACAGATTCGTTTCGCAATCAAATTGGTTCGTTCAACTTCCGTTGTTTTCGTTTTTCAACATACTAACAACATATACCATCAATTTAAGACTTTAAACATGATTTCATACTCAATTTTGGCCACTAGAGTAGACCGTTCAATATACAGTAAACTAAAAAAAAATCCAATTCTTGATATACAGTAAATCAAAAGTCTAATTTTTCTATTATTTGAATTTGATTACTGTACAATCCATTATAGATGATATGTATAACAGATTATACATACCCACCAACATATATATCCATTACACAATCAAATTGATTTTATATAGACAACTTAGAACACAAACCAAGAACTTAGAAACTTAAAAAACTTACTTTTAATTAGCTAGATGGCTAGAATTTGCTTGATTCCTTTTTCTTCTTCTTTGATTTCTCTCAATCTCCTCTCAATTTGTTTCACAGAGAGCTTTCTCTCCCAATTCCCTCTTCCTCTCCTCTGTATATTTTTTATCAAAATATGCTGACAACTTTACGTATCCTCTAGTTGGGAGTTTCAGCGTTTAAGAAAGCCAAAGGCCTCAAGGCCTTGTTTGGTACTTCTTTAAAGAATTAACCCATTTTTGTTATTATTATTATACTATATGCTTCCCATTTAAAATAAACCATTGTCACACTTTAATTAAATTAAACTTATTATATTAATAAATCTAATGAAATCTTACTAACAAAATTTATAATCTCCAATTAGACAATTATAGTTATAATTTCATTTAATAAATCATTATTCCCGTAATTTAATTATTTAATTAAATTATAAAATTCTCATTACATTAGCGTACTAAAATACGCACCAACACTTTACACACAAATAAATTCACATCAATTCACTATTTTAATTAAGTGAATTATTCACATTTTTTTATAAAACTTAATTCATAATATTTTTTTTATTGTCCACAAGACATAACAATCAAATTATATTATTTCATAATATAATTTTCAACTTACTAATATTCAATAAATATCTTTTTCGTAACAATTTCCTTCACTTCATTCAATGGTTTAATTAACTATTAAACCTCGTTTCCCAAATACACGAATATATAATTCTCTTCACATCAAACCACATATTTCATAATATGAAACACATATATACACATACTCAACTCAAAACGTCTCGTAATAAGAATTTTATTTATTAAATTTTTATTTAATAATTTCTGAAAATCTGGGTTGTCACGTCCTTCCCTCCTTATAAGGATTCCGTCCTCGGAATCAACGAAACCTCCCTTACTCGGTTTTCACTAAAATTTCTTCCACAATATCGCTGAATAACTTAACGCATTACCTTAGTGTAGGTTTTATTTCATCACCTTCACTTAAACTTAGAACACTTCGAGTATTATATATTCTTTAACCCTTTAACGCATTCATTTCCTTCCTCTAAGGACCATTGCATATCACACTCGTTGTAATCATAAAATATCTTGATTTAGCATCGCATAAATACTCGGGATATCACATTCACCCCTTCTTCTAAGAATTTTGCCCTCGAAATTTTAATTTACTAATATTCATTCCTTCCAGCTATCAAAATGGACTTTACGTTAATCTCTACTTATTCATCAGGTTCCACAACCAAGTTCTTTCTCTAGAGACCTTTCTAAGGTCTTCACATTTTCCTCTTCTAAAAAAAATTCTTGTCATTACTCATCATCAGCTAAATTTATCTCTTCCCTTTCTGGAATTTCATTTCTTTCTTGGATTTATTTTAGTTTGTTTAACTTACTCATCAACACATGTCACATTCTATAACCTATCCCTTCTTAAGGAATATTTTCTTTCCACTTCCACCTTTTAAAAGAATAAGAATCTTCCACAATTGTTCAATAATTAGGAAGCAGCATGAATAACTCGGGAATTTAAAGATTCATTTAAAAACTTTCAATATCCAGCTGAGGAGTCGTAAAGACTTGAACCTTGTCCTAGGTTAACAGATATTTCTACAGTAACCTTTAACAGTCAAAGACTATGGACCATCTCTTCTCGTACTCTAGGTGATCAGCCCTTCGTACTATGTATTGTGCATATACATATTAACGCTATTGCGTATCCCCCATTACAGGGTTGGTTCACCTCAGACTTAATACAAATTCCACACTAGAATAAAATGGTTTAACATAAAATCTCAAAGAATTCTTGAACTTTATAAACACCTTTCAACAGTTGTCTAGCCGAATCAATTAGCATAGACCTTGAACAACAATTCAGACATTAGTCAAAACATTTTTAGCCAACTCAATTGGCATATCATTTCATAACTTACAGAAAAATAAAATTCTTTTATGACGTCATGATACCGTACCGTTTTAATAGTACGTTGAGGATGCCGTCATTTTAGGACTTTGTCATACTACATCATACCATAGTGGGTTGACGATCTTTCGATCACATCCAACATTAGGTTCAATTGCATTGATGACTCCATCGTTCAAAATACATTTTGATAATTTCAAATCATTTTTATCTAGCTGAAACAATTAGCATAGACATACGAATAATAGCACATTTTTAAAACTTATTGGTTCAAACATTGACCCAATATATTTTCGAGAATTCAAAATTATGAATATCAGCACGATGTCAATAAATTTCAAAAATCTAGCATAACTAGAAGATTTAGAATATCCAATTCTCCCCCATCAACTTCAATCTTTACTCCATTGCTTCATTACTCAATCATTCTATCATTCTTCAATATCATTAATGCTATCTATAGTATAACTTTTCTATACCTAATATAGTTCATCAAACTTACCACACTTTGGAAGTTCAGGAACTTACCATAATCATATGGTTTTAGGAACTTATCTTAGTCAGACCAAAATCGTCCATTCACTGAGGGGTTCTACCATACAATTATGAGTCACGAACCTACCATAAGTATGAGTTTTAAGAACCGTACCTAATCTTAATATTCTCTAACTATCAAATATAAATATGAGAGAAGAATCACCTTCTCATCATACGTATATCGATAGTGCGACATCAATATTTCAATGATTATCAATATAGGAAGCTAAGTGGTTGTCGAACCAATTCGACCACTAATCAATATAGGAAGCTGAGCGGTTGTTAAACCATGGACAAATCCCGTCCCATACCAGGATTTGTTCAACTCAACCACTATATTAATATAGGAAGCTAAGTAGTTTTCAAACCAAGCACAAATTCATGTCCCATACCAGGAATCGTGCAACTTAGTCACTAACATGAGTCCTCAATTGAAATCCCACCTAGTTTCATCTTGCTCTTAACTTAACTCTTTGTTTGATACGAATTTCTCGTATTCCATCATCCATAACTCCTCGTGAGTTTATCTCGTACTATTTCATAGTACCATCTCTTTATAGTACCATGCTACAATTATTCAATTATTTAAGATCCTCTGACATTTTACAACTTTAGCAGATCACGTCGTGATCTCGTTCTATCATCATCTCTTCTTACGATTCTTTCTTATCTCATGATTGTCTCATCCTACGATCTTAATTATTCTTCTTTTTAATCACGTTATCTTATGATTAATCAACTCAGGTATTCCCTGTTCTCTTAGCTCTTCAGGTTCTTCTTTGAACCTAATCATTTTATCATAACCTTGTCTCACATGAATTCTCTAAACTCTATTTGAGTTCATCCTTATCATTATATCATTTTCATCTTATAGACATCGTCTATTTATTAACACCATCTTTATTACTAGAGTCAGGTAACTCCTACTTCTCATCTTTCATAACTCTCAATTCTTCTTTGAATCTTCTAGTTTATATATATATATATATATATATATATCAATTCTTCCTTTAAGAATCTCTAACTTCATTCATATCATTCACTATTTTATTCGAGTTTACTTCGCGTCATTCGCATCTTCTTCTTGTAACGTTTCTAGAACTTAACTCATCTCATGCATCCACCTATACGAAAAGAATCACTTCTTAATCATACACATCCATAATTCTATACTTGGTACTCATCGAGTCTCTAATAGTGTTCAGTATAGCACCTGAATGGTTTCCCACAAACAACCAACAAACTAGTTTCCGTCTCGTCTACACTGTCTTTTACAGCGAGTTAGATCGGTTGCTAGTTCGTATCAACCTCTGCTCTCTAAAGGAATTGTTTAGCCCAGATACCATATATCAACCATTAAAGAGTACGATTATACCATAATTAAACTTAACTTATTATTCTTTAAACTCTATCATCTTCACCTCTTTTCTCTAAGGTTATAGCATAAGGTACTCGTACCTAAGGTTTCTAACCTATCAACTCTGATACCAACTGTAACGACCCCAAAATTCATACAATTCAACTCTCAACATCGGTCGTTAACAATACACCCTCAATCTGACTTTACAACATTATTCAATGTTAAGCTTAACAAAATGCGGAATAATTTTAAACTTTTTAGTTTTCTTTCTTTGCTTTTCCTAAGTCATAACCTTTAATCATTTACATATTCTAGAATCATATTTGCTTAATGATTCGTTTCATCAGAGTTATAATAAAATAACACTTACTTCTAGATTCAATACCCTTTACACATCAGATAAAATTAAATGATAAGTCAATACAAATTTTACAACTCAACATCTGTTACATTTAATACATCATCAAATACATCATCCAGAACCTTAATCATGGTTCAAAATATAATTTAAGCTAAAACAATTAATCTTCATGCATAACAACTGAATCATGCCATTCAAGCAGCACATAACGTTACCTTGAATCTTTAACCTGCAAAAGTGGTTATTTGCAAGAATAAACTCGACAGCTCAACAAAATCTAACAGTTTGCATGCGTCACATAGCACATAGATAACATGCTCTTTATTTAAATCATAAACATTTGACTAAACATATCATACATAATGATCAACACGTAACAAATAGAGATTGAGTTCCATAACTCAATCAACATTCTCTATTCAACGAACGTAGTCATAAGTGGACCTTATTGTTTCGTACATGCAACACATAGAATACATCATGCTTTTACGTCATAGATTTAAAACAATTAATCATTTATTCATATAACAATTAGGAACTAAAAGACTTGCCTGGTTCGTAGATTACCAATTACCATAACCAACTTATATTTATCTGCACTTCATGTATCCTACACGATATATATAATCATGCACATCATTTATTACTCACATAGCAACACTTAGTATTAACTCTACTTTACATTTCATAATCCTTCATTTTATTACGTTCCACTTTAATCGACACTTAACCTTTAGTTAAGTCTTAAACTTGTCTTTCCATTAGAAGTATAATGTTTATAAGTAAATCTTGTTTAGGGTAACATATGATGACCAAAAAGAAAAGAATTAAAAATAAGAAAAATTTCCATTTCTGCAATTCCCGCCGGGGCGAGAAAATTACAACACAAAACTCTCGTTGGGCCGAGACTTCGCCGGGGCGAGGATTTACTATACAAAACTCTCGTCGGGGTGAGACTTCGCCGGGGCGAGAAAGTTAGCTTAATGAGCTCGCCGGGGCGAGCTTCTTGAATCCCAGTTTCTGCAGTTCGCGAATCACTGCAATTCCAGACCAAAATTTCCCAATTTCTTCATTTTATCAACAAATTAGACATACCCAAATATTATAATCTTTGTAGAATCAATACCCAACATGTATATAATGATTCTAACATTTTAAATAACTTAAACAACCAATCTAAAAGCTTAAAAAAATCCCAATTCACACTAATTTTACAAACTTTTACAAATTTAGCGCAATCAATCGCTACGGATTCGTTTCTCAACCAAATTGGTTCGTTCAACTTCCGTTGTTTTCGTTTTTCAACATACTAACAACATATATCATCAATTTAAGACTTTAAACATGATTTCATACTCAATTTTGGCCACTAGAGTAGACCGTTCAATATACAGTAAACTAAAAAAAATCTAATTCTTGATATACAGTAAATCAAAAGTCTAATTTTTCTATTATTTAAATTTAATTACTGCACAATCCATTATAGATGATATGTATAACAGATTATACATACCCAACAACATATATATCCATTACACAATCAAATTGATTTTATACAGACAACTTAGAACACAAACCAAGAACTTAGAAACTTAGAAAACTTACTTTTAATTAGCTAGATGGCTAGAATTTGCTTGATTCCTTCTTCTTATTCTTCTTTGATTTCTCTCAAATCTCCTCTCAATTTGTTTCACACAGAGCTTTCTCTCCCAATTCCCTCCTCCTCTCCTCTGTATATTTTTTATCAAAATATGCTGACAATTTTACGTATCCTCTAGTTGGGAGTTTTGTAACGAATGTGATTTCTGTGAATAAATAAAATATTTATTGAGTTAAATAAATATTTTATTTGATTTTTGATTTATTATGTGAATTAAATAAAATGTTTATTGAGTTAAATAAATATTTTATTTGATTTATTTATTGAATAGAATAAATAATTGATGGATTTGTTATGGAATAATTTATTGAGTGCAATTAGGATAATTACTATTTGAGTGGTTATTTGATTATTCTAATTTAATTTAATAATTAAATTGGATGATTAATGATTTATTTGAATAAGATGAATTATTTGGATTAATTAATAATTGGATAAATAGAAATTATAATTTAATTAGTAAGGTTTAATTGAATTTATTTATTAGTAAGTTTAATTAAAGTATGTGTGACAATTGAACCTTATTATAAAAGGATTATTAAAATAAATTAAAAGAGGATTAATTTAGTTTTACCAAACAAAGCCTTGTGGCTTTTAAATTTCTAAGTTAATCTAGTTTTGCCAAACAAGGTCTTATGACCTTTTGAATTTGTTAACTGATGGTTTTGATAACTGACTAGCTAGTTAAATTTTACGTTAAAAAAAATAAAGGTTATATCAGTTTATTTTCATTAAGCAAAAAGATCAGTGCTCACTTTGAGAGAAACTTTGAGAGAAAGTTGAGAGGAATTGAGAGTGTGTGTTCTTTGTAATCCGAAATTTGGAGAAGAATTGCCAAGCAATCAAATACCGATTCTAAGTCCAAAGAAGAAGTGAAGGTAATAAACTAATTCTAAAGTTTTATTTTATATTTCTTGGAGTAGATTTCCTGTGATAACTTTTGATGAACTAAAGTGTTAGGATTTGATTATATGTTGGTTATAAATGTCTATGAGTATGTATAATGTATTAGATAGTCTCTGTAAATGGTTTTCTGTAATTATAATTTTTGTATAAGCATGAAATAGAAATAATTAGACTTGTTGGTTTCACAGTGTTCTTATGGCCTATTTTAAGTACAAAATTGAGGGTCAATTCATGCTTAAAATGCTAAAGTGGTTGTTGTTATTTGTAATTTACTGAGAAACGAAAACAATGTAACTGGAACGGATTAAAATGGTTTAGAAACGAATTCGTGGTATATGATTTCACCAATATGTCAAGAATATGAAATAGAACATGAATTGTGATGTTTGAATCTTTAATTTGGTTATTTGAAGGTTCTAAGATGTTGAAATGATTTTGTAAATATTTAAGTTTTGTATTTGTTGAGTTTATAGCGTTTGTGATTGGCTAAATGTGATTTAAGGTGTTGAAATTACGAAATTGGTTGGAAACAGAGTCGGTTCGCGCTGCAGCAACTGAGTCTGTGTTGCAGCGCGGCCGCGTTGGTTTCCAGTGCAAAAGTAGCATGGTCGCGCCAGAAGCAGATCAGTCCCTGTATGTGTGCAGCGCGGCCGCGCTGGTTCCAAGAGTAAAAAGTGGCGCGGCCGCGCCGGTATTCAGAACAGACCCAGTGATGAGTTTTTACGTGCATAGCTTGGATGGTAATAAGTTAGCTTATTCTAATGTATGTGGAGAATCGTAAAGCATATAGTGAGACTTAATAACATAATGTAGTTACCCATTTGATGATTATAAGCTATGAATCAATAAGTTATAAAGATTTGTAACTCGATATCCGTAAGAATTGGAGATGTTAATTATATGCTATGTCTTATGTTATGTGATGGTATAGATTTCTGATTTGTGCTATGTGGTTAGTTAGAGAGTTCGGATCATGAATTTAAGTTGGTATCTTGTACTAAAGTGGAAAGTGAAATTGTAGTCATAGTTATAATGAACTAACTTACATTGTGATCCTAATGGAATGTAGGACGTTTGGTGAACATAAATTGAGATTGTGTAGATTACGCACGAGGCAAGTTCCTTAAAACTTTACCTACATTAAGCAAGTTTCTAAACCCTATATTTCATTGAGCAAGTTCTCTAACCTTGGTTATTATTATTATTCAAGCAAGGTTTCTCATATTACTCAACGATTATATGTTGATTGAGTACTCTAGACCTTCAAATGCGTTACTCCAATATATTCGTTTGTAATCCTTAATTTCTACTATTATTGTAGTTCCATTTTTACAAAGATTGTATTGTTATTGTAAACAGATTGTTATATGGATAGGGCCCCTTTTGATTCAGCTAGTCCATAGTTGATGATCGTTCTAAAATCTAGAATTTCTGTTGAAGCTATTCCAAACCAAACTTCATTTGGTACGGACTCTAATGGTAAAACTGAGATGAACAACCCTAATATAGGGGATTATACTACTCAATAGCGTTAAAATGTTTGTGCACAATACATTGTACAAAGGGCTGATCCCCCGGAGTACGAGACGGATGGTCCATAGTCTATAAGACTGTTAAAGGTTACAGTAGAGATACTTGCTAACCTAGGACATAGTTTGAGGTCTTATGACCCTCAGATATACTTTTAATTTTGAAATCTATATTCAAATCTTGAGCCAAGCTATGTGTTGAGTTTTCAGACCTCTGATTATTGTTGATTGATTTCAGAAAAACTATTACTCCTCAGTTAAAATCTACTCCGTTAATCGTTTAATTGTTATTGATATTATACTTGTGAGCAATTGTTTGCTCACTCTTGCATAAAATATTGCAGCTAAGACTGAGAAGTCAGATGAGCCATCCACGAGTAAGGGCAAAGGCAAGATGCAGAAATAGCTCGCGAACTGCTATTTGTTATGGAGTTTTTGTAATAAGACTTATTTAATTTTATGTTTTAATTCCGCGATGATGTAATAAAGGTTAGATAACCTGGGAATTACTTACTTAAGAGTTTTAAGTTGTAACCTCTATTATGGGGAGATGATTTATTCAGTTTAATTATATTGTCTTTTATTTTGGGTAGTTAGTCATGAATGTATGGAATAGTGAACACCAAATCTTTGGGGTTGAAGTACCCTTATTTGGGGGTGTCACAAGTTGGTATCAGAATAGTAGGTTATGAACCTTTAGGTGGGGAAAACCTTAGGGTAGTAGCCTTCTAGAAGATAGAGAACATAGTGGTGTTAAAACTCTTATCGAGTTCTAAGGAATGGATTACAGAAATTCATAAAAGACAATAAAATGATTATGTGTTATGTGCTTACTTGATAACAAACTTATGTTCTCTCGAGTAGTATTGAGTAGTAATCAGAACTTAAAATTTTGGTGGCAGGATGACTGATATAAAAGGATCCAGCTAGGCTAGGGAGGAGGAGCCCCGGGATATTCACGTAGTTCGGGAGTAGCTAGTGCAGAGGGAGCCATCCCCATTGATCACAGTTGTAGGTCCCGAGTACGAGCCTGAGACTGATCCTGAGGAGGATCCGGAGGAGATTGAGGAGGAAGAAGACCCTGAGGAGATACCATTATCTTCCTTAGGTGTTCAGATGTATGAGCAGGTGTATGACCGCAACATAGAGTTGCAGGATAGAGTGGAGGAGTTGGAGGAGCAGGTGGTAGATCGTCAGACTACCATAGAGCAGAAGAATAATGAGATTGAGGAGCTTGATATACGTTTTGGGGACGTGGAGTGGAAGCTGGTTCAGGAAGAGAGCCAAAAGAGGGAGTTAGAAGATCAAGTTGTGGAATGTCAAACCACTTTAGAGCAGAAGGATGTCAAGATCCAAGACCTTTCATCACGTCTTGCAGATGTCGAGTAGAGACTAGCTCAGTCTGAGTACCGACGAGGTCGGTTATTGGCTAGAAATGAAATTATACGAGATGAATTGAAAGAGGAGACAACTAAGCGGGCTAGAGCTGAAGACGCTTGGTTAAGGGAGGCTAATCGCACAGATCGTGTTGAATGTGAGGTGCGGTCAAAGAAGGCCAAGATTGATGAGATGGAGTATATTTTTCATACCACAATTGATAGAGCTCATGATTGAGTTCATCGTCATCCAGTGCAGTTCGATGATCAACCCAGGTATATGATGGATCGAAGGATAGTGACTCGTATTATAGGGCAAGAACGCGAGGAAGCTGTGCGCCGTGGAATGTCATCATAGATTATGATTAGATGTGCTAGTATGAAAATCTATGAAGTTAATAAGTTGTAAATCCCAGTTTTGTATAATGGGATAGAATGATGATGTAATCCTAGAATTTTATGATTTCAGGATAGATGATACAAGCAACTATGATGCTATCTAGGTTATGTTTTAAAGCAGTAAATGAATAAAATGCAAAAATTTATCAGATGTGCTATGTGTTAAGTGTTATTTATAAATGTTTAAGTTAAGACTTAAATGCTTAAGTAATTGAGCAATAATCTGATAACGCGAATTCTTGACAGTAAGATGCCGCCAAGAAGACAAACCCGTCAACAGACCCCTGAGGGATCCACCAATAACAACGAAGAAGCCAACACTAATCCAATACAGCAGTTGGTAAACTTGCTAACAGGAGTATTTGCAAATCAACCCCAAGCTCAAGCCACGACTTTCAAAGACTTCAAGGCTGTTGGACCCCCAGAATTTCAAGGGTCTATGAATCCGATCGAAGCACAAACTTAGGTCATGGAGATGGAGAAAGTATTTGACGTCGCTAGGGTCAACGAGGACCAGAAGACTGCATTTGCAACATTTATGCTCAAATCGGAAGCAAGTTACTGGTGGCAAGCAAACAAAACTCGAGGTGGTCAAGGGATAATTCCGTGGGAACGATTTAAGGAGATGTTTTTCGAGACTTATTTTTCGGCAAGCGCACAGAATCAGATGGAAGTGCAATTTCTGGAGTTGAAGCAAGGTACCATGACGGTGCCTGAGTACGCTGCAAGATTTAACGAGTTGGCGAGGTTTGTGCCATATCAAGTTAATACCGATGAGAGAAAAGCTAGAAGGTTCGAGCAGGGACTGAAGCCCTGGCTTTATAGCCGAGTTTCGATGTTCCAACTGAATTCGTTCGCAGCTGTGTTAGAAAAGGCAATTACTGCTGAAGGTGGAAGTGATGCTTTGACCAAGTATAATCAGGAGCAAAAGAAGAAGAAGAATGAATATGAGAATAAAGCAAGTGCTAGCCATGGTGGCAGCAAGGGAATCAGAGGAAGAAGTTTGAAGTGTGTGGTAACTGCGGAAAGAGTAATGTGGGTGTGTGTATGAAGGGGAAGCGGGTATGCTATAATTGTGGACAAGAGGGCCACATCGCACCAAATTATCCTAGTCCGAAGAAGGGTGCATGTTTTACTTGTGGATCAAAAGATCACTTTGCTCGAGACTGCCCTAAGAAAGCTGCAGGAGGGGTAAGTGGAGAAAAGGGAAACAGCCGTGGTGGCAATCTGACTATCACTGGACCGATGCCGTCCAACCGACCTACCGCCCGAACATTCAACATGACAGTGCAAGATGCTGTGCAGTCAAAGGATGTGGTGTCAGGTATCATTCCAATCAATAGTGTAAATGCTTATGTATTGTTTGACTCAGGTGCTACTTGTTCATTTATATCCGATGATTTTGCTAAGAAATTAGAGTTACCTCAGGAAGAGTTAGATTATCCTATGAACATAGAAATTGCGAATAGGGAGGTGATTCCTGTTAAGTGTGTCTACAAGAACTGTTAGATAGATATTAAGGGTCATGTGATGACAGTAAACTTAATCCCAATTCGTCTTGGGGAGTTTGACGTTATTTTGGGAATGGATTGGTTGTTCAACCATGGGGCAGTTATTGACTGTCAAAAGAAGTGTGTGAACCTTATGACTCCGTCGAATGTAGTGTTTTATGGCAGCAAGTCGCCTAGACAAATGAGTTATCTGACGATGATGCAGGCCAAGAAGATGTTGAGACAAGGATGTGTAGGATATCTAGCCTACATGGTCGATACTCAAAAGGTGGGTGCAAAGCTGGAGAAGATACCAGTAGTTAGGGATTTTGCGGACGTGTTCCCTGATGATTTACCGGGATTACTGCCAGATAGGGAAATTAAATTTGTAATTGATCTAGCACCGGGTACAGCCCCTATATCAAAAGCCCCGTAGCGAATGGCTCCGGTAGAGATGAAGGAGTTGATGGTGCAATTACAAGAGCTGCTGGATAAAAAGTATATTCAACCGAGCGTTTCGCCGTGGGGAGCGCCAGTATTATTCGTCAAGAAGAAGGATGGATCAATGCATCTTTGCATTGATTATAGAGAGTTGAACAAGGTCACGATTAAAAACAAGTATCCGTTGTAATGACCGAGAATTTTCAAGCCTTATTATTAATTAAATATAGAATTTTATTTCTAATGAGTTAGCTTTGTGTACGCTTAATTATATATGGTGTGTTTATTTGTAATGTATAACGTGATGGTGTGATATTGCGTAGTTGCTAGAATTAATTAAAGGGAGTCACTAATGGGTAATTAAATTAGTGGACTAACCCTACGATTTTTAATATAAATAAAGTGATAAAGTGTTAATTATTTTAATATTTGATTACCTTGAATATGGTGAATTAGCTTGGTCAGATGATCTAATGAATAGCACTGTTCAAGTATGAGGTTATGTGTTATGTGGATAGTCCAATTAGTGAGCACCCACTAATTCACTAAGCAAATTAATTGAGCAGACCAATTACGTAATTGATCATGGACCTTAATAAGCAGCGTGTGATCTATACGTGGGTTGGTCCAGTGGGTTGTAAACCCATAAGCAGCGGTAAGTTGCCAATCAGCTAAGTGAGCCAAGTGGGTAAGCCCAAGTCAGTATGCTATCCTATTTACATATAATAATAAAACAAAGCCCCAGATATTTCCCGCTCATGCGCCGAGCTAGGCCACTGGTCTATTTCTGTGTGGCATAATTAGGGAGTTGAAGTGATGCTTTGCGTGGCTCGATAAAAACTGGTCACCTAACCATCAGGGGATTTCGGTGTTAACCGGTCTCGTGGTCTGTGTAATAACCAGGGAGGGGATAATAGCTTCCCTATAAATAACGACCTCAGTTATCTTGCAAAGGCTTGCTAGCCAGTTTAATACAAGCTACAGAGAGTTAGTGTGAGTTTGAAAGAAGAAGGTGCTCAGTGAGGGAAGCTATCCAGTGGATACACCCTGACTCCATTTCTTACTACGAGAAGAGAGGGGAGTTGCATCCACATCGCAGAGACGCTGTGGTGTGAATGTGTTGTCGTTACGTCACCTATTTCGGGAAGAGAAAAAAGAACAGCAGTTAGGAACCCACTTCGTTTCAACTCGACATCAAGGTATATAATGATTATGTCTTAAGTTTTAACCCATTAGCCATGGTAGTTCATTCTATGCTTATCTAAAAATGTTGTTATTTTGTTGGGAAATCCGTGTGAAGAGCCATGGAGGGTCCCGACAGTATGAGGTTGGGTCATGGTTATAGAATACCACGTGTTTTGCTAGGTCTTGTAGAACCTCTATATGACCACCATATATTTATCAAAATATCTAAAAAGGAATCAGATTTGAGTTAAACCTTTTGTTCAAAACTCGTTGTCTAAAGAAAGAAAAGAAACCCAGAGTCGTATGGGTACTGTGTCAGTGGTTATATTATTTTCAAAATAAGAACCAGAGTATTAACAGGTGTATTTGGTTTGATAAACTGAAGTCTGAATGCATTCTTAAAATTTCAGCAAATCGTAGAATAAGTCTGCCTGTGCGGACAGTGTAGATCGTAGCGCGAACTCGATAATCGTAGAGTAATTTTCACTTGACGTTCGTAATGCATGCCTAAATTTGTAATCAAACTAAATGTCTTAGTCCCTGATAATAGAATCGTAGAACCCACTCAGCGTTCGTCGAGGGACTTTCCTCGAAATCGTAGTACACCCCTCAGACCAAAATCTGATAGATGGCTTAGCCATGCAAATCGTTGAACGACCTTTTCTCGACCATCGTAGAACGGTTCCTTCGGAATTGTAGAACTGATAGGCCAAATCGCATTATTAAATAATTGTCTATTATTTATTATTTAACAATAATAAGTAAACATAATAAATATCTAGTTATTGTCTAATTAATATTAATAATAATTGGGTATGAATAAAGCTAATAAGGATAATAAATATCTAATTATTATTTAATGGTAATTAAAAATGAATAATTTAATAAAATAATTATTTATTATTTATCAATAAATAATAAATAAAGGTAATAAATATTTAATAATAATTAAATATAAATAAAGTTAATACTTTAATTATTTATTATTTATCCTTAAATAATAAATAAAGCTAATAAATATTTGATTATTGTTTAACTACTATTAAATAATAACCAAGTATGGATAAAATCAATAGATTAATTACTTATTATTTATCCTTAAATAATAAATAAAGTTAATAAATAGTTGATTTTTGCTTAGTTACTATTAAATAATAATCAAGTATGAATAAAGTTAATAGTTTAATTATTTGTCAGTAAGTGATAAATAAAGATAACAAATATTTAATTATTACTTAATTAATAATTAAGTATGAGTAAGATTAATAAGTTAATTATCTGTGGCCCTTAATAAATAAAGATAATAAGCACTTAATAATTATTAAATAAATATTTAATAATAATTAAGTGTGTGTAGAATTAATTCATTAAGTAGTTAATTAATGTTGAATAAGGAACAAGGCATAATAATTACTCAATTACCCTTAAGGGTGAATGGTAATTACGAGTAAAACCAAATAAGTAATCAATTGTTGTCATTGGACCGGAATAAATTTATTATTTATCTTATAAATAATAAATAAGGACTTTTAACCCATATGAGAGACGACTAAGGGTAATAATCTGAGTACTCGAAGGATAAGTGAACCTGATTAGCTATTATTTTCATAACTAAAGGTCAGTAATTAATCTCCGAATAGCTAATGTTAAATAGTAATTAGATATAGATGGTGAGTTGTTGATCTACTAAATAAATAGCATAAATGGGTGCATCGATATACTGCTATACAATGCTAATGGATAAATCGACTTTACCAAATGATAGGTCATCCAAGGCCGATTAATTAAAGCTAGAATTTATCTGTAGCTGAGCAAGCAGGCAAGTTCCTAACCCTAAACTTCTTACATTATTGCAAGTTCTTCTTACTCAACTTTCACATTGAGCAATACTTCTAAAACCTTATGCAGTATTTTAATTCATGCAAAAGGTATATATTATTGCAAGTTGTTCTTTAAGCTTGAATTTTATCTCCAAGCATGCTTTAAGTGGTATAATTACTTTCAGAATTATTCCACATCGGTATATTTATTGACATTCGTGCATTCGAATTCGTATATTTAAATTCAGAAATCTATAAACCATTCATGGTTAAGTCTGAACCCTTGTTCGGTCAGACAATTTTGTGAAAATTTATAAAAGCTATCCGAACCAATCAATGGTAAGGATTCTTAGACTGTATGAACACCCCTTTATTTATAGGGGAGTACCCCATGTACCGTATATAAGGTACAAATAGCAGAATTAAATGTTATGCATATACATAGGGTACGCAAGGCTGATCCCCTCAAGTACGTTATTCTGTAGCCAGTAACCAGAGGGTCAACCAGCTATTGACTCCTCTGGAAGTTATCGTTCAAAGTCTATTTGACTATCAATTGTTCTAAAAGCATTTAATGTTCTTGCTTCTGATTATTCTATTGTTAAAATCTCTTTAATATCCCTTCATCATGATATATCTTTATTGTTGTACTTTAAACTTGCTGGGCAAACTCGTTGCTCATTCTTGCTATATCATGACTTCATTGCAGCTAAACCCGAGACGTCAGGGAAGAACAAAGGAAAAGACAAGATGAAGTGATAGACTTCTCGTAGCAGACTTTAGATTTATGTGTTAGTTAATTACGGTTAATGTAATTTAAACCCTGATAGCTATTTAGGGTATGTATTGTGTAAATGTTTAAGGTTAATCGTATTCTGGGACTAGTAACACCTTGTAATGAACAACGTATGTTTATTTTATTCCGCATTTTAGATACCATATGTTGTTATAGGTGGATGTTTATGTTGGATCGTGATGACCGGATCCGGGTATTTGGAAACCCGAATTTGGGGGCGTCACATCCGTTGCCAAGGATCGATGACCTGTTTGACCAATTGAAGGGAGCGAGATATTTTTCAAAGATAGATCTGCGAAGTGGGTACCATCAGTTAAAGGTAAGAAAAGAAGATTTACCAAAGACGGCATTTAGAACTCGGTATGGTCATTACGAGTTTCTTGTAATGTCATTTGGTTTAACGAATGCACCTGCAGCATTCATGGATCTAATGAATAGAGTGTTCAAACCATTTTTGGATAAATTTGTAGTGGTGTTCATAGACGACATTCTGGTATATTCCAAAACTCAGGAAGAACACGTGGAGCATTTGAGGGTGACATTGGAGACGTTAAGGAAAGAGAAATTGTATGCAAAATTTTCAAAGTGCGAATTTTGGTTGGAGCGTGTGCAATTTCTTGGGCATGTGATTGATAAGGACGGGATATCGGTGGATCCATCAAAGGTTGAAGCTGTGGTGAACTGGGATCAGCCAAAGACACCGTCAAAAGTGAGGAGTTTCTTGGGATTGGCAGGTTATTATAGGCATTTTATTCAGGACTTCTCTAGAATCGCCACTCCATTAACAAATTTGACAAGAAAGTCAGTGAAGTTCGTTTGGACGGAGAAGTGCGAAGAGAGTTTCCAAGAACTAAAGAAGAGACTAAGTACGGCACCTATGTTGTCTTTGCCAAATGATACAGGAAATTTTGTGGTGTATAGCGACGCATCGCATAAAGGTCTTGGTTGTGTACTTATGCAGAACGGTAAGGTTATCGCGTATGCATCGCGCCAATTAAAGGACTATGAAAAAGGGTATCCGACCCATGATTTGGAGTTAGCAGCCGTGGTGTTCGCTTTGAAAATTTGGAGGCACTATCTCTACGGAGAGAAGTGTGAGATATATACAGACCATAAAAGTCTGAAATATATTTTCACACAGAAGGATTTGAATATGCGTCAGAGGAGGTGGTTGGAGCTTATCAAGGATTATGACTGTGAGATTCTTTATCATCCGGGTAAAGCTAATGTGGTTGCCGACGCTTTGAGCAGGAAGGGTCGGGAAAAGTTGTTTTTGTTAACTGCTCAAGAGAAGCTCCTAGAGGAAATGGCAAAGTTGGAGTTAGAGGTGAAGTGTCTGGCGGAGCCGAATGAAAAATTGTTCCAGATGGAAACCCAACCAACTTTGGTGGACAAAGTGAAGGAAGTGTAACTCCAGGATGAGGAGTGTGTTAAGATACGAAAAAGAGTGCTTGAGGGTAAGGAACTTAAATATAAAATTGATACCGAAGGGTTGCTGAGATTTGAAGTTAGAATCTGGGTTCCGTCAGTGCTAAAGATTAGAGAGGAGATTTTGAACGAAGCTCATAGCTCAAGATTTTCGATTCACCCGGGAAGTACAAAAATGTATCAGGATCTCCGACAACATTTCTTGTGACAACCCGAATTTTCAGAAGTTATTAAATAAGAATTTTAAAAAAATAAAATTCTTGTTACGAGATGTTTTGGGTTTAAATATATGTATATATATGATATGTATTGTGAAATATGTGATTTGATGTGAAGAGAATTATATGTTCGTATATTTGAGAGAAGAGGCTTAATAGTTAATTAAACTATTGAATGAAGTGAAGGAAATTGCTACGAAAAGATATTTACTGAATATTAGAAAGTTGAAAATTATATGGTGAAATAATATATTTTAATTATTATGCCTTGTTAGCAAAGAAATTGTTATGGATTATATTTCATAATAATGTGAATAATTCACTTGATTAAAATAATGAATTAATGTAAATATATATTTGTTTTGATAAAACGAGAAAATAATATGTTACATGTTAATGTATTACGATTGTGAATTTTATAAATGGATAAAATATTTATTGAGTAGAATAAATATTTTAATTGGGATGCTTATTTAATAAAATAAATATTTGATGAGAATATATTGTGTGATAATTTATTTGTATGAGAATATTAAGTAAAGTGATAATAAATATTTTTATAACTTGATGCGTATTTTGTTATGCATGGATGTTAATAAGATGTTGATAATTTATTTAATGAGAGGATGAATAATTTTATTAAATAAAATTATTTATTAAGTGAAAGATGATTTTTTATTAAACAAATTTAATTATTAAATAAAAATTATATTTAAGCCTGACAAATGTATCATATAGTAAGAGTTTTATAAAAATAAATTAAAGGGTGTTTTAAAGGGTCAGCCAAACATGGCCTTGTGACCCTTGGTGTTTGTAACCACTGAGCCCCTTGAATTTCATAACTGCTAAGCCTTTAGTTTTCACGTAAAAAAAAAACTCAGAACAAGAGAAAAAGAGAGAGTGGGAGAATTCTCTGTGAATTAGGAGTGAAGGTTTAGAAATCAAAGAAGGAAGAAGGAGGATAATCAAGCCCTCCTAATGGTGTAACTAAGCATAGAAGAAATCAAAGGTAAATTCTCAAATTGCTAGTTTTTATTTTTCTAAAAACTAGTTCTCTGTGATTGGTCTTGATGGTTAATTTGTTGAGAAATTAATTATATATGTTGTTAGATTGTGATACTCTGATTATATATTGATTATAAACGATTTTGATTGAATTAAAATCATGAAACTATGTTTACTTAGACTTTAGAAATTTACAGAGAAGAAATATGTGAATATGGCTTAAATGTATGAAAATTGATGTTTAATTTGAGTAATAATCTGTGAATTGACGGTGGATTGTTGTTATGCGTTAAAAAACGAAAACAACGGAAGTTGAACGGACCAAATTGGTTCAGAAACGAATCTGTAGCGAGTGATTGCGCTAAATTTGTAAAAATTATAAAATTAGCATAAATATTGATATTTGAGGCTTGAAATTGATTGATTAAGATGTTTAAGATGTTAGAATTGTTATAAACATATTGGATATTGATTCTATAAAGATTACAATATTTGGGTATGTCTAAATTATTGTTAAAATGAAGAAATTGGGAAATTTTGGTCTGAAAATTCTGCAGTTCGCGAACTGCAGAATTTGGAATTCATGAAGCTCGCCCCGGCGAACTCAACAAGCCAATTTTCTCGTCCCGGCGAGAGCTCGCCCCGGCGAGAATTTTGTGAAGGACTTTCTCGCCCCGGCGAGAGTTTTGTGCTATAATTTTCTCGCCCCGGCGAGAATTGCAGAAATAAAATTTTTTCTTGTTTTTAATTCTTTTTTTTTTTTTGCATACTATGTTACCCTATGTATTTATACATTTAATGTAAAGCGAAGTTTAAGACTTAACTAAGGGTTAAGTGTCGATTAAAGTGGAACGTAATAAAATGAAGGATTATGAAATATTAAGTAGAATTAATACTAAGTGTTTCTACGTGGCTAATAAATGATGTGTATGATATATATATCGTGTAGGATACGTGAAGTGCAGAAATATATAAGCTGGTTATAGTAATTGATAATCTACAAACCAGGCAAGTCTTTCAGTTCCTATTTGTTATGTGAACTTAATGATTAACTGTTTTAAATTTATGGCGTAAAAGCATGTTGTATTTTTATATATATTGCAATTATAAAACGACAAGGTCAAAATATGACTACGTTCGTTAAGTAAAGAATGTTGATTGAGTTGTGGGACTCAATCTTTACTTGATATGTGTTGATCATTATGTATGATATGTTTAGTCAAATGATTATGATTTAGATGATGAACATGTTATCTATGTGCTATGTGATGCATGCAAACTGTTAGATTTTGCTGAGCTGTCGAGCTCATTCTTGCAAATAACTATTTTTGCAGGTTAAAGATACAAGGTAAGGTTAAGTGCTGCTTGAATGGCATGATTCAGATGTAATGCATGCAGACTAATTGTTTTAGCTTAAATTAATATTTTTGAACCATAATTGAGGTTCTGGAAAATGTATCTGATTATGTAATAAGTGTAGCAGATGTAGAGTTGTTAAATTTGTATTGAGTTGTAATTTAATTTTATTCGTTGTATAAAGGGTATGGAATCTAGAAGTTTTATTTTTATTATAACTCTGATGAAGCGAATCATTAAGTAAATATGATTCTAGATTATGTAAATGTTTAAAGGTTATGATTCAGGGAAAGCAAAGAAAGAAAACAGAAAAATTTAATATTATTCCGCATTTTATTAAGTTTAGCATTGAATAATGTTGTAAAGTCAGAAAATGGATGTATTGTTAACGACCGAAGTGAAGAGTTAGATTGTTCAGAATTTGGGGTCGTTACAGTTGGTATCAGAGCTGATAGGTTAGAAACCTTAGGTGCGAGTACCTTAAGCTATAACCTTAGAGAAGAGAGGTGAAGATGATAGAGTTTAAAGAATAATAAGTGAAGTATAATTATGGTGCAATCGTATTCTTTAATGGTTGATATATGGTATCTGGGCTAAACAATTCCTTCATAGAGCGGAGGTTGATACGAACTAGCAACCGATCTAACTCACTGTGAGAGACAGTGTAGACGAGACGGAAACTAGTTTGTTGGTTGTTTGTGGGAAACCACTCAGGTTCTGTACTGAACACTGTTAGAGACTCGATGTGTATCAAGTATATAAATACGGATGCGTATGATTAAGAAGTGATTCTTTTCATATAGGTAGAAGTATGAGATGAGTTAAGACCTAGAAACGTTACAAGAAGAAGACGCGAATGCCGCATAGTAAACTCGAATAATATATTGAATAATATGAACGAAGTTAGAGATTCTTAAATGAAGAATTGATATATTAATATATAAACAAGAAGATTCAAAGAAGAATCTTGAAGAGTTATAAAAGATGAGAACTAGGAGTTACCTGACTCCATAATAAAGATGGTGTTATTAAATAGACGATGTCTATAAGATGAAAATGGTATTAATGATAAGGATGAACTCAAATGGAGTTTAGAAAATTTATGTGAGACAAGATTATAATAAAATGATTAGGTTCAAAGAAGAACCTGAAGAGCTATAAGAGCAGGGAACACCTAAGTTGATTAATCATAAGATAACGTGATTAAAGAGAAGAACAAAGAAGATCGTAAGATGAGACGATCATGAGATAAGAAAGAATCGTAAGAAGAGATGATGATAGAACGAGATCACGACGTGATCTGTTAAAGTTATAAAATGTCAGAGGATCTTAAATGATTGAATAGTAATAGCATGACGCTATAAAGAGATGGTACTATGAAATAATATGAGGTAAACTCACGAGAGGTTATGGATGATGAAATATGAGAAATTTGTATCAAGCGAAGAGTTAAGTTAAGAGCAAGATGAAATTAGGTGGGATTTCAATTGAGGACTCATATTAGTGGCTAAGTTGTACGATTCCTGGTATGGGACGAGAATTTGTGCTTGGTTTAAAAACTACTTAGCTTCCTATATTAATATAGTGGTTGAGTTGAACAAATCCTGGTATGGGACGGGATTTGTCCATGGTTTAACAACCGCTCAACTTCCTATATTGATTAGTGGTCGAGTTGGTTCGACAACCACTTAGCTTCCTATATTAATAATTATTGAAATATTGGTGTCGCACTATCGATATACATATGATGAGAAGGTGATTCTTTTCTCATATTTATATAGGTGCGGTTCTTAAAACTCATACTTATGGTAAGTTCGTGACTCATAATTGTATGGTGGAACCCCTCAGCGAATGGAAGATTTTGGTCTGACTAGGATAAGTTCCTAAACTCATATGATTGTGGTAAGTTCCTGAACTTCCAAAGTGTGGTAGGTTTGATGAGCTATATTGGGTGTAGAAAGGTTATGGTATAGAGAGCATTGATGATATTGAAGAATGAGAGACTGATTGAGTAATGAAGCAATGGCGTAAAAGATTGAAGTTGATGGAGAGAAAATGGAGATTCTAATTCTTTTAGTTATGCTAGATTTTCGAAATTTATTGACATCGTGTTGATATTCGCAATTTTCTGTTCTTGAAAATATATTGGGTCAATGATTGAACCTGTGACGCCCCCAAATTCGGGTCTCCAAATACCCGGATCCGGTCATCACGATCCAATACATCATTCATCTCCAACAACATACATTGACTAAAATGCGGAAATAAACATATGTTGTTCATTAGAAAGGTGTTACTAGTCCCAGAATACAACAACCTTAAACACATACACAAATCCATACCCTAAATAAGAAACAGGGTTTAAATTACATTAACAGTGATTAACTACGCATAAATTTAAAATCTGCTACATGAAGTCTATCACTTCATCTTTTCTTTCCCTTTGTTCTTCCTTGACGTCTCAGGTTTAGCTGCAATGAAGTCATGATATAGCAAGGATGAGCAACGAGTTTGCTCAGCAAGTTTAAAGTACAACAACAAGGATATATCATGATGAAAGGGATATAGAAAGAGATTTCAACAATAGAATTATCAGAGGCAATAACAATAAATGCTTTTAGAACAATTGATAGTCAAGTAGACTCTGAACAATAACTTCCAAAGGAGTCAATAGCTAGTTGACCCTCTGGTTACTGGCTACAGAATAAGTACTTGAGGGGATCAGCCTCGCGTACGCTATGTGTATGCATAACATTTAACTCTGCTATTTGTACCTTATATACGGTACCTGGGGTACTCCCCTATAATAAGAGGGGTGTTCATACAGTCTAAGAATCCTTACCATCGATTGGTTCGGATAGCTTTTATAAATTCTCACATACTTGCCTGACCGAACAAGGGTTCAGACTTAACCATGAATAGTTCATAAATTTCTGAACTTATATAAATATACGAATTCAAATGCACGAGTGCGAATGTCATTAAATACACAGATGTGGAATAATTTTTAAAAGTAATTAGACCACTCAAGGCATGCTTGGAGATAAGATTCAAGCTTAAAGAATAACTTGCAATAATATATACCTTTTTACACGAATTAAAAATAGTGCATAAGGTTTAGAAACTTGCTAAATGTAAAAGTTGAGTAAGATAGAACTTGCCTGTTTGCTCAGCTACAGATAAATTTTAGCTTTAATTAATTGATCTTGAGTGACCTATCATTGGATAAAGTCGACTTATCAATTAATATGGCATAGTTGTATATTGGCACACCTTACTATACCATTTACTTAGCAGGTAACAATTCACCATCTACATTTAATTACTATTTAACATTAACTAAACAGAAATTAATTAATGCTCTTTAGCGTATAACAATAAATGATAGTTAATCATGATTACTTATTCTTCGAACACTCATAACATTACCCTTATTCGTCTCTAATATGGGTTAAAATCCTTATTTATTATTTATAAAATAAATAATAAATTTATTTTGGTTTAAGGACAACAGAAAAATAATTGATCACTTATTTAGTTTTATTACGCTTAATTACTATTTACCTTAGGGGTAATTGAGTAATTATTAATCTTGTTCCTTATTCAACATTAATTAAATACTTAATTCGACACACACTTAATTGTTATTAAATAATCCTTAAGTGTTTATTATCATTATTTATTAAGGCCAAAAATAATTAACTTATAAATCTTACTTATACTTAATCATTATTTCATTAATGATTAAGTAATTGTTATCCTTATTAGCTTCATTCATACCTAATTATTATTAATATTAATTAAATAATAATTAAATATTTAGTACCTTTATTTATTAATAATTGATAAATAATAAATAATTATTAACTTTACTTATACTTAATTATTATTTAGGATTAAATAATAATTAAATATTTATTACCTTTATTTATTATTTATGGATAAATAATAAATAATTATTAACTTTACTTATACCTAATTATTATTTAGGATTAAATAATAATTAAATATTTATTACCTTTATTTATTATTTATGGATAAATAATAAATAATTATTTGTTAACCTTGTTCATACTTAATTGTTATTTAATATTAATTAAATAATAATTAAATATTTATTATCTTTATTGATAAATAATAAATAATTATTATTTTATTACTTATATTCATACTTAATTATTACATAATATTAATTAAATAATAATTAAATATTTATTTATTATTTGGTGATAAATAATAAATAATTAATTTACCAATTTATTCATATTTAATTATTATTTATTAATCAAATAAAAATTAAATATTTATTATCATTATTTATTATTTATTGATAAATAATAAATAATTACTTATTAATTTTATTTATTAGTCATGATGACTAATTAGTTTGCAAATGCATTATTAACTCAAATTAGTTAACCAATAATTGAGCTAATGTTAATCGTTTGGTTTCTATTAGACAACAGTGGTTTAACAACCATTTACCTCCAATGAATTGCACAACCCACTTTAGACATTAATACCATTACTACTTAACAAAACTGGGATCATGTGTTCGTAATCAACAGTATAATCAATTTCCTGCAATTTCATTCCAACTAACCAAAATTTATTTCCCAATACAGTAGACAACAAATCCTAAACATATTACAGTAACACTGATATCCTACCCATAAGAAAACTAAGGTTTGATTTGCTATAAACCATATTGCTGGCCTAATAGCACTGTATAATCAAATTACCAGAACTTGAAGTTCCTTAATACACAGAGTCTGCAACCCAAGTAATACAGTACAAGTAACAACAGAGAATATACTTCTCAATACCATTAATAACACAATACCAGATTTCTAAATCAAATAAACCAACACAATACATTAGCAGACTTGTTAACCCAAGCAAGAACAACATAATTCAACCAAACTACGATTATTATAACCAATACAAGCACCGTAACCCAAATCCAAGTTCATAAGAAAGAAATTTATACAAAAAACTATCACAGTGGTTTAATGATCCCGTTGCTATACCTTGGGCTCGATCGGACTGCAATCTTTCTCCTTCTACCGAAATAATCGATCACGCTGGACATTCACCGCCGAACGACTGACCTCCCCTGGCTCTCTCTCTCTAAAATTTTTTTTCTAATTTTGACTCACGAACAAGGGATTCGGCAGCTTTGGGGGGTTCAATTTATAGAGGAGCTTTTACCCAAATTGGCTGGGTATTACTCTGTTTGGCCAGTTAAAGACCATCGGTCGGAAAGAGATGGGTGACTGATGGTATACATCGCCGACTGTGAATTCGTCGGTCAATTTCTCGAACGTCGTACCCCCCCACCGGTCGTGTCGCCGAATTTCTGGGACCCTTGGTCCGATTGAAGTCGCTCGGTCGCTTATGTCGCCCCTTTGCTTAGCCCGCTGGTCAATTCATGTCGTCGCCGGCTCCTTCCCCCCGTCTCTCCTCTCGTCCCGTCCGATTCTGATTGAGACCCTAGGTCTAGCTAGGTTCGCCTCACTCTACCCTTTCTTCTTAGTTTGACTGATTGAGAGGCTAGGGTTATGGATTCCCTTCTTGCTCGGTTGTTTACCCCAACTGATATCTCACCGATCGAATTTGTTGGCTCAGCTGAATCCCCCAATTTGATATGCCGACTTGACATTACCCCACCCCAATTGAAGTGAGTTCAACCCGACTGGAATAAACAAGAATGGATCGACCCGATTGAAATTTTGCCCGACCCAGCCGGAAAAGATATGGGCTCAGCCCAATTAGTATTTAATTCATGAGGACTTGCCAGCCCATTTGGTTCGGCCCTCAGAAAAATAGAAAGGAAATTGGGCTCAATTAAAATTTGGGTCCAATCCAGAAATAAATAAAAGCAATGGGCCAATCTAAATAAAAGAAAAGTGGACCAAATTAATTTAACCGCATTGTATTCTTAATATTTTAAATTAAATAACTATACCAATTAATTAATTATTTAAAATATTTATTTTAACAACGATTTCACATTCGAATTATTTAATCCGATTATGATAAAATTATTCATTTAATTACTCCAAATTTTCTTGCCAAGCAACTGTCAAGGTTAACTCATTAATTTATTCAAACTATTAGTGAGCCCCTTTTAGGCAAGAAAATTATTGGACCACGTATTTATATAATTAAATAATAATACCTACAGGGATCCAATTAAATTCGTAAAATTAAATAAACGAATTTTATATATCAAAATAAATTGTACAAGGCTTAAAATTTCTTGGACATTACAGAACCAATAAGTTTTAAAAGATGCTATTATTCGTATGTCTATGCTAATTGTTTCAGCTAGACAAAAATGATTTGAAATTATCAAAATGTATTTTGAACGATGGAGTCATCAATGCAATCGAACCTAGTGTTGGATGTGATCGAAGGATCGTCAGCCCACTATGGTATGATGTAGTATGACAAAGTCCTAAGATGACGGCATCCTCAACGTACTATTAAGACGGTACGGTATCATGACGTCATAAAAGAATTTTGGTTTTTTTTAAGCTCTGAAAAGATATGCCAATTGAGTTGGCTAAAAATATTTTGATTAATGACCGAATTGTTGTTCAAGGTCTATGCTAATTGATTCGGCTAGACAACTATTGAAAGATGTTTATGAAGTTCAAGAATTCTCTGAGATTTTATGCCAAACCAGTTTATTCTGCTGCGAAATTTGTATTAAGTCTAAGGTGAACCAACCCTGTAATGGGGGTACGCAATAGCGTTAATATATATGTGCACAATACATAGTACAAAGGGCTGATCACCTGGAGTACGAGAAGAGATGGTCCATAGTCTTTTGACTGTTAAAGGTTACAGTAGAAATATCTGTTAACCTAGGACAAGGTTCAAGTCTTTACGACTCCTCGGCAGAATATTGAAAGTTTTTGAATGTATCTTTAAATTCTTGAGTTATTCATACTGCTTCCCAATTATTGAACAATTGTGGAAGATTCTTATTCTTTTAAAAGGTGAAAGTGGAAAGAAAATATTCCTTAAGAAGGGATAAGTCGTAGAATGCAACATATAGTGATGAGTGAATTAAACAAACTACAATAAATCCAAGGAAAGGAATGAAATTCCAGAAAGAGAAGAGATAAATTTAGTTGACAATGACTAATGATGAGAAATTTCTAGAAGAGGAAGATGAGAAGAATGCATCGATTTTAGAAAGATCATTAAAGAAAGAACTTGGTTGTAGAACCTAATGAATACGTAGAGATTAACGTAAAGTCCATTTCGTTAAATGGAAGGAACGAATATTAGTAAATCAAAAATTTCGAGGACGAAATTCTTAGAAGAAGGGGTGAATGTGATATCCCGAATATTTATGCGATGCTAAATCAGGATATTAAATGATTACAATGAGTATGTCATGCAATGATCGTTGGAGAAAGGAAATGGATGCGTTAAGGGATTAAAGAATATATAATACTCGAAATATTCCAAGTTTAAGTGAAGATGATGAAATAAAATCTACACTAAGGTAATGTGTTGAAGTTATTCAACGATAATTGTGAAAGAGATTTTTGTGGAAACCGAGTAAGGGAGGTTTCGTTGATTCCGAGGACGGAATCCTTATAAGGAGGGAAGGATGTGACAACCCGAATTTTCAGAAGTTATTAAATAAGAATTTAAAAAAAGTAAAATTCTTGTTACGAGATGTTTTGAGTTTGAATATATGTATATATGTGATATGTATTGTGAAATATGTGATTTGATGTGAAGAGAATTATATGTTCGTATATTTGAGAGAAAAGGCTTAATAGTTAATTAAACTATTGAATGAAGTGAAGGAAATTGCTACGAAAAGATATTTACTGAATATTAGAAAGTTGAAAATTATATGGTGAAATAATATATTTTAATTATTATGCCTTGTTAGCAAAGAAATTGTTATGTATTATATTTCATAATAACGTGAATAATTCACTTGATTAAAATAGTGAATTAATGTAAATATATATGTGTTTTGATAAAACGAGAAAACAATATGTTACATGTTAATGTATTACGATTGTGAATTTCATAAATGGATAAAATATTTATTGAGTAGAATAAATATTTTAATTGGGATGCTTATTTAATAAAATAAATATTTGATGAGAATATTGTGTGATAATTTATTTATATGAGAATATTAAGTAAAGTGATAATAAATATTTTTATAACTCGATGCGTATTTTGTTATGCATGGATGTTAATAAGATGTTGATAATTTATTTAATGAGAGGATGAATAATTTTATTAAATAAAATTATTTATTAAGTGAAAGATGATTTTTTATTAAACAAAATTAATTATTAAATAAAAATTATATTTAAGCGTGACAAATGTATCATATAGTAAGAGTTTTATAAAAATAAATTAAAGGGTGTTTTAAAGGGTCAGCCAAACATGGCCTTATGACCCTTGGTGTTTGTAACCACTGAGCCCCTTGAATTTCATAACTGCTAAGCCTTTAGTTTTCACGTTAAAAAAAACTCAGAACAAGAGAAAAAGAGAGAGTGGGAGAATTCTCTGTGAATTGGGAGTAAAGGTTTAGAAATCAAAGAAGGAAGAAGGAGGATAATCAAGCCCTCCTAATTGTGTAACTAAGCATAGAAGAAATCAAAGGTAAATTCTCAAATTGCTAGTTTTTATTTTTCTAAAAACTAGTTTTCTGTGATTGGTCTTGATGGTTAATTTGTTGAGAAATTAGTTATATATGTTGTTAGATTGTGATACTCTGATTATATATTGATTATAAACGATTTTGATTGAATTAAAATCATGAAACTATGTTTACTTAGACTTTAGAAATTTACAAAGAAGAAATATGTGAATATGGCTTAAATGTATGAAAATTGATGTTTAATTTGAGTAATAATCTGTGAATTGACGGTGGATTGTTGTTATGCGTTAAAAAACGAAAACAACGGAAGTTGAACGGACCAAATTGGTTCAGAAACGAATCCGTAGCGAGTGATTGCGCTAAATTTGTAAAAATTTATAAAATTAGCATAAATATTGATATTTGAGGCTTAAAATTGATTGATTAAGATGTTTAAGATGTTAGAATTGTTATAAACATGTTGGGTATTGATTCTATAAAGATTACAATATTTGGGTATGTCTAAATTGTTGTTAAAATGAAGAAATTGGGAAATTTTGGTTTGAAAATTCTGCAGTTCGCGAACTGCAGAATTTAGAATTCATGAAACTCGCCCCGGCGAGCTCAACAAGCCAATTTTCTCGCCCCGGTGAGAGTTTTGTGCTATAATTTTCTCGCCCCGGCGAGAATTGAAGAAATGAAAATTTTTCTTGTTTTTGATTCTTTTTTTTTTTGCATACTATGTTACCCTATATATTTATACATTTAATGTAAAGTGAAGTTTAAGGCTTAACTAAGGGTTAAGTGTCGATTAAAGTGGAACGTAATAAAATGAAGGATTATGAAATATTAAGTAGAATTAATACTAAGTGTTTCTACGTGGCTAATAAATGATGTGTATGATATATATATCGTGTAGGATACGTGAAGTGCAGAAATATATAAGCTGGTTATAGTAATTGATAATCTACAAACCAGGCAAGTCTTTTAGTTCCTATTTGTTATGTGAACTAAATGATTAACTGTTTTAAATTTATGGCGTAAAAGCATGTTGTATTTTTATATATATTGCAATTATGAAACGACAAGGTCAAAATATGACTACGTTCGTTAAGTAAAGAATGTTGATTGAGTTGTGGGACTCAATCTTTACTTGATATGTGTTGATCATTATGTATGATATGTTTAGTCAAATGATTATGATTTAGATGATGAACATGTTATCTATGTGCTATGTGATGCATGCAAACTGTTAGATTTTGCTGAGCTGTCGAGCTCATTCTTGCAAATAACCATTTTTACAGGTTAAAGATACAAGGTAAGGTTAAGTGCTGCTTGAATGGCATGATTCAGATGTAATGCATGCAGACTAATTGTTTTAGCTTAAATTAATATTTTTGAACCATAATTGAGGTTCTGGAAAAAATATCTGATTATGTAATAAGTGTAGCAGATGTAGAGTTGTTAAATTTGTATTGAGTTGTAATTTAATTTTATCCGTTGTATAAAGGGTATGGAATCTAGAAGTTTTATTTTTATTATAACTCTGATGAAGCGAATCATTAAGTAAATATGATTCTAGATTATGTAAATGTTTAAAGGTTATGATTCAGGGAAAGCAAAGAAAGAAAACTGAAAAGTTTAATATTATTCCGCATTTTATTAAGTTTAGCATTGAATAATGTTGTAAAGTCAAAAAATGGATGTATTGTTAACGACCGAAGTGAAGAGTTAGATTGTTCAGAATTTGGGGTCGTTACATTTCTGGTGGCCAAACATGAAAAGGGAAGTTGCTGAGTGTGTTACGAAATGCTTAACTTGTCAGAAAGTCAAAGCAGAGCATCAAAGACCAAGTGGTTTGTTACAGCCCTTGGAGATACCAGAATGGAAGTGGGAGCATATCACGATGGATTTCGTGGTATGGCTTCCAACTACTCAGAAGGGATATGACGCAATATGGGTTATCGTGGACCGACTGACGAAATCAGCGCATTTCTTGTCGATCAAAATCAGATTCACTCTGGATCAGCTGGCGAAATTATACGTCAAGGAAATTATCTCAAGGCACGGTGTTCCAGTGTCAATTGTGTCGGACAGAGATCCACATTTTACATCAAAATTTTGGAGGAGTCTGCAAGCTTGTTTGGGGACGCAGTTGAGAATAAGTACAGCGTATCATCCTCAAACCGATGGACAGAGCGAAAGAACAATTCAAACGTTAGAGGATATGCTAAAAGCGTGCATCATAGATTTTAAGGTAACTGGGATGATCATTTACCTCTGGTCGAGTTTGCATATAACAATAGTTATCACGCGAGTATTGGCATGCCGCCCTATGAAGCGTTGTATGAAAGGAAATGCAGAACTCCGTTATATTGGGATGAGGTTGGTAAACGTCGACTAGTGGGACCCGAGCTGGTACAACAAACTGCTGAAATCGTCAAGGTGATAAGAGCCAGATTAGTAGCTGCTCAAGACAGGCAGAAAAAGTATGCTGATAAACACCGACAGAATAGAGAATTTGACGTCGGAAGTTTTGTATTTCTGAAAGTGTCTCCTTGGAAAGGGAAAATCAGATTTGGTAAAAAGGGTAAGCTCAATCCGCGATATATTGGACCCTTTGAGGTGCTGAAAAGAGTAGGTGAAGTGGCCTACGAAGTGGCTTTGCCTCCAGAGTTAAACCACATTCATAATATCTTTCATATATTAGTGTTGCGACCGTACAAGCCCGATTATAAACATGTAATAGAATATGACCTAATACAATTTGAGAAAGATTTGTCCTATGAAGAGGTTCCTGTACAAATAGTTGACAGAAAAGAGCAGGTTCTCCGAAATAAAGTTATACCTTCTGTTAAGGTAATCTGGAGGAACCACAACGCTGAAGAAGCTACGTGGGAACTCGAAGAGAAAATGATGCAAAACTATCCTCAATTATTTGTTTAGCACTTGTATCGCGATTCTGGGGACAGAATCCTTGTGAGGAGGGAAGGATATAACGAATGTATTAATTGCGTTGTGATTCTGGGGACAGAATCCTTGTAAGGAGGGAATGATGTAACAAATGTGATTTCTGTGAATAAATAAAATATTTATTGAGTTAAATAAATATTTTATTTGATTTTCGATTTATTATGTGAATTAAATAAAATGTTTATTGAGTTAAATAAATATTTTATTTGATTTATTTATTGAATAGAATAAATAATTGATGGATTTGTTGTGGAATAATTTATTAAGTGCAATTAGGATAATTACTATTTGAGTGGTTATTTGACGATTGTTCTAATTTAATTTAATAATTAAATTGGATGATTAATGATTTATTTGAATAAAATGAATTATTTGGATTAATTAATAATTGGATAAATAGAAATTATAATTTAATTAGTAAGGTTTAATTGAATTTATTTATTAGTAAGTTTAATTAAAGTATGTGTGACAATTGAACCTTATTATAAAAAGGATTATTAAAATAAATTAAAAGAGGATTAATTTAGTTTTACCAAACAAAGCCTTGTGGCTTTTGAATTTCTAAGTTAATCTAGTTTTGCCAAACAAGGTCTTATGACCTTTTGAATTTGTTAACTGATGGTTTTGATAACTGACTAGCTAGTTAAATTTTACGTTAAAAAAAATACAGGTTATATCAGTTTATTTTCATTAAGCAAAAAGATCAGTGCTCACTTTGAGAGAAACTTTGAGAGAAAGTTGAGAGGAATTAAGAGTGTGTGTTCTTTGTAATCCGAAAATTGGAGAAGAATTGCCAAGCAATCAAATACCGATTCTAAGTCCAAAGAAGAAGTGAAGGTAATAAACTAATTCTAAAGTTTTATTTTATATTTCTTGGAGTAGATTTCCTGTGATAACTTTTGATGAACTAAAGTGTTAGGATTTGATTATGTGTTGGTTATAAATGTCTATGAGTATGTATAATGTATTAGATAGTCTCTGTAAATGGTTTTCTGTAATTATAATTTGTGTATAAGCATGAAATAAAAATAATTAGACTTGTTGGTTTCACAGTGTTCTTATGGCCTGTTTTAAGTACAAAATTGAGGGTCAATTCATGCTTAGAATGCTAAAGTGGTTGTTGTTATTTGTAATTTACTGAGAAACGAAAACAATGTAACTGGAACGGATTACAATTGTTTAGAAACGAATTCGTGGTATATGATTTCACCAATATGTCAAGAATATGAAATAGAACATGAATTGTGATGTTTGAATCTTTAATTTGGTTATTTGAAGGTTCTAAGATGTTGAAATGATTCTGTAAATATTTAAGTTTTGTATTTGTTGAGTATATAGCGTTTGTGATTGGCTAAATGTGATTTAAGGTGTTGAAATTATGAAATTGGTTGGAAACAGAGTTTGTTCGCGCTGCAGCAACTGAGTCTGTGTCGCAGCGCGGCCACGCTTGTTTCCAGTGCAAAAGTAGCGTGGCCGCGCCAGCAGCAGATCAGTCCCTGTATGTGTGCACCGCGGCCGCACTGGTTCCAAGAGTAAAAAGTGGCGCGGCCGCGCCGGTATTCAGAACAGACCCAGTGATGAGTTTTATGTGCATAGCTTGGATGGTGATAAGTTAGCTTATTCTAATGTATGTGGAGAATCGTAAAGCATATAGTGAGACTTAATAACATAATGTAGTTACCCATTTGATGATTATAAGCTATGAATCAATAAGTTATAAAGATTTGTAACTCGATATCCGTAAGAATTGGAGATGTTAATTATATACTATGTCTTATGTTATGTGATGGTATATATTTCTGATTTGTGCTATGTGGTTTGTTAGAGAGTTCAGATCATGAATTTAAGTTGGTATCTTGTACTAAAGTGGAAAGTGAAATTGTAGTCATAGTTGTAATGAACTAACTTACATTGTGATCCTAATGGAATGTAGGACATTTGGTGAACTTAAATTGAGATTGTGTAGATTACGCACGAGGCAAGTTCCTTAAAACTTTACCTACATTAAGCAAGTTTCTAAACCCTACATTTCATTGAGCAAGTTCTCTAACCTTGGTTATTATTATTATTCAAGCAAGGTTTCTCATATTACTCAACGATTATATGTTGATTGAGTACTCTAGACCTTCAAATGCGTTACTCCAATATATTCGTTTGTAATCCTTAATTTCTACTATTATTGTAGTTCCATTTTTACAAAGATTGTATTGTTATTGTAAACAGACTGTTATATGGATAGTGACCCCTTTTGATTCAGCTAGTCTATAGTTGATGATCGTTCTAAAATCTAGAATTTCTGTTGAAGCTATTCGAAACCAAACTTCATTTGGTACGGACTCTAATGGTAAAACTGAGATGAACAACCCTAATATAGGGGATTATACTACGCAATAGCGTTAAAATGTTTGTGCACAATACATTATACAAAGGGCTGATCCCCCGGAGTACAAGACGGATGGTCCATAGTCTATAAGACTGTTAAAGGTTACAGTAGAGATACTTGCTAACCTAGGACATAGTTCGAGGTCATATGACCCTCAGATATACTTTTAATTTTAAAATCTATATTCAACTCTTGAGCCAAGCTATGTGTTGAGTTTTCAGACCTCTGATTATTGTTGATTGATTTCAGAAAAACTATTACTCCTCAGTTAAAATCTACTCCGTTAATCGTTTAATTGTTATTGCTATTATACTTGTGAGCAATTGTTTGCTCACTCTTGCATAAAACATTACAGCTAAGACTGAGAAGTCAGATGAGCTATCCACGAGTAAGGGCAAAGGCAAGATGCAGAAATAGCTCGCAAACTGCTATTTGTTATAGAGTTTTTGTAATAAGACTTATTTAATTTTATGTTTTAATTCCGCGATGATGTAATAAAGGTTAGATAACCTAGGAATTACTTACTTAAGAGTTTTAAGTTATAACCTCTATTATGGGGAGATGATTTATTCAGTTTAATTATATTGTCTTTTATTTTGGGTAGTTAGTCATGAATGTATGGAATAATGAACACCAAATATGTGAGATTGAAGTACCCTGATTTGGGGGTGTCACAAGTTTCAGCGGTTAAGAAGGCCAAAGGCCTCAAGGCCTTGTTTGGTACTTCTTTAAAGAATTAACCCATTTTTGTTATTATTATTATACTATATGCTTCCCATTTAAAATAAACCATTGTCGCACTTTAATTAAATTAAACTTATTATATTAATAAATCTAATTAAATCTTACTAACAAAATTTATAATCTCCAATTAGACAATTATAGTTATAATTTCATTTAATAAATCATTATTCCTCTAATTTAATTATTTAATTAAATTATAAAATTCTCATTACATTAGCGTACTAAAATACGCACCAACACTTTACACACAAATAAATTCACATCAATTCACTATTTTAATTAAGTGAATTACTCACATTTTTTATAAAACTTAATTCATAATAATTTTTTTTTATTGTCCACAAGACATAACAATCAAATTATATTATTTCATAATATAATTTTCAACTTACTAATATTCAATAAATATCTTTTTCGTAACAATTTCCTTCACTTCATTCAATGGTTTAATTAACTATTAAACCTCGTTTCCCAAATACACGAATATATAATTATCTTCACATCAAACCACATATTTCATAATATAAAACACATATATACACATACTCAACTCAAAACGTCTCGTAATAAGAATTTTATTTATTAAATTCTTATTTAATAATTTTTGAAAATCTGGGTTGTCACATCCTTCCCTCCTTATAAAGATTCCGTCCTCGGAATCAACGAAACCTCCCTTACTCAGTTTTCACTAAAATTTCTTCCACAATATCGCTGAATAACTTAACGCATTACCTTAGTGTAGGTTTTATTTCATCACCTTCACTTAAACTTGGAACACTTCGAGTATTATATATTCTTTAACCCTTTAACGCATTCATTTCCTTCCTCTAAGGATCATTGCATATCACACTCGTTGTAATCATAAAATATCTTGATTTAGCATCGCATAAATACTCGGGATATCACAATCATAAAGCAGCATATTGTTATGAGCATATTGCATATCTAGGACTCAAAGTCAGGCAGATTTGGGTCCCGAAGGAAACTAACATTGTAGGACCCAAACGAGTATGGGTACCAGAATGAACAATAATCATTTTTACAGGTACCAAGTAGATCTGATTCAATATGGTATCTCGATAGTGGGTACTCTAAGCACATGAGTGGCAATAAGGCTCTCTTATCTGATTTTAAAGCTAAAGATGGTCCAGCAGTTGTATTTGGAGACAATAACTCTGGGAAAACTAGAGGCTACGGTCTAATAAGTAATGGAGCTGTTTCTTTTCATAAGGTAGTCTATATTAATGGATTAAAGCACAACTTGCTAAGCATAAGTTAGCTATGCGACAAGGGTCATCAAGTTATCTTCCTCAACAACCAGTGTCAAGTTCGAGACCTGGAAACCAACTCACTGAAGCTGACTGGATCTAGAGAAGGAAATGTATATGTAGTCAATATTTCTGAGCTAAGTTCTTCAACATCAGCTTGATTCTTCGCCAAAGCCTCAGAAGATGTAAGCTGGATATGGCATAGAAGATTGTCTCACTTGAACTTCAAGAGCATGTCAAAGCTCATGTCAAAGGATCTAGTCAGAGGTCTACCAAAGTTGAGCTTCGTTAAAGAAAGACCATGCAAAGCCTGTCAACTACAGAAGCAAACCAAGAACTCATTCAAGAGCAAAGCAGTTAATTCAAATGAAAGGCCCCTACAACTTCTTCATATGGATCTTTTTGGGCCTGTTCCAACTCCTAGTCTTGGAGGTAAAAGATACTCGCTGGTTGTAGTGGATGACTACTCCATGTTCACATGGGTATTCTTTATAAGTTCTAAAGATGAAACCAGCACTCAGTTGATCAAATTCTTAAAACTGGTGATGAATGAGAAGGACGAGAAGATAATAGCAATAAGGAGTGATCATGGAAGAGAATTTGACTATTCTAAAGTTAATCAATTTTGTGAAGATAATGACATCCAACATAATTTCTCAGCTCTAAGAACTCCACAACAAAATGGAGTGGCTGAAAGGAAGAACAAAACATTGACAGAAGTAGGAAGAACACTTCTAGCTGCAGTACATCTTCCCGAATACTTCTGGGCAGAAGCTGTTAATACTGCATGTTACACTCAGAATAGGTCCTTAATTCACTCTACGCTCAAAAAGATACCCTACGAGTTGTGGAAAGGAAAGAAGCTGAATATAAGCTACTTTCGTGCCTTTGGTTGTGCATGCTACACACTCAACAACGGCAAAAAATACCTGACTAAGTTTCAGCCAAAGTCAGATGAAGGAATCTTCCTTGGATACTCTATGGAAAGTAAAGCCTATAGAGTGTACAACAAGAACTCCTTGATAGCAGAAGTCTCTGTTCATGTTACCTTTGACGAGACTGATCAAGGCAAACCAAGTAAAATCACTCAACATGATGGAGTCGTAGAGCTGGACTCTCAGATCGCAGAGCAGGAGAACCCTACGATCGCAGAAGCTGAAGCTGTAGAGCCAAACCAGACGATCGTAGTGCTAAACCAGGAGATCGTAGAGTCTCTAGTTCCAGACATGGGAACTCTATGAATCAATGAAGATGCAGAACAAGAACCAAATCTTGAAGGTCTCAGACAACAAGGCACAAGGACGGATGTTCAATCAGGAAGTAGATGGGCAAGAGATCACACTCAGAATCTGATTATTGGAGATCCGAATGCTGTGACGCCCCCAAATCCCTAAACCTTTTTAGCAGATCTGGTGCTCACATCTACTCTAATTAACCATAAATATTCCAAAATATATAACTTCTATCTATCCAAGGTTCATAGTATCCCATAACAGATAATAGTTCTCGTCAGAACGTTAACTGTGTTTGGATACCCTCACTTGGATGTATAGATTTATATTTGATGGATATTTCTTTCATATTAATAATTCCTATCTATCTGACATTCACAGTATTAATGATAAGATTGTCCCTAGAACTGAGGGGCGCATTCCGGTAAAGATGGCACCTTACCGGCGCTCATTAAGTGTAACTCCAGAGCTTATAGAACTCTCAATATCATTCAAATACCCTCATTCAAATGTATATTTTATATAGATACTGTATTAACTTAGTACAACTATTTTAAACAATTTAAAGATCAGAGTATAACGCATTCGATATAATAAAGAGTGATAATATATTTCATATCATTAAGTTCGGTTACATCATTCTTAGTACTAAGTGTTAGGTTTGTATAACGCGAACATGCAATCAAATTACATTAATAAAGCGGAAGCGCGATAAAATCAGATTTTAAAATTTTATACAAACCATCACCATGATCTTTCTTTATGCACAATTATTAATTAAACGAAAGAGATGGAGAATAAGAATTATACCCTTGTAGAATTCTAGCTTCCTCAGGTACAAGTTCACCTCCAATTCCTTCGCGTTCTCCTTGAATTCCACCGATTAAATTTCTTCCTTTGATTAACGTTAGCCACCCAAGTGTTTGGCCTCTAGAGGTGATCCACCAAGGAATAATACTTGTTCAAGAAGATGGGTGTTGGCAAAACCCTAGTTTCTATCTCTATAGAAATTGTAAGTACTCTCTACAATTCTTATGTAAGAGTGTGTAACCCTAATCTATGATAAGACTTCTCTTATTTATAGATGTAGGAAAACCCTTCCCTAAACTATTTAGGATTAGGGTTTCTATTCTAATTAAACTCCTTTAATTAAATTAAACTCCTAATCCAATTAGGAATTCATGTGAGAGTACTTCTATTAATTAATTCACAATCCCTATTAGGAATTAAATAATAGTAATAGTAATAATAATAATAATAAGACTCCTCTTATTAATTTATATTTAATATTTCTAAAATATTAAATAATAAATATTAAGCTATTTAATTTATTCTATCTCCATAGACTAAATTAAATACACTTAACTTATTATTACAATTATGTCATTTACTTCTTAAATAAAAATATTCCTTTTGCGGTGTGACCCTTTAGGTTCTCCATATTAAACCGATTGTGAATAAATCAATTAGAACAATTATAATCTTATTTAAATAAATAAATTAAACTATTTAATTTATTTAAATAAATAATATTTATTCTACAATAAGGGTAAGCCCCCTTAGCGATCAACGACTTTCCAGATAATATAGATTTCAACATTAATCATAAAAGAACCTTTCAGTGCATAGTTACCGTACAATTCAATCATTCTACCATACAATGTCCCAATTAAATATAAGACATGGAATTACTGTCAAGTCTTATTTATTTAATTATATGTATTTCGATTCTCAAATGCACAACTCTGATAATGTAAATTAGAAATTCCTTTCTAATTTCATTCTGCTTTGGCCAAAGACTTCTGAGTCGTCATTTATCGAATCACATAGGACATTCTCTCCTTTTACTAGAAGTGGTAGATTCTTTGTTGATCATTCACTATCTCCATGTATAACTTATTATACCCAATCATACCCTTTGATATACCCTAAAGGTCTTAAGGGACATGTCAAAGTATAACTCATCATACACAAGATACTATGATGATCTCAAGTCCAAGGATCACTTGTACTACTATCACTAGAGGAATTCCTATTGATAGGCGAGTAAAACTCCATTAGGTATTCCTTAGCGAGCCACGTTCAGTGAACTTATTCTCTAATAAGCACCTACATACCTGCTTTAGTGTCTCCACACAAATGATTATGAGATCAATCATTCTCTTCATAAGAGCAAGCAACGTATGTACTAATCTATCCGGATTCACTAATCCCCTTTTTAGTAATCCATCGATTAGGAATAATTTAAGTTTGTGAGCTATCTAGAATTTAGATCTCATTAGCATGATCAACATCATGATTCTAAAAGCATTGCTCAAAACTATGGGTTTATCACATTTAATATAACAGCACTATGTAGATAATGTAAAATGCCTTTAATAACCGAATAAGATTACAAAGTATATGCTACATCATATCAAATATGATTGGCTTGCGTGCATACTACTTTCACTAAGTTATTACAACAAAGCATTTAAAAGACTTAAATTTATACAAACGATAAGGTTAAACTAATTAACATGGTCCCTTTCCTTTATTCGTCCCTGACGTTCCGGGATTTCCATTTAAGACTGCAAAATAGATTATATGCAAGAATGAGCTACAAATGCTCAGCAAGTTTATTTAAAAATGTAAACACAACGTGTTTGAGTTGAAAGATGTTAAAGAGATTTAGTATAACTGAGGGTTCAGTACAAGAACCATATATTTCAACCAGTTTTGTCAGTCTTTAATGACTTAGAAAAGGTTTGTTCGGATATCTGGTAGGGGATCAGCCTAACCAATATCCTAGGAGTATGCATATCATCTTATAATTTATGTCAATATATAATCGACGACTTACAACCTTCCACCAAGGCATTCTATTTCTCAGTATAAGATGTTATACCAAAATAATTTGGTTTGACACAACAATTTATGCTCGGATAAACAATATATGAATAATGATTTATTTCTTAAGTTATGCTGAACAAGAAGCAATAACTTCATAACAATTGATAGCAAGATATATAATACTTGCATAAAGGTAACAAGGTTTGGAGACTTGTCTGTGCATAGTACGTTAAGTTTACGCTGTTTATCAACGTTGGGTAGTCTATTTATGTCTATTCATATCAATAATAAACATTAGAATCTATAATAATTCCTATCTAATTAAACTAGCCAAGTTTCACGAAGGTTCGACGTCGATTCGGTATCTCGGTCGCGTCATTAGATAGCTAAATACATAGGTTTATCAATAAAACTTCATTTGGAAACTTAAATATTAATCTACATAATTTAATTATCAATTATAATATTTTTAGAAGCATAATATTATTTTTAAATAATTTTTGCAAGCTTAGAATATTTTTAAATGATTTAATTATCATTTATAATATTTTTAAAACATTAATATGTTATTTAAATGATTTATTTATCATTTAGAATAATTTTAGATATTTAAAATATTATATAAATGATTTATTTATCATTTATAATATTTTTATAAAAGATAGAATATTATTTAAATGATTTAATTTATCATTAATATTATTTTTAGAATTATTTTTTTATTTAAATGATGTAATTATTATTTATAATAATTTTTAAACTTAGTTTAATATTTAAATGATTTAATTATCATTTATAATATTTTTAAATATTTAGTATATTATTTAAAATAATTTATTTATCATTTATAATAATTTTGGAAAGTTAGTAAATTTTTTAAATGATTTAATTATCATTTAAAATAATTTAAATATCATTTTTAAATCATTTATTTAATATAATTATTAAATAATTTATTATTATTATTATTATTTAATTAAATAATTAATTAAAATTTATGTCAGAATATTAAAATTATTAAATATAATTAAAAATAAATTTTAATATTTAATTATTAATTATTATGAATTATTTAATATTTATTTCTAATTTATTAATTATTTATATTTATTTATTTAATTTTTATTTGTTTTTCGTCGCTAAAAGGCTTTAGCGACGCTTGACTGTCGCCTATAGCGTTCTTGAGAAATCCGGAAGGAGAGTGTCGTCTAAGGGCCCTATAGCGACGGCTATGTGTCGCTATAAGTGTTCTTCATGGGCTGAAGAACAGCCAGTCATGGTCCAACCGGATACTTTGACTCAATTTAATTCCTTGTTGCTTGTTCGTTTGAGTTAATTCTTTATTTTAAGCTATAGCCAACATGGTAGAGTACAACGACATACATCCAAATCTCCCTAATTATATCATTACAGTAAGATATAATCGGTCAAACTTAGCTGACCATTGTGTTCTTCACGTTTCTGGAATTTCCAGAAACTGCTTGGTCAATGTCGGTCAATAACATTTGACTGCTAATAACTTTCATGATGTGTTATGTTAATGTGTTTTAATGATCTTTAATTGTAGTTTATATATCACATAACATATTAGGCCTAATAGTTTACACTAACAATACAACACATGAAAGATTCAAGCCGGTCAAAAGTTGTCAGTAATCTGTCAGGATATTCATACGTTTCTGGGTTACCCAGAAAATGGCCATCCGTGAGCGGTCAACTGGTTTTGACTGTTCGTATCTTTCATCCTAGAGATTTGTTTAACATTCTACCAATTAAGAATTGTTTACAACATGGCATACTACAAATACATGCCTTAAAACACATCAAACTAACAATTTAAGGGCATCAAAAGGTCTGACAAAATAGCCTGTCAGACTGGTCTTGACTGTCAAGAATAGTTGGCTATTTTTACTTAATTTTCATACCTAGATGTTATGTAAACATGATTTGAAAACCCATATCACTTATTAACATGTTATTATATATCCCTAAATATCTAAACCTAACATCTAACAAAGCTTTAAAGATCTAGTAAAAATTTAGGGTTTTTGCACCTTTTTCCTCAACTTTTGATTTCTGATCTTTGATTATGTTCTTGTGTTTGCAGAGGCTTGTTTTGGCTTGATAAATAAGTGTATACGCTTCAAGATTTCGTAGCTTACATGATCAGTTTGGTGTCCTATTTATAGAACTTGCATATTAGGGTTTTTAGGTCATTTTTCCACATTTTGCCTCCACAAATATCCTAGCCTTGTTACTTGTGTTGGTTGCAATATGATCCTAGAGTCATGCTTGTGCTGGAGTGTGTTGAGTACAAGTTTGCACACTCCTAGCTCAATTTCTATTAGTTTAAAGTTTTATTTTTGATTTAATTCTTACTAATTAAACTTAGATTTTTGTTAATCATGTTTAGGATGTTTAATTATGTGTAGTAATACCTTAATTAAGTATATATATCATAATTAAGGTTTAACATTTCATAATTTATAGTTTACGATAACCTAATTAGAATTAGGATTTCCTAATTAGGGTTAGGGTTTCCTAATTCATTAATTAGGATTTAAATCTTTCAACTAAGGTTTTAATCTAAGTGCAATAATTCATAATTAATATTATGATTCATTACTTAGAATCTAATTATATCAATTAAGATTCTTGTGTAACAATTAAGGTTTTGACTCACCAATTCGGATAACTTTTATCAATTAGGGTTTTCTGATTAGGGTTTATAATTCAATTTATCATTTTTAACCATAGTTAACTTATTTAGATTTTTATCAGTTAGTATAATATTATATTAACTCTGAAGCACGACAAATCACTTCGTCATTTCCAAGCACGACACAACACCTTACCAAAATAATTTGTCGAGATGCTTCTCGGTGAAATCGTCGGAAGCACGACAAATCATTTTGTCCGTGTAAGCACGACTAAGCAGCTTCAAAAATATTTTTATTTGACCTAATTCTTTAATAAAATATACAATCACATAACACAAAGTCGGAATAAGAAATTTCATTTAATAAACACATAATTTACATATACAAATCTTATTAGGGTTCAGAATATTACAAATGCAAGGGTCAGAACAAGGTCAGCCACACAAAATGAATGCTTCTACCTCAGTTTTCTCTTTCAGACAGAGCCCAAGAAGATTGAAGAAGCATTGGAAGACTCAAGCTGGATTAAAGCGATGCAAGAAGAGCTAAATCAGTTTGAAAGATACAAAGTTTGGAGGCTGGTTTCTAGAACAAAAGACTATCCGGTTGTTGGCACCAAATGGGTCTTCAGAAACAAAATGGATGAAGCTGGTGTGATCACAAGGAATAAGGCAAGACTGGTTCCTCTGCAGCCATGATCTCTTGAGTTTGTGCGTCTTGACAAAACTTTCTCAGCCTTTAGAACCTTCTTTCTATTTCGTCTTCGTAAGGTAGTGGTTCCAATCCCTTCGATCGCGTTTGCATATACAATTTCACAAGCGCCTGCAAAGAAAAATTAAAACAACAAAAATTAAACAGAAAAATAAGTTTAAACTAAGACCAAATCAATTGAAATTAATATTGGAAAAATTATTAGAACTATTCCCCAGCAACGGCGCCAAAAACTTGTTGTCCTGCTTAAATATTGACAATTTACACGCAAGTATATGTGATCAACAAGTAATATAGTAGTAAATAAAGTGTCGATCCTACGAGGAATATGCTAATAATAACTCCAACTACTAATTTTATATCAATTCGATTTTATTTAAACAAATGAAAATTGAATTTATGAAAATATTAATTTAAAACTAAACTACGTTACTAAGAAAGATTCACACCAGATTAAAATGCTAAGATCACAATTTTTCCCAATGATTCGCCTAGATCTCTTACTGAATTGTTAACTGAGAATTCACAATTATTTAACAAACCTCTTCCCATGGATTGATAAAAATATCTTTTCCAATTAACTCACTATATTCCTATGTGAAATAATTAAGAACAGATTCATTAAACTCCAATTCTCATAAAAGTTACATGTTGCATATAGGTATATTCCTATCATATACACAAATCAAGTTATTCAATCCAAAGAAGAATAATCAAGAACACATGTTATCATACTCAAATCGAAACCTAGAATCCATCTTTCAATTTCATCTAAGTTATATCAGATAATTGTTGATCAGACAATTATAAATTAAGCACAAAATATGACAAATAATCCAATCATGATCAACAATAATCAAAAAGAGAGCCAATTAATTTAAACTATGCATCGAGTTCCATTGCAATCTTAATAAAAAGATTAGTTCATAGTAAAGTCTGAAGACATCATCAAATATTTAAACAGCATCTGATGAGTAGATTTTATATCTACTAATTAGGTAGTCTTAACTTGATTATTTTGCTAGTTCTCGAGTATTTTTAGTTCAATTTTATGCATTTTAGTGTTTTTGTGCAGAAATGATGATTTCAACCTATGATGGTGTAAAGTGCAATAAATGGTGCGTATTCAGCCTTGATATGAAGCTATGAGCATGGATGAGTGTCACGCATTGGCATGGGACGAGTAGTTAGCCATGATATTAGTTTCGTAGATCAAATGGGCGCGCAAGGGAAGAAAAGAGAAAACTTGCAGAAACTCAAGAGTCGCGACACTCTAGCTCAAGAGTCGCGGCACAGTTCCTAGTTTATTTCAAGAGCCACAGCGCTTTAGGCAAATTTGTAGGCGCGTGTTGTGCACGTGTGCGGCTATCTGGGAGTGGTTTTTGGCTATTTGTGTTCCTGTTTTATATGGACACTTGCAATTGAAGTTGGAAAACTCTAAAACTCTTCAAGGCTGAAGATTCTAAATCAATTTCGTTTATTTATGGGTTGAAAGAAGAAGATATCAGATATACGACAATAGGGAGTTACATCAGATAGAGAAAGAAGAGAGGCTAGGGTTTTCAATAATTGTGAAGGAAAGCATTGAAGATTTGCAAAGGAATTCTGAAGAGATCTTGAAGAACAACATCGACAGAGTTTATTCTTCAATCTTTATCTTTATTTCTTGTACTCTTAAAATGTTTTCTGAATATTTGTCAATGTTTTTATCTGTATTTATGAACTAAACCTTATTTAAGGTTGCAATGGAACCCGATGTCATTTCAGCTTAATTTATTTTCTCTTACGATTAAGTTGATTATTATATGAATCATTTATTATATCTTGCACTTAATATTATAATTGTCTGATCAACAATTATTGGATGTATCTTAGATAATATTGGAAAATGGAATCTAAGATAGATCTGGATATAATAACTTGTGATCTAAGATATTCTATTAGTAGATGTTGGATTTTGTGTATAGACTAGGAATAGATCTATATGCCACAAGTGACTCATATGAGAATATATGCTTAATGAATTTGTTTATTATTAATTCATATAGGAATATGTTGAGTTAATATGAATGAATGGGTTTGTATAATTACTTGATAGTGTTATATAAATAATTATTAATTCTTAGTCAATGGTTCGATGTAATTAATTTATCATTAGGGGAATGAATAAGTCATAGTGTTACATCGAGGAAAGTTGTAACCTTAATCTCTCAAATCTGTGAAAAGTCTATGTTAATCATTTAGTTTATTTAAGTAATTATTTTAATAAGAAACTACATTCGTTTAGATAGAATTGAATTGGTGCGTGATTAGTAGTCGGATTAATAATTTTCACTATTTGCTCCTAATGGGATCGACAACTTTCTTATCATTATATTACTTGTGGACCATGTATACTTGCACGTGAATTACTAGTATTGATTTAGCTGAACAGCATATTAGATTACAAAGATAAAAAGAAGAGATAAAGAAATAAAACTGTGTCACCACAGCTTCAATCTCCAACTCAGCCTTCTCCTTGATCAACTCAACAGAGCATTCTAAGTCAAATAAGAGACAAAATCAACAAGCCCAGCTCGACAACCTTCAACGCCGCAGCGCTCCACTTGCAGCGCAGCAGCGCTGGCTTTCTACAAACGTAGTGCCAGAACGCTACTCACTAGCACAGCAGTGCTGGCTTTGCTCCGCCCGCCCAACTACTCAGCTAACGCAGAGTCACACGCCAACAGTGAATCCTCGAGCCAATGTCGTGCCTAAGCACTTTGTTATGCCAACGTCGAGTCGCATGCCGATGCCTGACGCACGCCGAGCACCTAATGTTGCGTTTTGTTGCTCAATTATAACTGATATCCAATAATTTGAAGTTTTTAACACCAATTGAAGCCCGACTCCAATTCCTATACAAAAGCACTAAAATGTATAAAAATGAAATAAAAATACTTAAGAACTCACAATATCATCAAGCCAAGAATATCCAATTCATAGGTATAAAACTCACTCATTACCCGACCCGAGCTTTTGAGAGTTAGCTCTGATACCATCTCTGTAACACCTTCTTCCCGAATAGGAAAGAGTGGTCACGTGCAAAGCACAAGAAACCTCAAAATAATTAACAAAGCATTAATAACTTCAAACTATTTAATAGTTGATAGTCCATCAATGTCGAATTAAATACAATTCTCCAAAAATTTACACAATAATCAAAACCTAAAATTAAATAAACTTATTAGGTCAAAGGTAACTCTCTTCACACGAAACCCTAAACCGCCCCTGCAAACTTGCCAGAAGAAAAAACACAACATGAGCCAAATGCCCAATACGGATAAAGATATACTAAAAGATGCACAACTTAAATATGGAATCAACTGACACAATACTGAACAAGGCCTTAAGCATAAATACCGATAATAATATAATCTCCAAAGTCTAAATAGAATATATCTGAATCAACAGAATTAATGAAACAAACAAAAGGTTGAATCAAAGTGGCTAAGTGGTTATTTCATACCGAGCTCAGAACAAAACACAAATATACATTGTCACACAGGCAAGTCAAAATAATGCCACACAGGCAAATCACACATTAGACCACGAATACAAATGCATGCAAATCGGAAGGTGCGTCTAGCACAAACATCACTAATCTGTAAAACAGAACAGAAACTAGGGCCGACCCATACGTATCCTGAACAAACATATCAAATGGCCAAAGCTCACACCCAAAGCAAACATACAAAAGGATCCACCGTGGACTGATCACACCGCCACGGAAATTGTCATGCCTCGGTGCTAATAGGACATGCATGTGGTACCCCCACAGGTGGTTATAGCTCAGATATACCTTATTGCTTATTCTACGAAGATATGATGTCACAACACATGCGACATAATATCAACAAAAGGGTTTTAAACGTACATGTTGAACCAAATCAAATCATAAACAAAATACCTCCAAAGTAAGGTAACAACATGTACCGCTCTACAAAGATTAATGAAGTTCTATGCATGAAGAACAAATTCAAAAGATTACAAAATATGAAGTTCGAAACATTTAGACCAAACCAAAACAAGATAAGGTTTTGACTAGAAACGAAAAAATTAAGCGAGTACCCAAATTCTGAATGATTAGCAAAATAAACAAATCAACATAATGAGAGTATCGCTGAAAAACTATGGAATATGTTCAAATTATAATAGAAGAAAAAGAGTTGAAATTACAGAATAAAGTCAAGATATCGAAGATCAAACTTCTATTCAAGAGTGCCAACAGGAATATAAGAAAAATGTAACAAATGACGAGATATCACGAGATATATAGAATAAAACAATAATCAAAGGACTGGAGTACGAAATCCGTACCTAATACTCAAAATCACTTATAGCACACTCCACAAAATCTTATCATCAAATGTCAACGATATCAAATACGAAATGTTATTCACCACCTAAACATATTCACCTAGAATTAAATATAATCTAAATTAGTAATTCCAAAATAATTTATAATCCATTCAAGGTGCTTTTAATTATCTCCTTAGATCATTATTAATACTCCAAAACTTTTAAAGTCAATAACAAACTTAAGAAATCTTAAAACCCTAATATGGCAAATTATTCTTAAGACGTCAGTCCACTATTCTAGTCTTATCACCATTAATTAAAACTTATTTATCAAATTAATTAATTTTAACAAAAACTAGACTTCAAATACTCCAATTTAGCCTCAAGAATCACTCAAATCGGATTTAAAATCATTAAGGTATATATTTTTAAATATTAGAACTTGTTGTTGAAAATTCTGTTGAAAAAATCTCAAACCAGCTAGTTCTTAAAATTCATAACAAATCATACGTTAATCTTTAACCGTTCAAAATTAGTGAACATATTCTTATCTTATATATGTATAATATATCCAAAAATTATAACGATCCAACGGTAGGATTAAGAGATATAACCCACGCAATATACCTTAAATTATAGAAACTGATTTTCATATTTTTAACGTTTATATTCAATCAAATTATATTCCTTTATATAAATTTATCTCCTCCTTCCGATTACCATGACTTCTAGTTTCACGTCTTTATTTTATTTAAAAATAATCTCTAATTTAAAAACCCTCATAACTAAACTTAAAATCAAAATACGAAATAATATTTACCTTCTTTGTTCGTCTTTCTTCAATACGCATCAGTAAAAAATCTGCCTTTTGGGTATTCTAGAGTCTTCAAAATCTTTTCATGTCTTCACAAAAATTATAGCTCTCGAAAAGATACATGAAATAGGCTTAAGAATCACTCAATTCGGAGTTAATACGACTGAGTTATGAATTTTCAAAATTAAGGTTGAAAATAGTGATGAGAATCAGGACAGGTTACGATTTTCAGCAATTTAAGGCATGAAAATGACGTCAAATAACTTATCTTCCTCTTCACAATTGTAGAGGACAAAAAAATGAAGAAATAGACTTTGAATTCACACAATTCCGATATCGGATGAATTAATTATAATTTTTTTAAAGTATTGCAGTGCATATAAGTATTCTACTCGGGAATTCAACTAACCAAATTAGGATAAGATTAGGGTTTTATCTCAACTCTTTAAATATAAATAGGAAACAATATAGGAGTTATCAAAACCTTAATGGACTCCTAAATTTTAATTTAATCAATTATTTAATTATCTACTAAAAGAATTTAACTTTCCAAACGAAATAAGGAAGGAAATTTTTAAGTAACTTTCCTTTTCCAATTCAATTACACTTTTATAAAATAAAATCAATTAATATTTAATTATTAACAAAAATCTAGGTTATCAGTAAGGGTTTGTTCGAGGTTTGGTTTAGATTTGTCTTCGACCCAACTTTGATTTTCTTAAGAACCTTGTCATCAATCATCTCTACATATTCAATATTCATCAAGTCAAAGTCCAGTTCTATATCGAAATCATAATCATCTTTCAAATTTAGAGAATTGTCAACAAGACTTGAATTATTCATATCAGGGCACCTAACAATGAAACATAAATAACTGGTCATTTCATATATATTACCGTGTTAGTACATGAATTCCTTTGATAGATAATCAAAACATAACCTAACAATGCATTTAAAGTAAATAAATAAGATAGAAAACCAAACAACCGACAAATATCCCAACACTTCCTGGGACCGTATGATTATCCTCATCCAGGATTACCCCTTCCTGATTAGCATAGGGCTCGACATCCCAATTATTGGTGGTCATATTGTCTTTAATGGTCGTGATGGAGGCCACTTCCATATAAGAAATTTTCTTGATAATAGCCATGACTTGATCGTTCTTTAGTTTGATGCACCACTTGGAGACATCCAGGTTAAACCAGTCGATCTAGGGAATAAGCTCTTGATTCTCAGATGAGCTTGCTTTACTGACTTTTCCTTTTCCCTTATCTTCAGGATCTTTCTTTATAACTCTTTCATGGTCATTTTGAGGCCCAACATTAATCTCTTCACTAACTTTCTGGTTCACTTCAAGCAAGAAGTTTTCCCTTTTGGCCCTTTCTTCACGGGGAAGGATTAGTATTTCTTCTTCTTCATCTGGAATGGTCGGACTGGGAGTGGAATTGTTGACTCTGGGCATCAGAATGTTAGATAGTTGAAGTGGAATTTTCTTATAAGGGTTTCTCCGTTTTGAGCTGTCAGAGTATCCTAAGCCTACCTTCCCACTTTATGTCGGTAATTAGATCAGATTTTTCCCTAAACCTTGGCCTGGTCAGAACTGTTTTTCAATCATCTCCTGAGCCATTGACATAACTTCAAGAAATACCCTTGGTTTCAATGCTGGAGTCCCTAGAGGAGGATAATTAGTTGTGCTCACTTCAAAGGCTTGGAAATTGGCTAGTTCGACCGCTTCATCCAACCCTATCATTAGGATGCTCCCTTTGACTTGTAGGGGATGATCTCGTTCTGCAGATACAGTCATTAGATTCTCATCCACAATGTACTTCAATTGCTTATGGAGAGTTAAAGGAACGACTCCGACCAAATGAATCCAAGGCCTCCCCAATAGCATGTTATAACAATCATAATGTTCAATACTTAGAATGAGATATCAAAGGTGTACTATTCGATCTCTATAGGTAACTCGATCTCTTCTACAGTATCCCTCCGTGAGTCATTAAAAGTTCTAACCACCACATGTTTGTCTCAGATGCGATTGAGATTGATGTTCATCTTTTCCAACGTGTCGTATGGGCAAATATTAAGAGCTGAACCTCCATCGATTAAGACTCCTCCTAGCACAAATCCTGATGAAATAGCCGCGATGTGGAGAGGTTTATGGTGCCTTGTCTCTTCAACTAGTATATCGTCATCAGTAAAAGATATTACATTGTTGTCTAAGATGTGTCCTATCAGATGGCCAAACCTTTCAATATTTACCGTTTTGGGAAGATGAGCCTCCTCTAGTACTTTTAGTAAGATTTGTCGATGATCTTCAGAAGCTGAGATCAAATTAAGGATGGATACTTGGGTCAGTGCTTCTTCCAACTTCTTTACTATCTCCACATCATTATGCCTAATTTTTTTCAAAAATTCTACGACCTTTCCTTCTGGAACCTTCTCAGTAAGCTTCTTCATCAACTTAATCACTCATTCTAATAAACACAAAGGATTATTCTTTGGCAGGACTGCCCCGTAGTCAGTTGTACCACTTGACCCCTCTCTATAATTTCATTGGACGGTTTTCAGGTTAGTGATCAGTTGTTGAGGGAGTACTGATAAAACGACTGGCTAAAATTTGGTCACTTCAACAGGGTTGACACTTCTAATCTCTTTGATAAATCCCTGAATCATAATTGGTTCTCATTTTGCCTCCCGAAGACTGGAGACCATAGCTATCACTTCATTTGAGTCATCAATTCTTCGTAGGTATTTCAGAGAATTCCCGCCATCCTCTGACTCGATCACATTCACACCTGCCCCCATTGTGTTATGGTAAAGGATTGGTAGTGACATTGGGTTGCTCAGGTTGTTTAACCACAATATCGTCACTCTCAATTAAGTTTTGGATCTTGTGCTTCACTGACCAGCAGTCTTGCATATTGTGCCCTGGAGATCCTGAATGATAAGCACAATGCTTGCTAGGATCATACCTCCTGCTCTTCGAGTCTGATGGTGGAGCTAGCTTAGTTATCTTCTTTTGGGCCACTAACAGAGCCAAAATATTTTCCAGGGAATCACCCAAAAGGATGAACTCCCGATCTTGCTTATTCTCAAAACTTCTTCTTCTGTCATGGTTTTGATTAAATGTGGGTTATTATTGTTGCAGATTATTTCCTTGCATTCAAATTGGAGGATTGTTGTTGGGTCTTCTAGATTGCCCCTTTAGAATGAGGGATACATCTTCTTTCTTCTTCTGGTTTCTCTTAGCAGTGCTTCTGTAGTTCCTTACCTAAAGATGCTCAGCTACAGCTTCTAGAGCTGTAAAGTCCTTGATTTTTTCAGACTGCGGTCCTATTTTTGTGATATCCCCGTGCTTGATCATTTTTTAGAACGGCTTACCGATACCCGCCAATACTCTCTCGTAATAAGGCGCTTCTTGGATATGAATGAACTTCATCACCATTTCATTCTCGTCTATGGGAGGGTCTACTTGGGTTGTCATTTTCCTCCATCTCTGAGCATAATCTCAGAAAGACTCGTTAGGTTGCTTCTTGATTCTGGACATCTGGTAACGGTCCGGAGCCATCTAGGACTGAAAACTATACTGAGTTAAGAAGGCATAGGCCAATTCCTCCTAGTTGTGGATCTTGGCATTGTCAAGTCGGGCGTACCAAGTTCTTGCTTCTCCAGTTAGACTCTTTTAAAATAACTGCATCCTCAAACTTTCATCCTCGGCATAAGAACCCAGCTCTCCTATATATACTTTCAAATGGGCATAAGGATCCCCTGACCCATTGTACTTTTCAAATTTTGGAACTTAAAACTTATCTAGATATCTGGTACTAGGGAATATGCAAAGGTCGGAGTAATTAACACTGCCATATGATCCTACTCCTTTCATGGAGCGCACCATACCTTCCATTTGTTTCATCTTCTTCTTAATTTCCCCGTTTTCTTTATCCTCGAAGACATTGATCACTTCTTTCATTTAAGCTCTGTTCGGAACACCCTCAACTTGCTTACTACCAAACTGAAACATAGGAGTGGAAATTTGCATGTCGTAGGTCTTGGTGGGGATTTGATACCCTCCTTGTTGGATGATTCAGATTGCGCGTTGGGCCTCAGTTCTTGTGTCATTTTGCATTGCTCTTTCATCAAATTAGCCATTTTCGCTATTTACTTTTTGAAACTTTTGAACTCTTCTCGAGAAATAGGAATGGGATCTAGAGTTAGAGTTTCTAATGTGGACATTCTGATTGGTGAAGTTCGCACTTTCTGGGCTTGCAGACGGGTTTTAGGATCAATCTGCATATAAATTGACAAAGTTTAATTTTGAAAAACAGAGAAAACGGATGCATGCCAATGCAAATGTATGTTTTTATGGATTTTTTTTAATCTTTTCCTACAAAACGGGGTTAGTGTTATTTATTATGACAGGATTATGACAAGATTATAACAGGATTATAACGATATGAAAAAATACAAGATAATGTGGTTTATTTAAGCAATATGAGATGGTTAGACGTGATGACATTTGGATATATGCACATAATGAGTAAAAGGGCATAAAGAGACTTCCCGTACATTGGGTTTATCTGAGACTGACCTATCTTAGGGTTACTCTCACAGGCTTTTCAACATGAAGGTTTCCAAATCTTCGCAACTTACTCGATGGGAATAAATCCGATCTTTCTATTGGAACAGATTTGAGTGGATGTCTTTCATGAGTCGTCGGGACGCCCATTTGAGTCCAGTAATGAACATCCGATGGGTTTGCCTCTCGATGGAGGAATCACACAACATACATTCACATACATTCATCGTTCCTCACCGTATGTATATGATGACATCGTGCGAAGCACTAAAATTTAGGAATAATATAAGACATCCATCATAACATACAATCAAATCATTCACATAACACAACTTATGAAAGGAAAACATCAAGATTGAACGCGGCTTAAGCCCTCTTAAAAAAGATCCCCAACAGAGTCGCCATCTATCGACGCTAGGATTTTTTCGATGTTTTTTATTTAAAGATTGTGGGTTTCTATGGGTGATTTTGGAAAATCTTACATAAATGTCGACGGATTTTGAAAGTTTGATTTTAATGTGGGCCAATTAGATAGAGTCGTTAGTTAGTACAGATTTAAATAGATGTACCAACTCATTTAGACTTTTAGGTTTTGATAATCGAGATGGCCCATCGTGTGACTCCGTAAAATTGGTTCGCAACTGAGATTCATAGAGTTCGAGGGCTTGCTTAAGTGAGGGAAAGGTGTTAGGCACCCCCTGACTTTCGTGAAACACAGTTACCGCTTTCTTAATATTTTCCTTTAAAAGATTAAATAGATTGCCTAGAGGAATATGATGTGTGTGTTTGTGTTTTGTGCCTATGTGAATTATATCGTTGGGAAAAAGCTAAGGTTTCGTCTCTGATGAGTAAATTTTATATCTACTAATTTGATATTCTTAACTTAATTATTTTGTTTATCCTTAAGTATTTTTAGTATTATTTTTGTGCATTTTAGTAGTTTTTGTGAATAATTGAATTCAGCCTATTTTTGTGTAAATAGCGGAAATTATTGCAAGTTTAGCCTTATTTGTTGCTACAGGTAATAATGATTGTTTGGCGAAAGTTAAACAGTGGACAGATATATGTAGCTGGAATTCATGAGGAAGAGGAAGATTGGCCAAACTTGGTGCATAAAGAGGAATTGAAGAATGGCCTGGGACCAAGAGTCGCGACGCTCATGGCTACATGCCGAGGCACGCGGGCTAAGGAACAAGAGCCACGGCGCTGGAAAATAAAAAGGCGAGAGCCGCGGCGCACGAAGTCAAGAGCCGCGGCACTCAACGTGGAAGCTATAGCGCGCGTACAGTCACGCGCCCGATGTATGGGTTGGAACTTATCAGTAGTTAGTAATAGACTAATAAATAGGATTAATTATTCATTATTGAGGGATTCAATATTCATTATTCAGATTATTAGTACGTAGAAAATAAGGGTTTCATCAGAGCTTTCATTACTAAAGAGAACTGAAGCTTAGGAATGAAGAACGGATTCGACAGAGTTTATTTCCTCTCTCTTACTTATTCATTTTGTACTCTAGAATGGCTTTTGATAAATCATTAATGTTTTTCATTTTCATTATGAACTAAATTTCTTAGTTAAGGATTCAATGGAACCGATGATGATTTTAGTTAATATTTATTATTTCTTTTAATTAAATTGATTATAGATTGAATTGTAATGCAAGGCTATTATGTTAAGAAGCGGGAAGAGTTTACAGAAAAATGATACCATACCAGCAGGGAAGATTGACACTGAAAAGGAAGAAGGAATTGAAGGTGATTTAAACAAGAGTGAAGAAAAGAAGAATGAAGAGTTAAAATTGAAACATAGCAAGGATAAGAAAGAAAAAAAGAATCCCATCGCACGATATCCACAACGGTTAAAGAATCAGAAGCTGGACCGTCAATTTTCAAAATTTCTGGTGGTTTTTAAGAAATTATAAATCAATATCTCTTTTGCAGAGGCATTAGAGCAAATGCCAAGTTATGTTAAGTTCTTGAAAGAAATTCTTTCAAAGAAAAGAAGGATGGGAGATTGTGAGATGGTAGCCTTCACAGAGGAATGTAGTGTAGTTATCCAGCAGAAGCTACCAACTAAAATGCAAGATCCAGGGAGTTTCACAATTCCTTGCACCATTGAGAAGCAGTTTGTGGGAAAAGCTTTATGTTATCTTGGAGCGAGCATTAATCTCATGCCTTTATCCATTTATGAGAAACTTGGGCTGAAAGGAATAAAACCGATGAACATAACTCTGCAATTGGCAGATCGATCAATCACACAACCAAGATGAGTGATTGAGGATGTGCTAGTGAAAGTTGATGCGTTTGTTTTCCCAGTGGATTTTGTCATTCTTGATTATGAAGAAGATAAGGAGATTCCATTGATTCTGGGACGACCATTCCTAGCCACTGGACGAACTTTGATTGCTGTAAGGAATGGAGAACTCACGATGAGGGTTAATGACCAAGAAATTACCTTCAGCGTGTTTGATACCATAAAAATCCCAGATGAAGTGGAGTGTTACGTGGCAGAAAAGAGCTTAGAAGATGGGACATGAGAAAACGATGATAGTGAAGAAAGAAAAGAGAATGAAAAGCAAGGGAACATTGAAGATATTGGGCAAGTGAAGCATGATACGGGATGCGCAACCGAAGGCTTTCCAATCACATCAACGAACCCGAGTAATTGAAAAAGAAGAAGTCAGGCTGACGACTTAAAAACAAGCGCTACTGGGAGGCAACCTAAGGGTTAAATGATAGTTAGATTTGAATTTAGTTAAATTAAGTTTATTTGATTTAGTTTAATTTTTAGTCATGAGTTTTGCATAATTAATTAAGTTGAGTTTTGTTGGAAAATTAATTCAGGTCACACAAGCATTGCGAGCACAAAATTTGAAGAGATTCAGAATTGTTAGATAATGCAAGAAAATGAAGCGAATAGATAATTTTGTGGCAAGTATGCAAGGGAATGCTATGGAAATGAATTGGGAAAAACTTGGCCCAGCAAGCTTTCAGACACATACCAACAGAGAATATGAGTCACGGCGCACAAAGCAAAGGGGCCGCGACTTGCCTTATGAGCTGCGGCACACACATTTGAGGGTCGCGGCGCCCATCGGCCTTCGGCAATCAAAAATTTAGTAGCAACACAAGGAACTTGAACAAAACTTATGCGTCGCGACGCGCAAACTCAGGGGCCGTGGCACTCGTGCGCGGATCAACAAGTTAAAGAGCAGTGCCCGCGCGCATGTTTTCCCCACTTTCCTTATTTCCCTCGGCATCTCTCTCTCCCACTTCCCCAGAAACACACCCAAACTCTCCCCAAAACCACCCACCACCACATTCACCAAACCATTTAAATCCCTACTGCAAATAGAACTTTAATCTCATTAAAACTCAGTAATTTAAACCCAACCTCATCACTCTAAAGGATTGCAAGGAGAAATCAAGGATTCTAATTGGAGAAGGATTGCACCAATTCAACAACTATTCTTCCTCTTCTTCATTAGCAAAAGTACTTGGTTCAAATAAGCTTTCTTCTTTATCTTTGAGAGATATTTGCCAATTTTGGGTTTGTTGTTGTGTTGCTACATTGTTTGGAGGGATTGGACATATTCAAAGAGCTTTGACCTTGGGCAAAATTTTAGACGCACACCAAGTGTTCGATATATTGTCCAAACCACAATTTTCATCAAATTCTTTAGTTTCAAAGCTTTATTGGACATCCAAATGGCACCCAAGCGTCAACACACATCACGAGCTTCTTCCATATATGATCCCTCAAAGTTTGTTAGTGAAGAAGCATCGAAGCGATTTCATGCCTCATTGGTTAACAAAAATTTAATTCTGGAGCATGGCTTGGTGCCACAAGAGGCTAATGGGCTTGAAATCCGGCGAATGATTCGGGAGTGTGGATGGGAAATATTGACGGCTCAACTCGAGGCTGCGGTAGTAACAATAGTGACCGAATTTTATGCTAATGTGGTCGAGGCGGTGAACATGGTAGCTATGGTACGAGGAAAGGTGGTACCATTTGATAGCAAAGTCATCAATGCATATTATGGCCTGTCATCTATTGAGAATGATGCTTATACGTAGTACGTTCTGGATGGACCGAACTGGGATGAAGTACTTCAAGGCTTATGCAAGCCTGGGACACAATGGACAATCCGAGTAACTTCTGCAGTTTCCTTCCCCCGGAATGCACTGAGCAGATATGGTAAGGCTTGGTTTTATTTCCTTTGTGCTAAATTAATGCCTTCGTCCCGTGTTTCAGAGGTAACTAAGGTCAGGGCGACACTCATGTATGTCATCATCAATGGAAAAAGCATTGATGTGGGCAAAGTCATATATAGCTCCATTCTTCATGCATTACAAAGCGGTACATTTGACGGACTTCCACACCCATCTCTCATATGTGGGTTGTGTAAGAATGTCGGGGTAGTGTGGCAAGCTGATGAGATATTTGAGCAACCAAAGTCAGTTTTAAACAACAGCAGCATTGACCGGTTCAAGGAACCAATTGGCAGCGGTTCTGACATGCGGGGTGGATATAATGCTACTGCTACTGCTGGTCAGACGGAAGGTACGGGTCCATCTCATGGGGCCAGTTCATCTCATGGTGTGAGGCGGGCAGGACGTGGTGCTTCGTCTGATGCTACTTTGGATCTGATACTTTCCGAGGTTAGGGCTATAAGGAGGACTCAAACAAGCTTGGAACGAGGCTAGGACAATCTGTTGAGCTTGAATCGCCAGTAAACTCGCTATGTGGATCAGATAGCGGACTGAGTTGACAACTATGTGAACTTCACGAACAGCATCATACAAACATTTGTAACTCGCTTCAACGTGAACAATCCGGATCCCATTCGTTTCCCGCCATCACCGGTATTTCTTGACACAACCTTCAAGATAGAGGAGGAGTCTGACAGCCTAGCTGATGACGAGGAAGACGATGATGATGGTGGCACTGCTGCTGGTGATGCTTGACTTTTTTCAGGGAAGTTTTGCAGTATTACATTGAGGGCAATGTAATATTTAAGTTTGGGGGGATGATTTGATATTTTAAGTTATTTGCTGGTTTGATGGTTTGTTTAAGACTTATTTAATTATTTGTATGCTTAGTTGTTTTATTAAGTAGGTTTTAATTATTGCATTTGTTTATTAGTTGTTAATTTTTGCATATCATTCTAGAATTTTGCATATCATACATATAATAATAATAATAATAATAATAATAATAATAATAATAATAATAAATAAGTAGTGAATCTTGAGAATAGCCGATGATAAGAGATGATTAAATGTGGTTAGCAAGTTAGAAAACTTTTGAATCTTGTATTAGAGCTTGTATATCATATTAGAAGTCGATTTTGCGTAGTTATGATCCCTATTATTCGGAGCACTTATATCCCACTGAGAGTAATTGTATTTTAAGGCGATTATAGTTTGAAACCTTGGTATGAGATATTGTCATAAGTTAGGAGTATATTGCGACTTTAGTGAAGCAGAGATAATGAATTATCCAAGTTTGGGGAAAATTATGGTTCACATGAAAAGAAAGTGAAAAGTGTTATGCTTCCTAGAGATAATGTAATGCCCGTGAATTTTGAACGTCCTTATTAATTAAATCTAATTTAATTCAATGAGTTAACGTTGTGTTCTATTTAAACCAGCTTGGGTTAATTGGTGGGAGATGTATAAGATGTGTCTATACTCGTGTTGGCAGGTATGATATAACTATTGTTAAGAGATAACCATAGGTGAGTCAAGTGTAGGAATTGGTGGGTAATGACTAAAATGGCCAAGAGTGGTTAATAACCAAGGTAATTATGTAAGGGCAATAACCATTGTGTTTAACCAATGTAATGATGGCAAGATAATAACCAATGTCTAATAACCAATGAAGAATGGGTAATAACTAATGGATAATTAAGATTTTGCGAAAAGACTATTTTAACCTTGAAAGAGGTTGGGAAAGGACTAAAATACCCTTGAGGAAGTTGCTAGGAAACTTCCTACTATTGATGAATTGACCAAATTGCCCTTGCCTAGTCATGATTAATGACTATTTTGCCCATGGTCTCTACTTTCCTATAAATAGGACCCCTCACCAAAGTTAACAAGGGTTGGCTCACTTATTATTCACCAAGTGTAGAGAGAGTTTGTGAGTTGGAAGAGAGAAGCAAGAACAAATCTTGTGGGAGAAAGAAGAGGGTCTTGATTGTTTAGACCATCCCCATTCACAACCTATTTTGGGAGGAAGAGGAGAATAGCCAATAAACCGAGGTATGGATCTTCATTTCTTTTAAAACCCTAGTTGTGTGTGGGATTAATTTTTGATTGTTGTTTGATGATTATGAAAGGGATGAGGTGTGTATAGATCTATGTTTTATTTTGCTAGATCTATGTTTTATTTTGTTAGATCTATATATTTTTTTTTAAAGAATGCTTAACTCATGATTTTAAAACCTAGGTGATGACAAATAATGGTTTAGTATGTTTTATTAATAATATGTTGAAGTTTAAAAATATTTGTAGCAAGTTTTAGTGGTTTGATGGGCTAAAACATGTGTACAATGATTTATTGGAGTACAAAACTTATTGATAAAAAAATATTGATTTAAGTCATAAATATTTTGTTGTAATATTAGAAATATTTTTCTTAGTCATGGGGATTTTTTTCGAAATTTATTTTGGAGATTTAAAACTTGGTTAATGGTGATTAGAACCCATTTGGTGTGAAAAGGAAAAAAAAGAAGAAGAAAGAAAAGAAAAGAAAATCAAATGCCTGGATCCCCCTGCCTAGCCCGGAACCAACCCTGGCCGCGCATGGCGCGCCAGGGGAAATGAGCATGGGCAGTTGGCGAGCACGAAACGGCGCCGTTTGGGCCCGTGGTTGAGGCAGGCGCGCATTGCGCGAGGAGGCATCAGGCGGGGGAAATTACCGCCATGCCCCTCCGCTCGAATTTCGTTTTATTTACAGATTTGCCATCCAGACTTGTTTTATTAATATTAAATACTTAAAAACCTTATTATTATTATTATTTTTATAAAATAATAGTCATATAAAATTTAATTTCTGGGATGTGCTATTATATTTTCCATATATAATAAATTAATTATTGTTTAATTATTATTAAATAATGATTAAGGATAATAAAAAAAAATTGTAAATTAATTATTTATTATTTGATTAACTTAAATAATAAATAAACTTAATTGGTTATTATTTATTATTAAATAATAACTAAAGATAATTATTACTCACTAATTAATTATTATTTGATTAACTTAAATAATAAATAAATCTAATTAGTTATTATTTACTATTAGATAATAACTAAAGATAATTCATACTTACTTACTAATTAATTATTTATTATTTGATTTACTTTAAATAATAAATAAACTTAATTAATTATTATTTAATCTTAAATAATAATTAAAGACAATTAAAATTTATAACTTAATTATTATTTAATTAATAATTAAATAATAAGTGAATATAATTAGTTATTAAATAATATTAATAATAACTAAAGATAATTCATATTCACTAATTGATTTTTTTTATTATTTGATTAACTTCAAATAATAAACCTCATTAATTATTATTTAATCTTAAATAATAATTAAAGACAATTAAAATTAATAATTCGACTATTAATTAATAATTAAATAATAAGTGAATATAATTAGTTTTTAATAACTAAAGATAATTAATTAATTACTATTTAATAGTAATTAAATAAAGATAGAGTTAATAAAATAGGGAGAGTTGAAATAACTCATTAATTACACGATTATAATTAAGTGTTTAAGGGTTTAATAAATGAATATTCTTAAGAGGAAAGGTAATGTTAATTAATTGAACAATTATTACTAATTGTTTAAGGGTTTAATAAGTGTTTATCACTTAAGGGAAACATTGTTAATTAATTAAACCATCAACCTAGAGATCCATTAAAGTGTCTTATAGGATTTATGATAGTTTATTAACTTATGTGTGCTATGTGAATTGCTTAATTGTTAAATAAATAGCATAAGTAAGCGTATCGATATACAACTACGCAGTACTAATTGATAGCTCAACATTATCAATGTTAGGTTCTTCAAGGCCAAATAGTTAAAGCTAGAATTATTTGTAGCTGAGCAAACAGGCAAGTTCCTAACCCTAAACTTCTTACATTATTGCAAGTTCCCTAACTCAATCTCGAGTTATTATTTTCGAAGTATGTTAGTGAATAATTATTGTCGATTATTTACATCTATACTGACTATTGAGATTCGCACATTGTGCAATTGAATTCCTATCCTATTATGATTGAACTATAAATTTAATTAAAGTTCTTTCAAGTATGAATTGTTTATGAGATCGATCTATGCTATTTGTATCAGCTAGATCCAGCATGTCTAAATTGGTTAAGACAATGGTATTTTAAAAGCTGTTCTTATTAAATTGTTGTGGTAAGAACTCTTAGCTGAGAAAAGGATAAACTTGTTTAAGGCATGATATCAATGCTGGTTATTAAGTGTTTATGCATAAATCACGGGGTATGAGAGGCTGATCCCCTCGATTACCAAAACTTTTTAAGAGGTCCAGCTTACATGCTGAGAACCTTGGAAAACGTCCTTGGTTATTTCAAACCACTCAGTAATTGTCATTCAATTATTCGGATATTCAACTGTTGTTTACTAATTCATGTTCCTTCACACCCTTATATTGTTGTTGAACATTGAAAGCAAAATTTCCTTCTATCATGATATATCTCTTGTGTATATACTTGCTAAGCAAACTAGTTGCTTACCCTTGCTATATCATGATCTTTATTTCAGCTAAGGCAGAAACGTCTAGAGGAGACAAAGGAAAAGGTAAGGTGCAGGAATAGATGTCCGATAGTGCCTATGTACTAGTTATTATTGAATGTTGTTTGATTAGGTGAACCTTTTTATTGTATTAAGGGTACGTTTTATGTTAAGGTTAAAGAACCTTGGGACTGGAATTGTAAGACTTTAATTCTATTCGATAAACAATGTATGTTTATTATTCCGCTTTTAGTTAGAAAGTATGTTGTTATTGAGAAATCGTGAGCACCGAATTCGAGGTTAGGAAACCCGGATTTGGGGGTGTCCCAGGTTGGTATCAAAGTTGTAGGTTATAAATGTTAGGAACAAGAAACCTAGGATATAACCTTAGTAGAAAACTCACATAGAGTATGTAGGTGATGGGTCAGGGAGATTCATAGAGTTCTAGTCGTACCGAATAAAATATCATTTCATTTCATCAATGAATATATTTTATTGTGGTACTGATGTTGATTTATTTGTGTGGTGTTTGTAGGATGTCGGACGAGAGTCAAGATAGCTGTCCAGTGAACCAGAAGCCCATAGAGCCTGATGTGATAGGAGGTTTGCTGGCGAGGAACGCCGAGCTAGAGGTTAGGGCTAAACAATTAGAGGCGCAGAACCACATCCACCAGATTTCTGAACAGCAGTACCAGGACGCTGCTTACCAGGCCCAGGCTGAGTTAGCCGAGTTGCGAGGGAGGCTGCTGCTAAGGGAGCTGCAGTTAGGACAATTGAAGGATGAGGTAAAGGCTAAGGATGCGAAGATAGTTGAATTGGAGCGAGCCTTAGACATTGTCTGGATGCAGTTCGACGCTAGATGGATGAATCTGCCCTCCAGTAGCGAGAGCAAGCGTGAGTTGCATTCACCTTGTGTCCCCTGGAGGATAGTTGGAAGTGGGTGGTTATGCCTTGATCAGTGTTATTGGTACTACCATTTGGTTTACTAGAAATTGTATTAACCTCAGCAAGGTGCGAGGTAGTTCGTAGGTAGGATGTACTTCCCAACTATGTGGGTAGGAAAGAATGGTTTAAGTGAATCCCACCTTTTGTTATATTAAATGGGATAGTAGCAATTATGACAATATGCCTGTGATAAACGTGTAAGACGCTTAAGTCAATATATGAATATAGATGCATTATTATGGTATGTGCTTGAGAATTTTACTTGATATACCATTTATGCAATGATTATGTTAATTCAGTGAGACTGAATCGGTATCTTAGTAACTTAAATCACTAATCGGGAAAGCAGAATTTCTGAGGTTGGGTAATCTAAAACTTCCACACAAGAGTCATGTGATTATTGTATTACATGTTAAATACTTATGTTTTAAGAAAGCCCGAGTAACGTGTTAGGGTTTGCTTAAACAGATAATGCCGCCCAGACAAATCCTACGAAACCAAGGGAATGAAGAGTCAGTTAACAATGTAGAGGGAACTCCATCAAACCCAATGCAAGATTTTATCAACATGATGGCTGAAGCTCTGCGGAATCAAACGACTACCGTAGGAAACCAGACGGACAACCACTTAGCCAATTTTAAAGACTTCAAGGCAGTAGGGCCTCCGGAGTTTAGAGGAACAGCGAACCCGATAGAGGCCCAGTCATGGATAAAGGAGATTGAAAAGGCCTTTGTCATCGCTAGAGTCGCTGAGGAGCAGAAGACAGTTTTTGCTACTTACTTAATGAAAGGTGAGGCTAACTTCTGGTGGGAAGCCAATCAGAACAAAGCTGGAACTGGAGTCGTGGCGTGGGAAGCTTTCAAGACGTTGTTTTTCGAGAATTACTTTCCTGAGAGTAAGCAGGCAAAAATGGAGATCAAGTTTCTAGAATTGAAGCAAGAAAATTTGTCAGTGTCGGAGTACGCTGCAAAATTCAATGAATTGGCTAGATTCGCCCCACATCAGGTGGATACTGAGGTGAGGAAGGCCAGGAGATTCGAGAATGGATTAAAGCTGTGGATCTACAGCAAGGTAGCGGTTTTGCAAATTACATCGTTCTCAACCTTGTTGGAGAAAGCTCTCATTGCTGAAGGTGGGAGTGAAGCGGTTTCGAAATATAATCGGGAAAGGAACAAAAAGAAGGTAGAAGGAGGAAATGTAAATGTTAGCGGTGGTGGCAGCAACAGTAGGAAGCGTCAATGGAGCAGTGGGGGTAGCAATTCTGAAATCCAGCAAGGGAGCATACAACAGAAAAGGCCGGTATGTGGGAATTGCGGAAAGGGTCACTCGGGAGAGTGTATGAAAGGGAAGATGGTCTGTTATACCTGTGGGCAAGAAGGGCATATCTCGCCCAATTGTCCTAAGGAGAAAAAGGAAGGTTGTTTCAATTGTGGAGAGATAGGGCATCGGAGCAAGGAATGTCCCCGAAAGAGACATATGGATGGCGGAAACGACAATAGGGGCAACAACTCGAGGGCAACCAGTGGAGGACCAGCCCAGCCAAATAAGCCAACAGCAAGGACCTTCAACATGACAGTACAAGATGTTGTGGCATCCAGAGAGGTGGTGTCAGGTATTATTCCAATCAACAACATAGGTGCCTATGTGCTATTTGATTCGGGGGCTTCATGTTCTTTTGTTTCTGATGAATTTGCTCAAAGACTTAATTTACCTAATGAACTGTTAGAACACCCGATGAATGTAGAAGTAGCGAACAAAGAGATTATCCCCGTGAACTACATTTATAAGAATTGTTGTGCTGATGTGAGATGGTTTAAGCTTAACGTGGACTTGTTGCCGATTCGTCTTGGAGAATTCGATGTAATCCTTGGGATAGATTGGTTAGCGAGCCACGGGGCGGTCATTGATTGTAAGAAAAAGTGCATACACCTGCAGACTCCGGGTAAGTCGAAGGTGGTGTTCTATGGTAATAAATCGCAGAGACAATCTTGTTGTCTGACGATGATGCAAGCGAAGAGATTGCTTAAGAAGGGTTGTATAGGTTATTTGGCTCACGTGGTAGATACTCGACGGGTCGAGGGTGAACTGAGTCAGATACCCGTTGTAAGGGAATTCGCTGATGTCTTCCCAGATGAACTTCCGGGACTGCCGCCGGATAGAGAGATAGAATTTACAATCGACTTGGTACCCGGGACGGCACCGATATCTAAGGCGCCTTACCGAATGGCACCAGTAGAGATGAAAGAACTGATGGTTCAACTGCAGAAACTGTTAGACAGGGGTTATATCAGGCCGAGCGTGTCACCATAGGGAGCGCCAGTTCTGTTCGTAAAGAAGAAGGATGGCTCGATGAGGCTTTGTATCGACTACCGTGAGTTGAATAAAGTTACGATTAAGAATAGGTATCTGCTGCCCAGGATAGACGATCTGTTTGATCAACTCAAGGGAGCGAAATACTTTTCAAAGATCGATTTAAGGACGGGCTATCATCAACTAAGGGTGAGACGGGAAGATATCCCGAAGACGGCATTCAGAACTTGTTATGGACATTTCGAGTTTCTGGTTATGTCATTTGGCCTGACAAATGCACCAGCGGCATTCATGGATATGATGAACAGAGTGTTCAAGCAGTATTTGGACAAGTTCGTGGTAGTATTCATCGATGATATCTTGGTGTATTCAGTGTCAGAGGAAGAACATGCTGAACATCTAAGGATTGCCTTGGAGGCATTAAGAAGGGAGAAGCTATACGCGAAGTTTTCAAAGTGTGAATTTTGGTTGCAGAGGGTGCAGTTTCTTGGACACGTCATTGACAGTAATGGTGTTTCGGTAGACCCAGCAAAGGTGGAAGCCATTATCAACTGGGAGCAACCAAAGACGCCAACGGAGATCAGGAGTTTCCTAGGGTTAGCGGGATACTATCGGAGATTCATCCAGGATTTTTCGAAGATAGCATCACCGTTGACCAATCTGACTAGAAAGACGGTAAAGTTCATCTGGACAGGGAAGTGCGAGGAGAGTTTCTTGGAGTTGAAGAAGAGACTTAGCCAAGCACCAGTGTTGGCATTACCAGACGACACTGGAGGTTTTATAGTATACAGTGATGCGTCACACAAGGGCCTTGGTTGTGTACTAATGCAGCACGGCAGGGTCATTGCGTACGCTTCACGCCAGCTGAAGGACTATGAGAAGGGATACCCGACTCATGATCTGGAATTAGCAGCAGTAGTGTTCGCCTTGAAGATTTGGAGGCACTACCTATATGGAGAGAAGTGCGAGATATATACAGATCACAAAAGTCTGAAATATATCTTCACTCAGAAGGAGCTGAATATGAGGCAGCGCTGATGGTTAGAATTGATCAAGGATTACAATTGTGAGATTCTGTACCATCCGGGCAAAGCAAATGTAGTGGCAGATGCCCTGAGTAAGAGAGGCAAAGAGAAGTTGATGAGGCTTACAACTCAGGCAGAGCTGATAAAGGACTTTGGACGCCTGGAACTGGAGGTTAAGTATCCAATGGAGACGGACGAAAAATTGTTCACCGTGACAGTGGGTCCGACTCTACTGGATAAGATAAAGGAGGCTCAAGAATTTGATGAAGAATGCATTGGCATTAAGAAGCAACTATCGGAAGGAAAAACGTTGAAGTTCAAGGTTGACAGCACGGGTCTGCTGAGATTCGAGGGAAGGATCTGGATACCCTATGTACCAGACTTAAGGGAAGAAATATTGCAGGAGGCCCATAATACGAGATTTTCGGTACATCCGGGGGGTAGCACCAAGATGTATCAAGATCTTCGTCAACATTATTGGTGGCCGCATTTGAAAGTGGAAGTTGCGGAATTCGTCAGCCGGTGTTTAACTTGTCAGAGGGTCAAGGCAGAGCACCAACGGCCGAGCGGATTGTTGCAGCCCTTAGAGATTCCCGAGTGGAAGTGGGAGCACATCACTATGGATTTTGTGGTAGGACTCCCGACAACACAAAAGGGTCTAGACGCCATCTGGGTGATCGTAGATCGGTTGACCAAGTCTGCCCATTTTCTACCGATCAAGATCAGGTACAAATTGGAGCAGTTGGCGAAACTCTACGTAAAGGAGATAGTATCGCGACATGGGGTGCCGGTTTCTATTGTGTCTGACAGAGATCCGCGCTTCACGTCAAATTTTTGGAGAAGCCTACAGGAGAGACTGGGAACACAGTTGAGAATGAGTACGGCGTATCATCCTAAGACCGATGGTCAGAGCGAGCGAACTATTCAGACCTTAGAGGACATGCTCCGGGCAGTTGTGATGGACTTAGGTGGCAGCTGGGACGATCATTTGCCCTTGGTAGAGTTCGCTTACAACAATAGTTACCACGCTAGCATTGGTATGCCACCGTACGAAGCATTATATGGAAGGAAGTGTCGAACGCCGTTGTGTTGGGATGAAGTTGGTGAACGGAGATTGTTGGGACCAGAATTGGTACAACAAACCGTGGAAATCATTAAAGTAATAAGGCAGCGGTTAGTAGCGGCCCAGGATCGTCAGAAGAAGTATGCCGACTTACATCGTCAGAAGCGAGACTTTGAAGTTGGCAGCTATGTATTTTTGAAGGTATCCCCCTGGAAAGGGAAGATCCGCTTTGGGAAGAAGGGCAAGCTGAGCCCTAGGTTCATAGGACCTTTCGAAATATTGAGGAGAATAGGCGAAGTGGCGTACGAGGTAGCATTACCCCCTGAGCTTGAGCACATTCACAACGTGTTTCATGTATCGGTGTTACGTCCATATAAGCCAGACTACAAGCATGTTATTTCCTATGAGCCAATTCAAGTCGAGAAGGACTTATCGTACGAGGAGGTTCCTGTCCAGATTCTTGATAGGAAGGAACAGAAGCTGAGAAACAAGACCATATATTCCGTCAAAGTTCTCTAGAGGAATTACGTAGTCGAAGAAGCTACGTGGGAACTCGAAGAGAAAATGAAGGCGAATTATCCATTCTTATTTGAGTAACCCTATTTTTGCAATTCCGAGGACGGAATTTTTATAAGGGGAGAGGGATGTAATGCCCGTGAATTTTGAACGTCCTTATTAATTAAATCTAATTTAATTCAATGAGTTAACGTTGTGTTCTATTTAAACCAACTTGGGTTAATTGGTGGGAGATGTATAAGATGTGTCTATACTCGTGTTGGCAGGTATGATATAACTATGGTTAAGAGATAACCATAGGTGAGTCAAGTGTAGGAATTGGTGGGTAATGACTAAAATGGCCAAGAGTGGTTAATAACCAAGGTAATTATGTAAGGGCAATAACCATTGTGTTTAACCAATGTAATGATGGCAAGATAATAACCAATGTCTAATAACCAATGAAGAATGGGTAATAACTAATGGATAATTAAGATTTTGCGAAAAGACTATTTTAACCTTGAAAGAGGTTGGGAAAGGACTAAAATACCCTTGAGGAAGTTGCTAGGAAACTTCCTACTATTGATTAATTGACCAAATTGCCCTTGCCTAGTCATGATTAATGACTATTTTGCCCATGGTCTCTACTTTCCTATAAATAGGACCCCTCACCAAAGTTAACAAGGGTTGGCTCACTTATTATTCACCAAGTGTAGAGAGAGTTTGTGAGTTGGAAGAGAGAAGCAAGAACAAATCTTGTGGGAGAAAGAAGAGGGTCTTGATTGTTTAGGCCATCCCCATTCACAACCTATTTTGGGAGGAAGAGGAGAATAGCCAATAAACCGAGGTATGGATCTTCATTTCTTTTAAAACCCTAGTTGTGTGTGGGATTAATTTTTGATTGTTGTTTGATGATTATGAAAGGGATGAGGTGTGTATAGATCTATGTTTTATTTTGCTAGATCTATGTTTTATTTTGTTAGATCTATATTTTTTTTTTTTAAAGAATGCTTAACTCATGATTTTAAAACCTAGGTGATGACAAATAATGGTTTAGTATGTTTTATTAATAATATGTTGAAGTTTAAAAATATTTGTAGCAAGTTTTAGTGGTTTGATGGGCTAAAACATGTGTACAATGATTTATTGGAGTACAAAACTTATTGATAAAAAATATTGATTTAAGTCATAAATATTTTGTTGTAATATTAGAAATATTTTTCTTAGTCATGGGGATTTTTTTCGGAATTTATTTTGGAGATTTAAAACTTGGTTAATGGTGATTAGAACTCATTTGGTGTGAAAAGAAAAAAAAAAGAAGAAGAAAGAAAAGAAAAGAAAATCAACTGCCTGGATCCCCCTGCCTAGCCCGGAACCAACCCTGGCCGCGCATGGCGCGCCAGTGGGTACAGCCCTGGCCGCGCATGGCGCGCCAGGGGAAATGAGCATGGGCAGTTGGCGAGCACGAAACGGCGCCGTTTGGGCCCGTGGTTGAGGCAGGCGCGCATTGCGCGAGGAGGCATCAGGCGGGGGAAATTACCGCCATGCCCCTCCGCTCGAATTTCGTTTTATTTACAGATTTGCCATCCAGACTTGTTTTATTAATATTAAATACTTAAAAACCTTATTATTATTATTATTATTTTTATAAAATAATAGTCATATAAAATTTAATTTCTGGGATGTGCTATTATATTTTCCATATATAATAAATTAATTATTGTTTAATTATTATTAAATAATGATTAAGGATAATAAAAAAAATTATAAATTAATTATTTATTATTTGATTAACTTAAATAATAAATAAACTTAATTGGTTATTATTTATTATTAAATAATAACTAAAGATAATTATTACTCACTAATTAATTATTATTTGATTAACTTAAATAATAAATAAATCTAATTAGTTATTATTTACTATTAGATAATAACTAAAGATAATTCATACTTACTTACTAATTAATTATTTATTATTTGATTTACTTTAAATAATAAATAAACTTAATTAATTATTATTTAATCTTAAATAATAATTAAAGACAATTAAAATTTATAACTTAATTATTATTTAATTAATAATTAAATAATAAGTGAATATAATTAGTTATTAAATACTATTAATAATAACTAAAGATAATTCATATTCACTAATTGATTTTTTTTATTATTTGATTAACATCAAATAATAAACCTAATTAATTATTATTTAATCTTAAATAATAATTAAAGACAATTAAAATTAATAATTGGACTATTAATTAATAATTAAATAATAAGTGAATATAATTAGTTTTTAATAACTAAAGATAATTAATTAATTACTATTTAATAGTAATTAAATAAAGATAGAGTTAATAAAATAGAGAGAGTTGAAATAACTCATTAATTACACGATTATAATTAAGTGTTTAAGGGTTTAATAAATGAATATTCTTAAGAGGAAAGGTAATGTTAATTAATTGAACAATTATTACTAATTGTTTAAGGGTTTAATAAGTGTTTATCACTTAAGGGAAATATTGTTAATTAATTAAACCATCAACCTAGAGATCCATTAAAGTGTCTTATAGGATTTATGATAGTTTATTAACTTATGTGTGCTATGTGAATTGCTTAATTGTTAAATAAATAGCATAAGTAAGCGTATCGATATACAACTACGCAGTACTAATTGATAGCTCAACATTATCAATGTTAGGTTCTTCAAGGCCAAATAGTTAAAGCTAGAATTATTTATAGCTGAGCAAACAGGCAAGTTCCTAACCCTAAACTTCTTACATTATTGCAAGTTCCCTAACTCAATCTCGAGTTATTATTTTCGAAGCATGTTAGTGAATAATTATTGTCGATTATTCACATCTATACTGATTATTGAGATTCGCACATTGTGCAATTGAATTACTATCCTATTATGATTGAACTATAAATTTAATTAAAGTTCTTTCAAGTATGAATTATTTATGAGATCGATCTATGCTATTTGTATCAGCTAGATCCAGCATGTCTAAATTAGTTAAGACAATGGTATTTTAAAAGCTGTTCTTATTAAATTGTTGTGGTAAGAACTCTTGGCTGAGAAAAGGATAAACTTGTTTAAGGCATGATATCAATGCTGGTTATTAAGTGTTTATGCATAAATCACGGGGTATGAGAGGCTGATCCCCTCGATTACCAAAACTTTTTAAGAGGTCCAGCTTACATGCTGAGAACCTTGGAAAACGTCCTTGGTTATTTCAAACCACTCAGTAATTGTCATTCAATTATTCGGATATTCAACTGTTGTTTACTAATTCATGTTCCTTCACACCCTTATACTGTTGTTGAACATTGAAAGCAAAATTTCCTTCTATCATGATATATCTCTTGTGTATATACTTGCTAAGCAAACTAGTTGCTTACCCTTGCTATATCATGATCTTTATTTCAGCTAAGGCAGAAACGTCTAGAGGAGACAAAGGAAAAGGGAAGGTGCAGGAATAGATGCCCGATAGTGCCTATGTACTAGTTATTATTGAATGTTGTTTGATTAGGTGAACCTTTTATTGTATTAAGGGTACGTTTTATGTTAAGGTTAAAGAACCTTGGAACCGGAATTGTAAGACTTTAATTCTATTCGATAAACAATGTATGTTTATTATTCCGCTTTTAGTTAGAAAGTATGTTGTTATTGAGAAATCGTGAGCACCGAATTCGAGGTTAGGAAACCCGGATTTGGGGGTGTCCCAGATAAAATATATGGTGGAGTGAATTGAGCTTTAAAGTGTACTCCTTGAAAATAAATAAGACGAGATAGAGCGTAAAACGCACTCGTCAGGCAAATGTGAGAAGGAGCGTAAAACACACTCACCTTGAGGAAAGAGAATGAAAATGCATTTAGGAGGAATAGCATAGTATTAGAAGAACTGTACTCTCTTGACTTGAGTAATGATTACCCTGGCTGAGATTATTATTGTGATATGTCCTGCAAGTTGATGACTTTTTCGTACCATGTGTTCGTGATATAGTCTTTTTAAGGTCTTATTGATTTGGTGGAGATTGCACACACACACACACACACACTATGTGATTGTAATTATTGTGAATTGATGACTAAGTGATTGATGAGCTTATGCAGGGTTTAACTATTGTAAAGTGATGATTGTATGATTTTGGAAGCTATATTCTGACGTATACTTATTTCTTTCGTAGACTGCATTTAGGTTTTAGTTTATTTTTTTTGTTTTATTTAAGAGCAAGCAAAGAGTTAATTTTGGGGGTATTTGATGAGTAGATTTTATATCTACTAATTTGATATTCTTAGTTTAGTTATTTTGTTTATTCTTAAGTATTTTTAGTATTATTTTAATGCATTTTAGTAGTTTAGTGAATAATTGATTTCAGCCTATGTTTATGTAAATAACGGAAATTATTGTAAGTTTAGCCTTAATTTGTTGCTACAGGTAATAATGATCATTTGGTGAAAGTTAAACAGTAAACAGATATATGTAGCTAGAATTCATGAGGAAGATTGGCCAAAGCTGGTGCATAAAGAGGAATTAAAGAATGGCCAGGGACCAAGAGCCACGACGCTCATGGCTACATGCAGAGGCATTCGGTCTTAGGAACAAGAGCCGCGGCGCACAAAGCAAGGGTCGCGGCGCTGGAAAATACAAAGGCGAGAGCCGCGGCGCACGAAGTCAAGAGTCGCGGCACTCAACGTGGAAGCTGGCGCGCCGCACGAAGTCAAGAGTCGCAGCGCTCAACGTGGAAGCTGGCGCGCGTGTGCAGTCACTCGCCCAGTGGATTTGACTCATTTTGGCTAAAGATGTGATTTTATTTATACTTATCTTGTATGGATTGGAACTTATCAGTAGTTAGAAATAGACTAATAAATAGGATTAATTATTCATTATTGAGCGATTCAATATTCATTATGTGACAACCCGAATTTTCAAAGAATTATTAAATAAGAATTTGGCGAATAAAATTCTTATTATGTGACGTTTTGAGTTTTGAGTATGTGTATATATGTGATATATATATATATATTGTGAAATATATGATTTGATGTAAAGAGAATTATATTCGTGTATTTGGGAAAAGAGGTTTAATAGTTAATTAAACCATTGAATGAAGTGAAGGAAATTGCTACGAAAAAGATATTTACTGAATATTAGTAAGTTTAAAATTATATTATGAAATAACATAATTTAATTGTTATGTTTTGTGGGCAATGGAATTGTTATGAATTAAATTTCATGAATAATGAGAGTATAATTCACTTAAATAAAGATATATATATATATATTTATTTTAATGAAATGAGAAAGTAACGTGTTACATATAAATATAACATGTTAATGTGGTATGATTGTGAATCTCGTAGATTAAAATATTTATCGAATAAATATTTGATGGAGGTTATTGTAGAATAATTTAATTAAGCGTGTTAATATTAAGTAAATTGATGATAAACAATTTTAGTATTAGTGCGTATTTTATTACGTGAGTAATATTCTAATTTAATTTAATAATTAAATTAGAGGAATAATAATTTATTAAATGAATTTATAACTATAATTGTCTAAATGGAGATTATAGATTTTGTTAGTAAGATTTAATTAGATTTATTAATATAATGAGTTTAATTTAATTAAAGTGTGACAATGGTTTATTTTAAATGGGAAGCATATAGTATAATAATAATAATAATAACAAAAATGGATTAATTCTTTAAAAAAAAATACCAAACAAGCCCTTGAGGCCTTTGGCTTTCCTAACTGCTGAAACTCCCAACTAGAGGATACGTAAAGTTGTCAACATATTTTGATAAAAAAAATATACAGAGGAGAAGAGGAGGGAATGGGGAGAGAAAGCTCTCTATGAAACAAATTGAGAGGAGATTTGAGAGAAATCAAAGAAGTTGAAGAAGGAATCAAGCAAATTCTAGCCATCTAGCTAATTAAAAGTAAGTTTTCTAAGTTTCTAAGTTCTTAGTTTGTGTTCTAAGTTGTCTGTATAAAATCAATTTGATTGTGTAATGGATATATATGTTGCTGGGTATATATAATCTGTTATACATATCATCTATAATGGATTGTGCAGTAATCAAATTCAAATAATAGAAAAATTAGATTTTTGATTTATTGTATATCAAGAATTGGATTTTTTTAGTTTACTATATATTGAACGGTCTACTCTAGTGGCCAAAATTGAGTATGAAATCATGTTTAAAGTCTTAAATTGATGATATATGTTGTTAGTATGTCGAAAAAAGAAAACAACGGAAGTTGAACGGACCAAATTGGTTGAGAAACGAATCCGTAGCGAGTGATTGCGCTAAATTTGTAAAAGTTTTTAAAACTAGTATGAATTGTGATTTTTAAGCTTTTAGATTGGTTGTTTAAGTTATTTAAAATGTTAGAATCATTGTATACATGTTGGGTATTAATTCTACAAAGATTATAATATTTGGGTATGTCTAATTTGTTGATAAAATGAAGAAATTGGGAAATTTTGGTCTGAAATTACACTGATTCGCGAACTGCAGAAACTGGGATTCAGGAAGCTCGCCCCGGTGAGCTCATTAAGCTAACTTTCTCGCCCCGGCGAGAGTTTTGTGAAGGAATTTCTCGCCCCGGCGAGAGTTTTGTATAGTAAATCCTCGCCCCGGCGAGAGTTTTGTGTTGTAATTTTCTCGCCCCGGCGGGAATTGCAGAAATGGAAATTTTTCTTGTTTTTAATTCTTTTCTTTTTGGTCATCATATGTTACCCTAAACAAGATTTACTTATAAACATTATACATCTAATGTAAAGCAAAGTTTAAGACTTAACTAAAGGTTAAGTATCGATTAAAGTGGAACGTATTAAAATGAAGGATTATGAAATGTTAAGTACAGTTAATACTAAGTGTTGTTATGTGACTAATAAATGATGTACATGATTATATATATCGTGTAGGATACATGAAGTGCAGATAAATATAAGCTGGTAATCTACAAACCAGGCAAGTCTTTCAGTTCATATTTGTTATGTGCACTAAATGATTAACTTTTTAAATCTATGATGTATAAAGCATGAAGTATTCTATATATGTTGCAAGTATGAAATGACAAAGTCAAAATATGACTACGTTCGTTGAGTAAAGAATGCTGATTGAGTTATGGAACTCAATCTTTACTTGATATGTATTGATCATTTTGAATGATATGTTTAGCCAATGTTTACAACGTATATGATGAGCATGTTATCTATGTGCTATGTAATGTATGCAAACTGTTAGATTTTGCTGAGCTGTCGAGCTCATTCTTGCAAATAACCACTTTTGCAGGTTAAAGCTTCAAGGTAACATTAAGTGCTGCTTGAATGGCATGATTCAGATGTTATGCATAAAGATTAATTATTTTAGCTTAAATTATGTTTTTGAACCATGATTAAGGTTCTGAATGATGTATTTGAGAATGTATTAAATGTAACAGATGTTGAGTTGTAAAATTTGTATTGATTTATAATTTAATTTTATCTGATGTATAGAGGGTGTTGAATCTAGAAGTAAGTTTTATTTTATTATAACTCTGATGAAGCGAATCAAATATGACTCTAGAATATGTAAATGATTAAAGGTTATGATTCAGGGAAAGCATAGATAGAAAACTGAAAAGTTTAAATTATTTCGCATTTTATTAAGTTTAACATTGAATAATGTTGTAAAGTCAAAATGAGAATGTATTGATAACGACCGATGTTGTGAGATGAATTGTATAAATTTTGGGGTCGTTACACATTATTCAGATTATTAGTACGTAGAAAATAAGGGTTTCATCAGAGCTTTCATTCCAGAGGAGAACTAAAGCTTAGGAGTGAAGAACGGATTCGACAGAGTTTATTTCCTCTCTCTTATTTATTCATTTTGTACTCTAGAATGGCTTTTGATAAATCATTAATGTTTTTCACTTTCATTATGAACTAAATTTCTTAGTTAAGGATTCAATGGAACTTATCAATAGTTAGTAATAGACTAATAAATAGGATTAATTATTCATTATTGAGGGATTCAATATTCATTATTCAGATTATTAGTACGTAGAAAATAAGGGTTTCATCAGAGCTTTCATTACTGAAGAGAACTGAAGCTTAGGAATGAAGAACGGATTCGACATAGTTTATTTCCTCTCTCTTATTTATTCATTTTGTACTCTAGAATGGCTTTTGATAAATCATTAATGTTTTTCACTTTCATTATGAACTAAATTTCTTAGTTAAGGATTCAATGGAACCCGATGATGATTTTAGTTAATATTTATTATTTCTTTTAATTAAATTGATTATAGATTGAATTATCTATTATATCTTGTTTGTTTAGTTATAATTTCCTGATCAACAATTATTTGATGGATTTAGATGGAATCTGATAAAGAAGTCTAAATTAAGATCTGGATATAATAACTTGTGTTTAGTAATTCTTTTTATGGTTGAATGCTAATTTGTAGACGGGATAGGACTATACCTGAATACCGCAAGCAACGGGTAGAAAATGATTCTTAATGAATTTATTATTATTGTTTCTCATAGGAATATAGGGAAATTGATAATAATAGGTATGCTATATAATTATTCTGAAATATGGTTATATTAATTATTAGTGATTTTCCGTTGACAATTCTGATTAATCAATTTAATAAAAGAATAATAGTGTTATTTTAATGATTCATCGAGGGAAATTGACTCCTTAACCTTTTTATTCATTGATTTAATATTTCAGTAGTTGATTATTTAGTTAATTCACTCATTTGATATCAAAATTATCTAAATTAAATTAATTGATGCATAATTAGTATTTAGAAGTATTTAGGTTATTATTCGCTCCTCGTGGGATCGACAACTCTCTTATCATTTTATTACTTGATTGACCGTGTATACTTGCACGTAAAAATGCTAGTGTAGATTTTGCATCAACAGTCTCCTAGAGTCAATTTGATTTCGTAAATTGAAGTTGAAAATTTAGGGTCTCGTCTCCTATGTTTGAGTCGAATCGTAGAACATAAGGTGTCACCTCCTATGTCTTTTAAGTGGAAATCTAGGGTATCGTCTCCTAGAGTCAAGTCGTGAAATCTAGAGTGTCATCTCCTAGAATCAAGTCGTAAAAATGTAAATAACATAGGGGTTGTCTCCTAAGGTCAAGTCGTGGAATCTAGGTGTCGTCTTCTAGAATCATCAAAGTCTTGGTGGGTGCATTATTTTGAAAGCAACTTTTGAGCCTCTTTGACCCTATGCACGAAGGATTTAATTTGAAGAAAAAGTTTCATTTTATTTTTGTTTGGCAAGAAATTTAATGTATTGTTTAGGGAAAATGTTGTTTTGCAAATCCTTCGTCAAATAGGAATCAATGCTCGCTATTACTTCCAACTTTAGCCTAGAAGTAATCTAATAACCTAGTTTGATTTACTTTTAAAAGGTCTTGCAATTTCGTTTGAAAATCATTTTCGTATGTCGAAAGATAAAATCAAGCATTGAACATAGGGTTTGAGTCATCCGTGGGCATGTAAGTCATCTAAATAACTTCAAGCACCTCAAAATAACAAAATCCATTATCAAGGGGCCTTAAACCCAATTTTCGTGGGATGGAACCCTCAGTATTGTTTTAAGGCCCGAATTATATTTACAATTATCGAATCGCAAAATTATAACTATTAACTATGTCCATCGTGGGAATATCCTTCAATTCCTATTAAACACGGTGTTTAAGGGCCTTGAATTCATTTCTAGACTCACATGATTCATAATCATACCCAACAATGCATCATGATCTATAAACAGAGTTTAGAGTTTATGAAAGAACTTCTATAAACCCTAAATCTATAGATCTCATAACAAATTAACAATATCACAATTATATCATTAACTATATCGTAGGAATCGAATATCACTAACCATTATCGAAATCGCAAAGATCTATCATATATCGATGAGATCTATTAAAAGAATTTAGAATCTAGGGAATGAGACCCATAGATGAAAGATTCCATAGATCTAGAAAACAACACATCGACATCTAATCATAATTATATCCTATATTGGCTATAAGGAGATTCTATTTATGAGAATTCCTCGGTGGCCAAAAGGTAGGATCCCTCACCACTAGATATTAATCTAGGATATTTGAGTGACCTAAAAATTAAGAGAAAACAACTCCCAAGCAAAATAATAGTTAAAAAAGAGTTGAATCGAAGTCAAAATCAATAAATTATTAAAAGGATATCATCAATTGATTAGGAGGAGATTCTATCCGTGAGAAATCCTCTCTAACAATCCATAATCCCAAAAATAGGATTTAAACACCTCTAAATATGATCTAGGATGTTAGGAGAGCCCAAAATTGAAGAAATAATCAAAAACAACAAAGCCCAAGCACAATAATCGACAAAATGAGCTAGATCTATATCGAATGACCGTTAAAATGACTTTATAAGTTGGTTAGGAGGAATTTCTATAGTGCGAAACCCTTTCTAACTACCCATAACTCAAAATAGGATCCATACACCACTATATATGATCTAGGATGCTAGGAGAGCCTTAAAACGAGAAAATGAAATAAACAAAACAAAGCCCAAGAAAAGTACTCGTAAATGTAGGTAAAAACGATCGTAGAGATGAGAAATGGACCTTGGGAGTAGGAGTTTCTTCCTCCTTAAGCTTTGTATGGATGGCTAGACTATAGATTTGTGGGAGATTTGATGAGAAAAATTAAATCTAGATCTAAACTAGAGAGCTTTTTCTCTTACTTTCTCTATTTCTCTCCCTAGATAACACATTTTCTCTCTCTAAAATATTTTTTTTCTTCAAGCAAATGAGCCAAAACACCTATTTATAGCCATACTAGGCATGCGCCACAGGTCTACTTGCGGCAGCCTTAGGGTGGGGCCCACATGCCTCATTTTTCGTCTCACGCCGTTGGTTTTCATATTATGGACTAAAACGTCCATAACTTTCAAACCGAGATGAGTTAGAAAACGTGTCATACCAATCTGGAAAGCTCTTTTCGAGAGATACACAAAAGTATTAAGTTTGATCAATTTCGAATTTAGGAAGATGGAGAAAAAGAGGAAAAATCATCTTTCTATAAACACCGACCAGTCACTCATCTTCTTTTCTATAGCTTGTCGCTTAGAGATCACTGTGTGGACTTTAAATAGTCATTCTGAGCCTTGTAATCTTTACTTTGACATCCTTGCCTTGAGATGAAATGAAGCTTTTGCCCTCCTACCACCGTTAGAGAAAAAATATGCAAATTTTAGGTGTCTACACCGGGGCAATCTTGTAATTTTTCTTGTGGGCCCAGCTCCGCTAAACTATTGTTATGTATCCTAATAACATTATTGCAGATTGGGTTCCCATTACACCATTAGATCACTTAAGGAACAGTTAGGATTGGGTTAGAAGGATGGGGGTTTCTATCCCCCTTTGACTATAGATCATTGCCCATATATATATATATATATATATATATATATATATATATATATATATATATACACACACACACACGTATCAGCTCACCAACCATGTGCGAAGCACGGGCGACATGGATGATTTATTTTGTTAATTATTAAAATAATCAATTAAATATAGGAGATAGTTGTAGTTATCAAATTATTAAACATTTATTTAAATAGTTAGTTTAAAATATATATTGTTCAATCAATTATCAAGCTGAACATTTGAATGGAATATAAATTTATTTAGTTATGATTTGAGAAAATAATTATTTTAATTTTATTTAAGTTTGTAGTGAAATTCTATATTAGTGTTTATATTGACAAATTTTTATTAAAATACTAATCTGATAGAACTATGAACTCAAGCTTTAATAAATTTTAATTTAATTATGACAATTAGTTAGTAATGAATTTATATAAGTTTCAACTAATTTTATAGTTATTATGTTTCAAAAACTTCACATATGTTATTAATACAATTATTCGATAAAATTTCAAATTATAGTAAATTAAATTTAGTTAGAACATTAATTTAATAATGAAATTTATGACTAAATTAATATAATTAAATCTTGTGATATGTTAAGAGATATTTTTGATATCTTAATATCTTAATAAAGTTGTAATAATAATATTGTCCTACATAAATTTTCTTAAAATATATTATCTTACATAAATTTGTGATAAAATATCTTGTAATTAGTTTAGTAGACTCAAAAAAAAAAATAGAAGTTCTTTATCTCTCTAGAGAGTATAAAAACAAAAAAACATCTTCATTAATCCTAACAGGTTGGGGTTCCTTTTGAATACGTTAAAAATTTGGATCATGTTTACTTTTTAAAAATTTAATAGTGCTTATACAAATTTAGATAGAAATATAAAAGATTGAACTAAAAATTTGTGAAACCAAGTTTGTACTTTTAATTATATATATATATATATATATATATATATATATATATATATTTGTGTGAGTGTGTATTTAGGAATATAATATCTCTACTTTGCCATTATTTTATTACTATCAATTCTAGAACCACGCGACTTGATTAGTAAATGATCCATAATACATGGGTAGATCCAATACTTATAACTAATCAAAAACATATATGTCATTTTGTATCTCCTTTTTACAACCATTCTTTAGTAAGTTTAACTAGTACTAAGGACATATTTTGAAACATAAAATTATTATTAAAAGACATCGTTGTAAAATTTATATTTAATTTTGGACTGAGGGAGTATATTGCCTCTTCTAAGAGAAACTAAGATTTTCTAATAAAGTTTGGATAGGGTTACTAACTTATATATTCGAATATTAAGCTTGTGGACGACATGATTGAGGTATCTTGAGGGACAATTTTCTGGTAGTTGTTTGCTCCCTGATTGGATCCTTTGACATGTTAATATCATACATAGTTCACCAAGCCATACAATCGGATATCGGAAATTGATGGTTCGTTGATTTGAACTTGCAATCTTAATATATAACGTTAGAACCAAAACTTAATAGTCTAAATTTTTGAGTCAAGTTGCGTCTAATTGTGTTATTAAGAACTTTCGTTTGGGCTCCGTAATTTCGCAATAGATGATTAACTAATTTCCGGGCCTCAGCTTTTTATTATTTATTAATGGATCGTTGCTTCGTGTTATTGGAAAATTATTTAATTTCTTGTTTTGAGTTTAAGGAAGGAAGGGGAAAAAAAAAACTTGAATATTGAAAAGTATATAATTATTTAAGAACATATAATTGAGTTTTAAGAACATATAATTGAGTTTTATGAAGTAAGAAACTAGTAATATGGTTGGTGATGAAATACACAACAGCTTCATTAGTTAATTGTTGATGGTTTTCGTTACGAATATGTTATTCACTATTATGTTCACAAGGGAGCTTGTTTAGAGGTCTGACTTGACATTTGTTTCGTGATTACCAACTCGCGATAAAATTTATGGGTTAGAGTTGGGTTGAGCGGATCTGGACGGATTTTAACGGCAATAATTAAAATAAAAAAAAGTTATAATAAAATTTAATTTGTCATTTCTAGGTTGATTGAATTTTTTTTTCAAAATATCAGCAAAAATTTAAAAAAACAAATATCATGAACTACCAAACTCTGCTGATGAGAGAAGAAAAACAAACTAAAGGTATTGTTAATAGTTCAAATTATGTTTGACTTGTCGCTAATATATATAATACAGGACATATTATTTATAATATAAAATATAACAAATATTATATGAAAAGTAGAATAAATTTTTTACATAAGCCAATAAATACAATAGTTGATAATCAAAAAATGCTAAAAGGTGACAACTTATTAATTAATTTGATCAGTATTTTTGAAAAAGAAGGAAGAATACAATGATGGATAGGGAAAGTTTTGAGTTTTTCTCTCTTAATTAACAAAAAAATATAGGAAAATGTTCTTATAATTTGTTTCTTATATAAGGTACCCTCTTTTTCAAAAAATAAAATAAAATAAAATAATCTTGCACAATGAAAATAATAAAAGTTAAAAGTATATTGATCATTAAAACATAATACAAGTAATATATCTATGTATACACACACACACACACACACATATGTGTGTGTGTGTGTGTATGCATATAGAATATAGCATATATGTATATAATTTAGGCGAGTTTGAGTGAGATCGAGTTTCACAGGTTCATAAAAGTATAAACCTAAGCCTACCCAAACTAGATTTAGGCGAGCTACGAATTGGGCGGATTTTTAAAAATATGAAAAAAAAAATCTTACCCAAATACCAAAAAAATGTGGGCAAACTCAAGTTAATTGCGGGATGCCCAACTCAAGTTACACCCCTTCACAAAGAGAATAATGAAGAACTTTGACCATTTATGCATACATACAATGTGAGAATAGGTATAAGCTATTATATGCATCAAAATGGATTAAATATGTTAGGGCTAGAGTTATAAATGAGCCAAGCAAAATTGGGTTTTGATTTACCGAACTCAAACTCATTTAAAAGTTAATTGGACCGAATTTAGTTAAGTTTTAAACGAGTCTGAGATTTAGTGTACGAACTCAACTCTTTTAGTAAACGAGTCAAGTTCGAACACGAATTGGGCTTAAGCGGATCGAGCTTAGTTGAGCTGAAACCCGACTCCTTTTAACTTTTTTATTATAATAGTAAAAAAAAATAATTAGTTAAATGCAAAGTAAGTCACGCTTAAGCGAGCCAAGACTAAATGAGTTGGACTCGAGTTGGACACCATTTTATTCAAGTTCGGCTTGTTTTAAATGGGTAAAAGAGCTCGTTCGAGCTCGACTTGTTTAACGAGTTCAAATTGGATTTAGTCGAGTCAGTCTGAGCTCGCGGGCAACCCAGTTCCTTTACAGATCTAGTTACGGCTAATTAGAATTAACATTATAATTAAGCCTGGAAAACAAATAACCTTTTCCATGTTGGATTGGGCTTGCGTCAACCGCATTCGTCTCGAACCTAAAAACTGGGCCTATGACTTGATGCCTTGGACAGGCTTATGTACGGTTGGGTCTTAGTCAATTGTACTCGACAAATTAGACAATTTCATCAAGATGCCAACTGTCCATGCTACAATTAGCAAACCATTGTAAACTTGATAAATAGAAATATTAGATCATGTTATAGGATATACTTATTGTATTTCATAAAAAAAATCTCATTTATTAAAAATTAAATTATTTTGATAATAGTATAAAATGACATAATGTACTTAAAATTTTATCATCATTTTAAGAATAGTAAACTAATAACTTATTACTCTCTCTGTCCCCAAAAGGATGAATTAAGTGATAAAAGATTTTGTCCTAAAAAATATAGACAAAGTAAACAGTCAACTAGATACATTTTTGCATGAACTGATTTATCATTGGCTATACATCATATCTTACTTAGCTAAATAATGAATCACTCGCATCACAAATGAACAAATGAGTGGTTCACATTAATTATTTCTTTCTCACCAAACCCAAAACCCACGAATAAATTGAAAAGAAAATTTATACTCCCCTAATTATTTCACTATCTTAATTTGTATGAAAATTATCCTTGACTCATCTTTTAGAGGAGGGAGTATTTTTAAGAGTAAATTTAACACAATTTAGATAAATACAATATATCCTTAATAAAAATAAATTTAGGTATCAAAAATAAATAATAAATAAAAACACACTTTTTGTGGAGGTAGATTACTTTAACTTCATACGATATCACTTTTTCTGAATCCGGGATAGGACAGGGCCCACTGGGCCTGGATTTTACCTTTCATATCATGAGGCACTTTTATTTGCCTTTTGTTTATATTCTGTTTTTGTTCACCTAAATTATTTTTTTGTAACTATTAGTCTATTTCCATGGGACTTAATTATTCAAACAATTATCGAATTTGACAATTTTTATCAATTTAACCCACGAAACTTTTTTTTCCCCTGAAACTAACTAAAGATAAAACCACGGTTCACCAATAATGAGGTGACATGACACATAAAAAAATACTGACAACATTATTTTCTTGCTAACTTCATTTACTCATTAAATAATATATTTATAAAAAAGAAAATATCTTTTAATTGCTAAAAAGAATTATATCAATATATGTTTATGCATATAAATATCTGTTATCAATTAAAATAAAATATATACATCTAAAATTATGTAAAAGAATAAAATCTAAAAAAATATTGGAAAAAGATAATATATATCAACATATTCCTTCCCCACCCCCAGGCGGTGGCTGTTCCTCATGGACCTTATCAGCATCAAATTCAGTTTTCATCTCTTACCACCAAATATGATTTTTGGTGCTAGACTTCTCTCATCTATCATATCTTATATGGGCTTTCCCTTTTTCCTTTCTCGCCAAAATCACAAAAGTTAAACATTTGTCAAAATCATTCTAACCCAAATTAGGCTTCATCCTCTATCATAAATCCAGGTGAAGAAAGGTGATTTTTTTTAAAGATTATAGATTTCTAGAGAATCTTTAGATGGGTTTTGGTGCTGAACTTAAAGAAAAATAGTATGTGAACAAAAATTCAAATCAAACCATATATCAAGAGGATTTAATTCAAACCCAAATAAAAAAAATGAAGGAATGTTTGGATGGGTGTTTGGTGTTGAACCAAAAACCTAATTTGGACAAAGATTCAGACCAACCCAGATATCAAGAAGCAACTGGCTACTTGATTTTGGATCCAAAATATCCTTCAAGAAAATAGAAACTAGAGGAGCAGAGTGTTATGACTGTGCTGTCATTTGGTTGTATAAACCAACGATTGAGATTGTGCAAGAAAGAGATAGGAATCAAGGGCTAGGATTACTTTTGTAATTAGAAAGAATATAAAGACAAGTAAATGTAACAGATAGATGTGAGATTTATTAAATGTAAATGCATTCTTGAACATTCTTCTTTCTTCTGTTTCTCTGTTTCTATTCTTGTTCTTGGAGCTTAGCAAGGGCTTGAAAACTTGCTTTATTGGTGCTTTCATTGATCTTAATAGTGTTTCCATGGTGGATTCCGATCATTTGAAAGAATTCGTTACCCAATTTACTACCCAATTTACGGAGCAATTTTTTACCAAATTCTCTATGGTCAGGCAACAACAATTGGAAAAGCTAGCACAATCTAAAGATTGTGCAGGGGCGAATCATTCCCATATCTGTGATGAAGGGCATTCTTTTCAAAGCCGTGATCGTGGGGGTTTTAATGGTAATAGGGAAAGCCAATTTAAGGGAATGAAAGTGGAGTTTCCTAAGTTTTTCGGTGGTTCTGATCAATTCTTTGGAGCTATGAAGCAAGATCGCTCAAAATCCGAACCAGAGCATGATCGGAGAGTTCTAATTTGTGGTTATACCCAAGAAGAGGACTGCTTCTGTGTATCAACGAAAACTATGGAGTCGGAATATGATCTAGATGATGTAGCTGTGGATCTTGAAGAGGAAATTGACTATCAAAACCAATTGCAGACCCAACAAGATGGTGATTCAATTGTTCCCAAGTGGGGAGATCACGAGGGTTTGCTAGCGAAATTGGAAGATCCAAGTCCACCAATTCATTAAATTTCAGATCGGAATTTCCTTTCTGCGAGTAATTTCTTAACTACTTTTATGGCAGACAGTGTTGTGGGGAAGAAATTTTATGCAAATCAAAAGGGACTTACTATTGCAGTTCAGTTGTTTGATAAAAGTCCAAAACGACATGGACCCAATATTGAACTCAAACCAAAGCCACCAGATGGAAATCTGTCTAGGGAAGTGATCCAAGATGAAGATGAAAATACAAAGAGGCCCAATGCAATTTGGGTGAACATGTATGGAGAGCACAATGGTTCTCATGAAGGTGAAGTTCTAGAACAACTATTCGGCAAAAGGCTACATAGGGTAAGAAAACCAGGCAATTGGTTTAATCATAATTGGTCGTTGTTTACTGCAAATTTTAATGGTGGTGTGGGGACTAGAAATTCTAGTGATGCTTTAAACAATTTTCACGGCATCAATGACATTGTTAATACCACCTGTGATGATGAGACTATCAAAGTTTTATTGTGTGTTGGGTCAAGTGCTGCTGACATGTATATGTATTCAAGGGAATTAGCTAAAGGAAACTGTGCAGGAAACTGTGCGTGGCCGGGAGTCAAATTAGATGGTTTTGATTTTGGTACTGTAGGACAAAAGAATTTGGAAATTCTTGAAATAGGTGCACATGTTCATAGTTATATAAGAATTTTATCGAAAGGTTCAAATACTGCTGCATGTTTTCTTGGAATTGGTATGGCCATTATAATGTCATCCTTGACTCAAAACTATGAAGGGCCTGTTCGGGAATGACTTATTTTTTTTGACTTAAAGTTAAAATTTTAGTAGATTTATAAGTTAAAATTTTAGTAGATTTATAAGTAATAGTGTTTGGCATTATTTTTACTTATAAGTCAGGAATTATAAGTAATAATTGTGGATGTGTTCGGCTAATAATGACATATAAGTTAAAATAAAATAAGAAGATTACTAAAATGTCTTTCAATAAGAAGAACATTAAAAATAAAAGAGGGCATTTTTGTCATTTCATAATAGTTGACAACTTAAAAAAATGACTTATAAGTCATTTTTTTTAAGTAACTAAATGTTACTTATTTTTTTTGACTTTTTTTTTTACTTATAAGTAAAAAAAAAAGTTGTTCCCGAACACTTTTTTTGCTTAAACTACTTATAAGTTGGTCAAACCAACTTATAAGTAGGTGCCGAACAGGCCCGAAGACTCTTCAAAGAGTAAGGACTTGCTAACCAAGTTCAGGGGTGCAGCTCTGGCTATTGCTTTTAATGAGAAGCTTTCGTTGATGGGTGCCATACAATCCCTGTTTGCAGGTTCAATGTATACCTTTGTGTTTCTTTGGACTCCTGCTTTGAATCCAAATGAGGAAGAAATTTCTCCTGGTTTCATTTTTGCAACCTTCATGTTGGCATCAATGTTAGGAAGCTCATCTACCTCTCGCATGATAATTCATTCATCACCTAAGTGGGACGACAAATATTGGGCTAATGGACATCAGTTTATAGACTATGCCATAGGCGGACCTCAAACAATTACCACTTCTAGGCATGAAGTAAAAATTGATGTTACAGTGAGATTTGGAATACGACTAGTAAGGAAACGGGAGATCTGAACTGAAGCTCAAGGTGAAAATGTGGCTGAGAAAATAGCACTATTCAAGTTTCTGAGATTTGTATTTGATCCGGGAGGAATAATGCTGCTAACTACAAGAAGTTCCTACATAGATAGTTAGTTGAAGTCAAGTTTGAGATTTTTCTCTCTCTTTTACTTGTTTTTGTTATCTTTGAGATGTGGTTTGTTACCCATTATAACTATCCTTGAGGACAAGGATATTTTGATGGGGTAGGAAATGTTATGACTGTGCTGTCATTTGGTTGTATAAACCAACGATTGAGATTGTACAAGAAAGAGATAGGAAGCAAGGGCTAGGATTACTTTTATAGTTAGAAAGAGTATAAAGACAAGTAAATGTAACAGATGGGTGTGTGAGATTTATTAAATGTAAATGCATTCTTGAGCATTCTTCTTTCTTCTGCTTCTCTATTTCTATTCTTGTTCTTGGAGCTTAACAAGGGCTTGAAAAATTGCTTCACAGAGTGATCATAGAAATGAGAGAGAGAGAGAGAGAGCTGGGAGGAGGGAGAAGGGACTTGGGAGGGAGTTTGGAGTAGGGGGCGGGGCGGAGGAGGGTGCTGCGGGGGTGGGGGCGTGAGTGTTGCGGGGGAACAGATGGTGCTTAATTGGGTTGGGGATTGTTTGTTTTTTTTAATTGTTTGTAATTAATTTTAATTTAGTTAAATATTAAAAAATATAATTAAATAATTATTTTTTAACTTAATATGCCAAATAATGTCTAATGACATGCCATATAAGAACACATTTAATGGTTGATTAACTATGATTTACTTGTAATTGGTTTCGGGGGCACTTTTTGCCAAATTATTAAAGTTTAAAGGTTTTTTTGCGAAAAAAAATTAGTTCGTGGGTTAAATTGATATAAAAAAAAAATGTCAAGTTCGAAGATTTTTTGAGTCATTAAGTCTTACCATGACTTCAAAGAGTATTGTTACGGTGACAAAAATTTTTTTACAAAAATTAATTTACAAAATAATATGACATAGTGTAATTAGTAGATGATCCACCATACATAAGTGAGTTTAGTGATAACAATCAATCACACAATCAGTCACATCATTTTATAAACAACTTTTTGTGAGATTCTTTTGTCATCAAAATACTACTAAAAACTTGAAATAACTTTGGTAGTTTTCTGTAATAACTCGGGTTAAGAACTCTCCTAGATAAAGCATTGACGTTCCTGTCAAGTCCAAATTAGTAGCTAATATCTCCCTTATTTAAGCCTTGATGTCTTTGTCAAGTTCAAACACATATAACGATATAACCCATAATTTTTGTTTTACTAGTTATTTTACGGGTTTTCGAAAACCGACTCTAATGACAAATATAAAAACTTGAGTCAAATAATAACGTTATAAGACTCAATTCACTATTTCAACAATATTTTTTTTACCTCTTTCATGTCATAAATTAACATGTGTACCTTTTACCTAGTTGGCATACAACCATAGGTCTACTTTAAAAAACTTTGGAACCTTTTTGTAACAACTTGGGTTAATATTTCACCCACTTAAAACATTAACGTCTACGTTGAATTCATAATTAACACCTCCCTCGTTTAAAGGGATTTGATTTTTCTCTATTACATATTTTCTTTAATTTTATCCAATACACTAATTATTTAATCTTAATAATTTTATTAGTATTGATCAAAATATATTAATAGATACTTGATGATATTAAGATCAATATTTAAAAAAAATAGAATTATAAAAAAAATTCACTATTAAAAGTCTAAAAGAATTTTCACTCATTGAAATTTTGATGAAAAATTTACATGTTCATCAAATGGTAAAAATGTATCGGATTACTTTCATTTTTAAAACTATTATGCTATTTAATATAATAAATTAATTGATCGATATCGATTTCAATTATATTATTTACAACTATAAAAATATAGTGTATTGAATGAAATTAAAAAGAATATGTAATGTAAGATCCAAATCCCATTTAAAGTCTTAATGTACCCATCAAGTTTGAACTGATAGTCACATGTAACTTAGAATTTTTGCCACTTCAGTTATCGTGGACTTACTACATATAACAATATGGGACAAATTATACCGTATCAAGTCATAGTTCACTATTTTAATAATAACGGCATAAAGGGGTAATACTTTGTTGTGGTTGTCCAAGTTTAAGTATTATAGCATTAAGAATAATGCTAGAGATACAAACTATTTTATAAATATTTTATAAATTGGTTGATGTGGCACTGTTGTATTGGTGATAGTGTTGTAGTGGGAAGGTATTTTTTTTAACTATCACCAATATAACAGTGGCATATCAACCAATTTGTAAAATAGTTTGTGTATCTAACATTACTCATATTTAAATATGTGACAGTGAGAAAAAAAAGAAAACAAAATGTTTACTGATTGGTCAATAATTTGGCACCACGTAAGAATTTAAAGAAAGAAGAATAAATTTTAATTTTCTTTTTTTTCATTTTCCTATTATTTCTCTCTCTTCCCAAATTCCTCTTCATTTGTTGTTTTCCCTTCTTCCTCCTCGTCTCCATCTCCATCTTTTAGATCTGACCACTTCACCCCAACTATTGCAACTACATCAGTTGTTCCAGTCCGTATTAATCCTTCTTCAAATTTATCAAACGCCCACAATCAAAATCGCCATTATAATCACTTGAGAAAGTCCAAAATTCCTTTTCTCCTAACCCAAAAGAAGAAGAAAAATCCAGCTTCAGATCACACCAATAATATCATTTTCAAGAGAAGCAAATCCTCTGTTACACCTAGACGTGGTGTACATTTCATGGAAGCTAATGAAATCGACGATTTAAGCCCCCATAAGCGAAGATTTTGGTCATTTCTTCACTTATCTAAGCACCCCACTACCAAAATTTTTCCCGAAGTGAAAGACATTTGCTTCCCATCATCATCCTCTGCAAACATTTGTTCTTTCTCGCAGCAGAGATCAAGAGAGAGAATTAAAGAGGAGTTCGTGGTGGTGGAAGAAAATGAAAGTCCAGACCAAGTTTCATTTGATCGCAAGGTTTCACGGTCTAGATCTGTTAGATGTGGAAGCCGGAGCTTCTCCGACGACCTTTTCGAGCGAATCTCAACTGGGTTCAGCGACTGGACTCTCCCGCGAGTGAAGATTGTTAGAGGAATCCCTTAGTTTCATTGGAGAAGAAGAGAAGAAGAGAAGAAGAAGCAAAGAGCAATTTCATAATACAAGCATATAGTCTTATGCTTGTTTCTGAGTTTTAAAATGGACAGAAAAAAAAAAAGAAAAAAGAAATGGACGAAAAATTTAAGTTTTCTTTTCAATTCCTATGTTTCTGAGTTTTTAAATAAACGGAAAAGAAAAGAAATGGATAGAAAACTTGGCCATTTTTTCTGTCAAAATTTTCCGTCCAAAATTGGCCTGATTTGGACGGAAAAGAAATTGGAATAAATAATATTTTTATAATTCCCATATTATCCTCAACTTTCAATATAATAAATTTTAAATTACAACTCGTGTCCCCAATTTATTTATCTCTATGTCCATTCCTCTAAATTTTCCGATTTTTCTCTGAATCAATTATCGGAGGTTGATTGGTTATTTACTCCATCTAGATTATTCTCATATTTCATTATCTTCCTCTTGTACGGATCAAAAATCAAAGCTGCTATCTTTTGCATGTGACCTTTTCTTTTTTTCTGTCGTCGTTCCTGGTATATATTTGATTCGTATTTCCCCGGCTCCGATTTGTTTATTATGCCAAATTTACTGAAGTTGAAGGCTACACTCATGGCCGGTCCATGCATTAAGCGAGTTAAGCCATTGCTTAAGGCCCCCAAATTAAAAAGGCCCCCAAAAGTTAGATCTACTAAGTAGTCATTTTATAAGAAAAAATTTCTTGAATTTTTATCAACTAACCAATGTGGGACTTAAAGACTTTTTATAAAGAAAACTTATTTCAACTTTTATCATCTAACCAATGTGGGATTTAGAGACAATAACAATAACAAATGCATTTTAATGTATTTTTTTGGTTCAAATGTCCCACATCGACACCACAAGAAACTTAAGTTTAACAATAAGTTATAAGAATGAAAAGCCTTTTACAAGAATGGGAGGCCTTTTAGTTCAAATGTAATTTTGTTTCAAAGTCCCATAAGAAACTTAAGTTTAACAATAAGTTATAAGAATATGAGGCCTTTTTGGCTACTAAAATGAGAGACATTTTAGTTCAAATGTATTAATAAACTATAAGAATGAGAGAGGCCTTTTGGTTCAAATGCATTTTTGTTTTAAAGTTCCACAAGAAACTTAAGTTTAACAGTAAGCTATAAGAATGAGAGGCCTTTTGGTTCAAATGTATTTTTATTTCAAAGTCTCATTTCATCTAATATACATCTATTGTCTTACCTTGGTTTTATAAGTAGAAGAGAGTTCAAGATTAATATAACCAATGTGGGACTTAGAAACAACTAAACCTTCATTTGATATTCCTTTTATAAAAAAAATTTCCTTTAACTTTTATCATCTAACCAATGTGGGACTTAAAACAATAACAAAGACATTTTACACATGTATTTTTTGTTTCAAATGTCCCACATCGACACCACAAAAAACATAAGTTTAACAATAAGCTATAAGAATGAGAGGCCTTTTGATTCAAATGTATTTTTGTTTCAAAGTCCCACATCGTCTAATATACATCTCTTGTTTTATCTTTGTTTTATAAGTAGAAGAGAGATCAAGATTAATTTTTGTAAGTAAGTATATTGGCTTGGATCTAGTCTTTGTTGGCTTCGGTCTGAAGGCTTTAACAAGCCACATTATTGTACCAAGTTTGGCCTACCAATTGAATGGTTTAAAAAAGGCCTCAATTTAAAATTTGGCTTGAGGCCTCCAAAAAGTTTGGACCGGCCCTGGCTACACTTGTTTGACCTTTTGAAATGTTGTTGTTAATTATTGATATGTGATAATAATTTCAGTTGCATCAAAATTGGTGAATTAATGATTAAATTTAATAAAGTTGTTGAAGATTTTTGTGCCACAAATTTATGTTTGGCTTTTGTTGTTGATGCAACTGAATCTTTTTTTTAGAAATCTCCGTTAGTATTAATAGTACAGATTATGTTTGATAACTTTTGAGTATGGTATGACAATGACTTTGTAGAAGTAATTTTTGTTTAACATTTATTTGGATATTTGTATTTGATTATGAAATTTTTTCTTTGATTAAATTTATCTTGCATATTTTTATTCATGGTTCAATGGTTATAATTAATAGAAGGGTAATTTTGTAAAAGTGATATTTTTCTTTTCTTTTTATTAGAGTTCAAAAACGCAAGAAAAGAAAATTTTTAAATTTTCTATTCTTTTCTATTAAAAACTCAGAAACAACACAAAGAAAAATTTCAAGTTTTCTATTCTTTTCTTTTCTGTTCTAATTTAAGTTTTCTATTCTTTTCTTTTCCGTCCAAAACTCAGAAACAAAGTGTTAGAAAAGTCCCAATTTCATCTCCAACAAATAAAAAAGATGAAAATCTAGAAAAGTCCCAAATTCATCTCCAACCAATTTCATTGAAAACGATTGTAAAATTTAAAGTGGCTTGGATTATCCGTAGTTAGATTCGGTAGTGCCATCACTGGTGGGACGTTAGATCTAAAGCCATGAAGCCAAAAACTAGAAAAATTGAAGACGAAGACGAGAGAGAGAGAAGGTTTTCATTTTTGTTTTAATTTTTATATTAATTTTTTTAAGCATTTTTTTAAAACTTTTTTTTATCCACGTAGGTAATAATTTAATTTTTTATTTTATTTGCATAGACACGTGGATAATAATTAGACAATCGTTTAATTAATTGGACAGAATGTTTAATTTTAAAATTTTAATTAGTTGAATGAGTTGATTGCATATTTTTAAAGTTCAATGGTCAAATGCTAAAAATATGACAACCACAATGCGTGTAATACCCTTTTTTATCTAATAATTAACTTATTGAGTTATCTTAATCCAAGATCAGGTCCGGACTCCCGGACCTGATAAAATCCGGACCCTAATTTTTTTTTTTTCGTTTTTTTTTCAAAACAACTAATAAAAAATGTATAGTTATTTTTGGTACTGAAAAAATTTGTTAATGCAATGTTTTGGGTATGATTTGGATACATATAACAAAAAGTATTGTACCGACTGTATAACACTGTTTGTTATATGTATCCAAATCATACCCAAAACATTGTATTAACAAATTTTTTCAGTACCAAAAATAACTATACATTTTTATTAGTTGTTTTGAAAAAAAAACAAAAAAATAAAAATAAAAATCGGGATCCGGATTTTATCAGGTCTGGGAATCCGGGAGTCCAGACCTGATCCGGCCTCTATATATATATATGTGTCAAATTATTCAACATGTTATCTAGAGTGGTACACTTTTCCTATGAATACTGACCGATACGTGGGCAGCAGATGGCTACTCTGACATGGATCAACATCACTTACAATTTTATACTCTATAACAACACAAAAGATTCAATAAAATATAGTAGTACCCCATTTGAGATTTGAGAGTTGAGATTTGAGATTTGAGATTTGAGGAAAGAATAAGTCAGTGAAAGAGACCTCTGTGGATTGAATACATCCAATTGTAACCCTTTAAATAAAAAAGGTGTAGGGGATAAGGTTAAGAGTGCTTTTGATATTGACTATAAAGTACCAAATTTAATAAAATTATAACCCTCCAATGTTTTCAAAAGTGTCCTTTTTGGAGTAGTTTTGTGATTATTTATTTTTTTTAAAAATTATTGGATACATATCAGGTTTTTTTTTTATAAAAAAATTGATATATCTTACAACATAAATATATTGACTTCTCAATTTTTTGCAGTTCGGACAAAATAAAAAAGGAAAATAATAAACATGTTACAAATATGTGACAAAATTGAACTGCAACTAATGTAAAAATCTATGTGATAATTTAAAATAAATTAGAGTAGGGCCAAGACTGATCCAAACAATTATTTAATAAGCACATCACTTTTTTAACAATTAATACTATTACATTTAATGTCATAATGCATATTTTCAATAATTTTTACCTAAGATATAAAAGAAAAAACCAAGTTATTAAGATGCTTTTAATAAGGTGGTTTATATTATCAGAGCAAAAATTATACTCAAAGGTTATGAGATAAAATAGAATAAATTATGGTGAAGCCAATACTCAATAAAAAGTGATCCAAACAATTACAATTATTTAATAAACATGTCATTTTTTTAACAATTAATATACTATAACATTTAATGTCATAATGCTTATTTTCAATAACTTTTACCTAAGATGTAAAAGAAAGAGACCAAGATGTTAAGGTGCTTTTAACGAGGCGGTTTATATTGTCAAAATAAAAATTATGTTGAACAATAAGTGTCGTTTAAAGTGTTAATTGTTGTCAAAATAATTACAAAATTATTGTGTATATATTTTACGCATAATTTTTACTCTGCCAATATCAACAACCTTTAATAAATTATACAAAAAATAGTTGCAATTGTCAACTCTTTTAATTAATAGTATCAAAAATAATCTTATCAAATATTGTATGATTCCTTCTTGACTTCCCATTTAGTTGCAAACTATTTCATAATAATGAAATATACTACAGAAATTTTAAAAAAAGGTTTAAAATACTGATGATATAATGCTGATGGATGAGATTAAGAAAGGTTTTAATGATACGTTCAAATTGTACAGAAATACATCGAAATCTAAAGTAAGATATTTAAATTAAGCTGAAGTAAGAGGGATTATATACAGTGTGAGTTTAGCAATGTAACGAGAGGGATGTGGGCATTATAAATATGTTTAGAGTAGGTTGGCTGAAGTAGCGTCGAGCATTGAGCTGTTTTGAGATCGTAAGAACCAAACTAGGTGATAAGGCGAAAAACTGTTAACCGTACTTGATCATTGTTATTGATGGTGTAAAGGAAAATGACGACTGCAAAATCATAAAACACCCCGCTCTTAACAAGATAACATATGCCTCTAGGCAGACCATCTGGTACTTAAGTTAGTACTTGAAAGAGGAGAGAAAATTGTATACGAGAGCTTTTATGCATAAATAATGCGTACCTCAACTTATGAATGAAAATAGATAAATATTTATAGGAGAATTATTTTATACATAAATAATGCGTACCTCAACTTGTGATTATAGTAGCGGAACCAGGACCATATTAAAATGGAGTCAAAATCTCTCAGTAAAAAAAAATTATTTATTGACGCTTGAACTGCTTCTTTCGGCTATACGACTGAGAGGATGCAACTGTATTCTGCGACTCTGCATAGCTTGAAAACGTCTCAAAATTTGTTCGTTTTCAATTGTTGAAAAAATATCTTTCTCAATATAAACTATCAGACTGTCATTCATCCACTCGTCTCCCATTTTATTACGCAAATCAGTCTTGACAATTTTCATTGCAGAGAATACTCTTTCAACAGTAGCAGTCGCAACTGGTAAAACCAAAGCCAACTCGATCAATCGATATACCAATGTAAAAGTCATGTTTTTTCTTGTTTCAATCAGCTTCTTAGCAAGATTTCCCAAACCTTCGATCCCAAAAAAGTGATTATCGCATCGCCTATCATAAATGTAATTAACAAGTTGATCCCCGAGCATCATGCGATCAGTCACTGAGAAATCTTCTAGATAAAGCTCAAGACGGAGTAACTTATTTTTGTCAAATTTAGAGAACGAATCACTTGGATCAAGACATGATATGCATAAAAGTAACGTTGTGCTTGCTTCTGAAAAACGATTGTTCTTCTCTTGAACAATTGAATCAACAACCTACATTGTAATAATGAAAAATCAACAAAAGAAGATAAATTCTTGGATATGAATTAATGAAAAAAGATTTATAGAGATTATACTTATACCTGACAAAAAATCTCAACACGATAATGATAAAAATTAGTAATAATTTGTCCATTGCGCCTGCTACGACCGCAAGATCTCATGTTGTCTTCCATATTAATTATTGGGATCATGTTCTTCTCGCAAAAAATATTAACTTCCTTCAAAAAATTCTCCCATTCCGCCTCCCTAAAATCTTGTAGTCGAGCTTTCATTACCCCAATCAATCTCACAGCATGTACAATGTTTTGATCTTTTTGTTGTAAGGCAAGTGACAAATCATTTGTGATTCTCAATAAATATTTCATCAAATGTATCACAAATACAAATTCATAATTCTCCATCTTATCAATCAAACTTATGGCTATACCGTTATTATCATCAGAAACACCATCATCATGTACATTTTCAAACACTTGTACTATGGAAATCCACATAGACATAAGACGGATTATAGTTATGTAATGTGACCCCCAACGAGTATCTCCTGGCCGTCTTAAACTCGTTTCTTAATTTTTTTTCCTTTACCACTAACTATCTCTTCCTTTTCCAAACACTCTTCGATCTTATCATGTTCAAGCTGTCTAAGTTTATCTTTCCTTTTACATGATGCTCCAGCCACATTCACAATCATAATAACATATTAAAAAAAATCACTCACAATACGGCTGCTCTTGGCAACAGTAACAACAACTAATTGGAGTTGGTGAGAAAAACAATGGACATACCTTGCATATGGATTTTCTTTTAGAATAAGAGCCTTCAATCTATTGAACTCGCCTCGCATATTTGAAGCCCCATCATATCCTTGACCTCTCAATCTCGATAATGACAATTTATGTTTTGCAAGCAATTCATCAATAGCATTCTTCAAAGAAATAGATGAAGTGTCAGACACATGTACCACACCAAGAAACCTTTCAATCACCTCTCCATGGTTGTTTACATATCTCAAAACAACTCCCATTTGCTCCTTTATTGAAACATTTCGAGACTGATCAACCATAATAGAAAAACTATTGTTCCCAATATCATTGATGATGGCAAGTGTAGTTTCCACAGCACAAGCACTTGCTAGTTCTTTTTAAATTTTTGGAGAAGTCATTTGATTGTTTCTAGGAGCATTCTCATTAACTACCTTGCTTACCTCTTCATTTCGTCGATTGTACCACTCAAAAAACTCAAGGAAACTTCCCTTATTTGATGAAGTCGATGACTCATCATGTCCACAAAAGGCAAACCTTGCTTCAAAAGAAGGCGTGTGACATCTAAAGCCGCCGTTAAACGGGTGGGATAAGCAACCTCCATCTCTTGCCATTGTGGTAGTAGTATATGTGACACACTCTGCCTTTGATTTTGAAAACCTTGAAGTTGTATTCTAGCATCATTATGAGCACTATTCGAAGCACCCATATGTTCATGAAATTTTTCATTTGCCTTTTTCCAGTTGTTGAACCCTTTTTTTGTAAAAGCATATACTCTGTTTGAATTGCTAAATAGATAGCAGCAAAAGCAAAAGGCCGCATCCTTTGAAACGCTATACTCCAACCATTCAAAATTTTTAAACCAAGCGGGCCGAAAGCTTCTCTTCACATTAGAAAAATATTTTTGGGATTAATTATGGGCAATTGGTTGACATGGACCTCTAGTCAAATACTCCCTTCGAACTTGATCTCTAATCACAATATCAAAGTCTTCAATTGATTTACGTAACCCCGGATCACTAACAATATCATTCAGATTGAACTCCACACGTGAATTATTTATACCACCACTTGCTTCGGAACTTGGTAATTGATTATTAGAAAAATCAACAGTTTTTGGTCGCTTAATCAAGTATTTATCCATAATCTAGAATAAATAAAAATATCAATTGCTAATCAATAATTTCATCAATTTAAACATTTCATAATAATTTCATCATTCATCAATTCAATTATTCAAAAATTTCATCATAATTTTATCAAAACATCAACTAACCTTATTCAATAATTTCAATTATTTCACAAACAATATATCATAAATATACCATAAATTGATAAATATACAATATTAATTCAAATATTCAATGAAAATAACACAATCTCTAATTCATGACATAAGTAACAAATTCTAAATATCTAATTTAAATATTTAATTGCAAAATTTAGCACAAAGAAATGAAGAATTAAGAAACCTGGAGAGAGAAAGGGAGAAGTCCGCCACCGCCGGACCGTCGACCGAGCCAGCCAGCCACCAGCGTGCTTCAAAAGAACTGCGGAACAGCGGAAGCCGGAAGGGATAGTGAGATTTGAGAATTGAGAGCACTAAGCAGTCTAGCAGAGGCGGAAGCTGTAGTAGGTTAAAGAAAAGGATTTTTTTTAACCTTACATGAAACGACGTTGTTTCATGTAAGTTTTAAAAAAAGAAACCTAACTTGTTGCCGTGTTGTAGTTGCAGCACCGAAGAAGAAGGCTGAAGGCGGCATGAGGCGAGGCCGTGACTGGCTGCAGTGCAGCTGCTGGACGCCTGGACTGGGGACACAGTGGTCAGTGGGGCGGCAGGCGGCAGCGGGAAGGCATCAAGGCAGCGGCCAGCAGAGGTATCAAGGTCGTTTGCGCCCCCCAACCCCTTAGTTCCGCCACACGTTGTGAATGAAAATAGATAGATATTTATCGAATAATTACCTTTTATAGAGTCCAATAAAGAAGGGTTAATTGCATATCGCACCCCGAAGTATATATCATTTTATCATTTGTACTCCGAAATTTAAACGCTCTCATCCCGCTATCCAAAGTACAGTTAAGTAACCACGATGGACCCTATTCAGATTTTCGGTCAATTTTTTTACCAGAAAATGGCCACGTGTCATAATTTAATATTTAAATATTGTTGACCGTATAAATGCCGTATTTGACTTAATTAATTTGTAAAAATACATGTGAAATAATAGATTAATAAAATAAAGGGTAAAAATATGCAATTATATGACTAATTCCATCTCATTGCGTTCATCAAACCAAAACAGAGTGAAAATGTGCATCTTCATCTCATTCATTTTTCAAATCTTGATCCTAAGATAAACCTTACAGATCAGTGAAAATTAAAAAAACAAATTAAAAAGTCCATTTCCAGATCTTGATCCGAAGATCAACCTTACATTTTGCTTTAGATTTTGAAGCAATTGATGGGGACTTACCTTTTGGGATCAACGCATGAATTCCTTCACATTTGGTCCTAATCCCAACTTTTTTACTTTTCAATTTTTCCACCTTAACAATCACTTGGGTATCTAAAAAAAATTTCAATGGCAACCTAGTTTTTTTCTTCAGATCTGATCTCAATGATGTGACGGAATCTGCATCTAGAACTTCGTTTGATGAAAAAGTGATGATTTCAATGGGGTCGTAGGCGAATATGAGCTTTTTGTTGGGGTTTGTGGAGGAGAGAGTGAGATTGAGCTTTGTGGTGAACTGGGATGAGTCGTCAGCGGCGGTGGTAAAGGACGTAAAGGGCGGCGCCAGCGATGGAGGCGAGGAGGAGGACGACAATTATGAGGAGGATGGACTAGAAGCAGTAGCAGCAAAAGAAGCTTTGGCGACGGCGGTGGGGATTTAGGTTTGGGTGGTACGGGTGGCGATTGGGGTTGTAGAGCTGGGAAGAACAATATTAATTGTGGTTTGGAATTTATAGGTGTTGAGATTTCTAAAATTATGGGTCGTGGAATCGTCAAATTAATTTATAAATTTATATACTTTGATCTTCAAATTTAAGATGACTTGAGATTTTGATTTTTGGATTTGTGGTTCTTCCTTTACTCATGATAGGTTGTGTCTTAGAGAGAGAAATTGAAGTGGGTTTGAGATTGGACAAAATTTTGAAGATGATGAACGAATTGAGGTTTTTAGTTTGAGATTTTCGAGCTTCATGAATGGTTACAAGGGAAGAGGATGAATGATTTGGGTATTTTGGATTTTGAAATTTTTGGTGAGTTCCATGGTAATGGAGAAGATGATGAAGATGGGGAAGAATAGGAAAAAGAAACAAAATTAGGTTTGTAAATTTGTAATTTATTGTATTAGTAAATATAAATGTATTACTTGATCTAATTAATCAGGTTTTCAAAGGTTTTATACCGTCAAATGTATAAAAATATGGTCAAATCATACTTATATTGTGCCTACCGAAACACGCGGCAATTCCGGCCACTTTTCTGGCCGGAAATAACAAAAGGGTCATTAATGGTTACTTAGCGGTACTTTGGGTAGCGGGATGAGAGCATTTAAACCTCGAGGTACGAATGATAAAAGGGTGTATACTTCAGGGTGTGATATACAATTAACCCAATAAAGAATTAAGTTCTTAAATAGAATTAGATTTGCAATCGTGTAGTTACATCAACAGGATTGTGTTCCTTTAGTTGAACCTATTAGTAATTGATTCGGGTTGAACCCGTGGATCATGGATATTCACTTGGGCATGGAAATTGGATAATCCAATTGGGATTGATACAGTCCCATATCACTTAGAAGTATTTTAAATAATACTTGATATGGTCAGGACTCTTTATGAGACATGTCTCATAATTTAGTCAATTGTAGTCTTATCCAATACCAATTGATATTTATTGTTAAATAGTGGATTCTTGCATACTGCAGGGATAAGTAAAAATAACGTATATTTTTCCCATATAGTTTCTTTCTCACCTATTATTCTCTCTAGTATTTCTAAACTTCCATCAATAACTTGGGTGTACTTGGTGTGAATACTTGAGTTCGTTCACATTGTTGCTTGTAACAATTTCGTATTGACGAGAAGCCTTTATACGTAGGATCTTAGTTGCTGCGTACGTGGAATTGCTTGTAGATTGAGCATTCCAGTTCAACCGCTTCCGCTTCGTGAATATTAACCGACTCATATATAAGTTTATATATGCTTATGTATTAGTATACATTTAATTTAACATTGGTATCAGAGCCACGTTATACTTAACCTCGCACAAATTTTCTATCCTTTTTTTATTCATTAGAAAGCTTAAAATATGACATTAATGACACAATGTGCTAGAGTATGTATTAGAGGCTAAAAATTCAGTATGTTGTAGTCCATATGCATGTTAAGATACTTGCAAAGTTTCGTTGCATTCGAATTTGTATTTTAAGAGAGATCTCAAACCCTAATTCGTATTTATGTTTTTTTCAAATCAAAAATTGTTTATCTTCAGAAGTCAAAATTATGTTTTCTTTACATAATAAAATAGTAAATATTGCCACGATTATAGGCATATAAAGTTTGTATTTTTTGGACATCTATAGAATTAATTATGATTGTTTTTAAAAAGGATACTAAACTATAATTTTGCTTTTGGTTTGCCTAAGGGAAAAAGACGACACTAATGTCAGAGCGTGACCAAAATAAATAAATTGAAATGATGATGCAGCGGACGCTCACTCGCGCCTAGTGGCACGTGGGGCCCATTCCTGTCCTCTTGGACATTTTTAAAAAAAATAATTTTTCGCATAAAATTCTGTTTTTTATTTTCTGCTCACTTTGATTATTTTTCTAAAATTATTCAATTTTCGAAAATATTTTCAAAAATTATTTTTAGTGAATAAATTTCCTTAAAAATTGTCCAAATTTTTTTTAGGGCAGATTTTCTTGTAAATTTGTAAGCATCTATACAAGTTCTGCATTAAGGAGTGTTGAGAAATTGTTTGTTTTAACAGCTTAAATTAATTTATTTTCAATTATTGTTTATTTGAAAAATAATTATAATAAAGTGAGGAAGTTTCAAAAAAATCTAGAAAAGTTATAATATCATATTACATGTATATATATTGTTAGAGAAATATTTGGTCAATTTTGGGCAACTTTGAATATTTGTTCATATTTATTGTTGCATATTTATGTGTAAATATTGTGTTTATTGCGCATGTTTGTTGCGTTCGTCCCCGTAGGACCTGACCAAATACATTCGGCTTTCTAGTGGGAGTTGTGATGGGCCCATCATGCACAACCTTTATTTGTTATTGCATGGTATTTTGGATGGACCAAAAAGGGCTTATATTTAATTATTTTTGGAGACGAGCTCTCACTTTGTAATAGAGACTTGAGGCAAAATAATTATGAGAGGACAACTGCAGTAAACTAAATTTTATTAATAGATTGATGTAGTAGAAATCACTGATGTAAAGTTTTGAAATTAATGTACTTATATCGAAGCGTAAGGAAATGCAAATTTTCACTTGTTCTTCATTTAATTGTTTTTGCCTCCCAAAGTACAACTAAATTATCAATAAAGGTTTTCTATGTATAAACTCCATTCTTACTTTTGTTGTAATTAATTATGTGGATTTTTTGTTATATAAAATTAAATTAATCATGATTATTTATCTTATATGACATAGAATGATGATTATGAGTTTATGTCCATGGACTAAATTATTGTGATTGATAACGATTTAATGACAAAATTATTATGTGTGTGCACTAATATTCATATTTTGTACAACCTTATTGTAGTGAAATTTAGTCTCAATATGCTTGGCATTTTCATAGTACTTCGGATCCTTAACATAAGACAAAGCAGTCGTATTGTTATAGTGAATGGTGACAGGGTCACTCGAATGGGATCCAATACACAAGCGCTTGAAGAATCTCCGTAACTATACTACCTCTTGTACTGTTGTTTGTTGCGTTGCTTCTTGCTCAACCAGCTAATTGCTCCACCACTAAGCAAGAAGTTATATTTAGTGGTAGACTTGTGCTCATCCAAGTCGCTAGCCCTGTCAGCATCGTTGTACCCCTATAAGCCTAGCTTACCACCTTAATTGATAACACGACATATAGTACTCCATGGTGTCTCTTAAGTATCGAAGTATCCTCTTAACTGCCACCCAATGAGCAAATATATGATTGCTTTAAAATCGACTAATCATCCCCACTGCAAAACTTATGTTGGGGCGTGTATATATCATTGCATACATCAACTTAGTAACTGCATTGGCATAAGGAACATGAGCTAGCTGCTCTTTTTCTTGGTCAGTCTTAGGGAAAAGATCATGCCTTAGTTTTTGTTGGGAATTACAACGTCTCGCGATATAGAGAAATAGGAAATGAGAATTTAGAACACAATCACACAACACAAGAATTAGAATGGAAATTCCAAAACCAGAGAAAAATCACTTTCATTGCCAAAGACAACCAGAGAAAATTTACTATGTGAATAATATTACAATCACTCACACTCTCAGAAATTTCCTTACACCCACTCAAGAAAGATAATTATTCTAAGAGAATTTTTCCTCTCACTAAACTCTCTTAATTCTTATCTATCTGACACTCAGAATGCTCTCACTGAGCTTCTCAAACTCTCTTTGCTTCTCTGAAGGTGTGTTGCTCTATGCTCTCGGATGCTCTATTTATACTTAAACCAGAGGGAGCATATTCCTTGAATTATTGGACAAAAGGAGCAAATTTTGCAGCAATTCATTTCTTTGTCTGCTGCCCATTTTTGACAAATACATCCGCTGGCCACTTTTGACTAATGTACCATATGATACCAGTTGGCCACCATTGTCCTTGTCTCCCACTAATATGAGGCAATAACTCAACAATCTCCACCTTGACTCATATTCTCTAAATAATCACCATACCTTCTGCTATCACCGTCTTCACCAACAGTCATAATTCTCGGTATAGAGAATTATCATACTCCCTAAAGAGTACACATACACTCAGAATCAACCCTTCTAAGATTTCATGTATACACATACACCACTTAGAATCAACCATTCTAAGATTTTATGTCGAACAAACTTGCTAAAAATTTATGGTGCTACTTCCACGTTGGCTTTCTAGGAAGTTCATCAGCCATCGACATCACCACACACCTTACATCAATGTCAACCAATGCTCATGTGTAAAAAACCCGCTAGTAGTAACACATCCTCTTTCATGGTAACTTTGGATACTAGCGGTATGCCATGAGGATGTTCATACTCGTTCAGTAAAGATCAGGATCGTCCCCCTCACTATAGGTGGACACAATGTTAGCTTCACTGTCAGATCTTGACTTGGAGCTATTTGCTGAATTGGCTCCATCTTTCGGATAATTTCTTTTTAGGTGCCTAGATTGTCCACACCCCCAGCAAATCGATTTCTTGTTCATAGAGTTATTCTTCTTCTTCCAATTTCTAGCTACCATCAAAGCTGAGTTTTCAGGTGAAGCACTATATCCACCACTCAACCTCTTCTCTTCAGAGAAAAGTTTACCGGTAACTTCTGAAAAAACAATTTTCTCCTTCCCATGAATCAAAATGGGCTTCATGTGTTTGTAAGAATTTGGAAAAGACCAAATGAGCCTCAACACTATATCCTCATCATCCATCTTTACTCCAATGGATTTCAGTTCAGAGATAATACCATTTAAGACACTCAAATGGTCAGAAATGGATGTGCCTTCATTCATACGCAAAGTATGAAACTGCTCTTTGAGATATACTCGATTTGAGATGCCTTTTGCTTGATACATTTCTTCAAGCTTCTCCCAAAGCTCCTTGGCTTTTGAAATTCCTTGCACATTAGCAAGAATATTTTTGGCCAAAGACAAACGAATCATGCTTGCAGCTCTCATATTGAATTCTTCCCAATCTTCATTGCTCATACTAGAAGCAAAATCTTGTTTGCTAGAATCAGAAGTTGATTTCCCATCCTGTTTCCTAGAATCAGGGATTGAGCGCCCCTTCAATGCCTTGTGTAACTTAGAATGAATCATCAAATCTTTGACTTGAATTTGCCACAAGCCAAAGTTCATTCTCCCATCAAATTTCTCAATGTCAATTTTTATGACAGACATTTTCTTTAAACGGATCGTATCAGTTGGCCAGGTAAGTGTAAGTCGGGTGGGAGTCTCTCCGTACTTTTGCAACGGTGACTAATTAAGTAACCACATTTCTTAAAGGCATTGCCTTTTGAACCACTTTCCTAGACACCAACGGAGTGAACCAAAAGCTCTTGATACTAATTTTTGGGAATTACAATGTCTCACGATATAGAGAAATAGGAAATTTAGAATTTAGAACACAATCACACAACACAAAAATTATAGTGGAAACTCCAAAACCGGAGAAAAACCACTTTCGTTGCCAAAGACAACTAGAGAAAATTTACTGTGTGAATAATATTACAATCACTCACACTCTCAGAAATTTCCTCACACCCACTCAAGAAAGATAATTATTCCAAGAGAATTTTTCCTCTCACTAAACTCTCTTAATTCTTATCTATCTGACACTCAGAATGCTCTCACTAAGCTTCTCAAACTCTCTTCTCTGAAGGTGTGTTGCTCTATGCTCTCAGATGCTCTATTTATACTTGAACCAGAGGGAGCATATTCCTTAAATTATTGGACAAAAGGAGCAAATTTTGCAGCAATTCATTTCTTTGTCTGCTGCCCACTTTTGACAAATACATCCGCTGGCCACTTTTGACTAATGTACCATATGATACAAGTTGGCCACCATTATCCTTGTCTCCCACTAATATGAGGCAATAAATCAACAGTTTTTGACCTTTCTTAATGAGAGTGTCAACGGGTTTGGAATTATGCATACGGAAATACTCTAGAATAGATCTTATATAAGTCTCTTGACTTAAACCTAAGAATCTTTTAGAGCGATCCCTATGTATCTTAATTTTGAGCACAAATTCTGTCTCACCCATGTCCTTCATCTCAAAATTAGATGACAACCACTTTTTAGCGGCGATAACCAATCCCATATCATTTACAGCTATCAAGATGTTATCAACATACAAATATAAGATCATGAGAAACTTTTGTCGACCCGTTTAACATACACACAATGGTCTTCATCAATTATTGTAAACTCGTCAACAATGGTGGCTCGATGAAATCTAAAGATGATTGGTTTAAACCATAAATGGAATGTTTGAGCTTACATAGTTTATGCTCTTGTCCTTTGACCTCAAAGCCAACTGGTTGATCCATATAGATCTCCTCATCTAGTTCTCCATATAGAAATGCAAGTTTAACGTCCATACGATAAAGTTCTAAATCTAAACATGCAATAATAGCTAGAATAAGGCGAACGGAGTCAATTCTCACAACTGTTGGAAATGTCTTACCAAAGTCAACACCTTCCTTTTAGGTGACCTTTTCGCAACGAGACGAGTCTTATACTTGTCGATTGATCCATCTGCCTTACTTTTAATCTTAAAAATTCATTTATTTTTAATGGCCCTACGACCAGGCAGTGGCGAACCTACAGTGGCTCCAGTGAGGTCAAATGCAATCATTTTTTTTTCTTTTTCTTTTTTTACTATAGGGCAAAACTGTAATTGTATATATAAAATATTAAAATATTGAATACACTAACACTTTATTTTTGAGTTTATGATGGAAAAGAAAACAATGGAAAACTTAATTTATAATGGAAAAGAAAAGAATAGAAAACTAGTAAGTTTTCTTTCATGTTTTTACTATGTTTATAAAGGAAACTTAAGTTTTACATTTAAGTTATTAAGTTACCCTTAAATTAGTTTTATTATGTTTATAAATTAGAGGGTATAATAGGGATTATAAAAAATGATCTTATGTTATTTAGTTTTTCATCCAAATCCGTCAATTTTTGGACAAAAAAGTTTGGCAGGAAAAGTGATTAAATTAGATTTTTGTCCATTTTTTTCTTTTTTGTTCATTAAAAAAACTCGGTAGCAAAGGAATTAGACAAAAAACCGAAGTTTTTCGTCCATTTCTTTTCTTTTCCATCTATTTTAGAACTCAATAACTGAGTGTAAATCAGCAGCAATTCGGCTGGAAAGCCTCTCGGCTCAGTGTCTCAAACCTCGACAATTTCTGCCAGAAGTTTTACTCCCTCTCTAACCTTGAAAATCTTCTCATATTCTCACTTATGCTCTTACAGATACAAAGTCATTCATGCATGGTTATTTTCTTCATTCTCATCATCTCTCCTATGCTTCTTATGGTTATCTAGAAGAAAATTTGTAACGATCGAGAATGCAGAATATCTTTGTAATTAGGGTTACTGAATATTTGTTGAATAAAATGAATATTTTGAAGGATATGATTGTGTGTTATGTGTTTAAGGTTGATTACTGACCTAATGAATGTGTTATTCGATTATGTATATGTGTTGCGGTTTCGTAGACGAAATAAAAAAATTTCGAAAAAAACGCTAAAACATGATTCATAAAACGCATAAAATGTTCTTTTTTGTTTTTCGACATTTCGAATTACGTCATAACGTTTATTTGGGAAAGAGAGACGTAATCTCCAATAAAAATATTTTATCGAGAAAAGACGTAAAAATACTATTCACGTCAAGAAATGCCTTTTTGTTTTTTTTGACTTTTCGAATTATGATATAGCGTTTGTTCGGGAAATAGGAATAGAAAGTGTAATCGAAATTACGAAACGAGAAAGTCAATATTTAGACTAAGCGTAAAAGTTAGAAAACCTAACTAGAAAGAAAATGAGTAACTGACTAAGTTCGGAGGTAACCGAATCAAGTTAAGCCTAGGGTTTGAAAGGGTTTGGCTAAGGTTTGGGATGGCTCGGCTAGGGTTGAGCCTAATGTTTGAGAAGCTTGGCTAGGGTTGAGCTAAGGGTATAGGATGGCTTGGCTAGGGTTTTAGTTAAGGCTTAAACTTAGGGTTAAAACCTAAAGTCTTAGAGCCAAAGCAAAGTGGAAATGAAATGCAAATTAAAGCAAAACTCAAATGAGGGGACAATGAGAGAAGGGAGATCCGGCCGAGGGGGAAAATTTGGGGGACCAAGTGATGACTCACTTTCCCTACATGTTAAGTATTAGACAAGTAAATAAAATATTTAATGTTATGCAAGATTTTATCCACCTTGGGTAAGTTTAAGCGTAGTTAATTAGCCTAATCTTAGGGGATGGTTAGGTTAGCAAGAGTGATACAATATCCATTATACCTTAACCTTGATTTGCCTATAAATGAGATAGAGCAAGTATACTTGCATTCATTTGTTTCATTTCAATCAAAAGTTACTAATTTTTAAGAGAGAGCAAGAACTTGAGAGCATAGAGAGAGAACGAGGGTTGGATAAGAGGAAGAAAAGGAGTAAGAGAAGCCATTAATCTCAAGCTTTGATCATCTAGTAAAGAACGAAGAACAACAAAACGTAAAACACAAAACCCTAGTTTTCAATTCTTTTCTTTTAAGCTTTTATAAAAATTGCTTTGTTGGTGGTTGTTATTGTTTGTGGGAAGATCATGAAAGATCTTTGAGTAATAAGATTGTGTGTGGTTTAGATATGTTAAACCACTTGTTAATATGCATTGAAAATGAAAACGGAAGTTAAAAACGTAAGCCCAAGCGTAAAGGATGGAAATAACGTAGAGGACTTTAATTTGGACTCGTAAAAGTAGTTATTTGTGGATTATTTGTGAAATCCGAGAAGAAGAAAATTTGGACAAGGGGGTTACATAAATGTTCCAAGTGGAACGGATAAAAAATATGCCATAATGAAGTTATGGCGAAATTTTTTGTAAAAGACGTTAAAACATTAAAAATCCTAGCTTAGTACGATTTTCGGGCCAAGTTTATGGGTATTAAATGCTTCCGAAAAATTTTGATTTTCTGGGGGTTTTGTAGTTCATAGAAAATGTGAGCCGTAGGCTCAAGAATGAGCTCAATCTGACTTCGGATGTACGAGTTCCATTGATCTGAAAAAATTTAATGTTAAGAACGTTTTATGACCAAAAACTCAGGCTACGAAGGATTTTTGAGCCAAATTTCTGACTAGTTTGAGAACTCGAAAAATTATTTCATCTCGGGAAAGTTGTGGAAAATGTTATGAGCTAGAAATAGGTTCAAGAACGGACCCATTCCGATAACAGGTGAGAAAGTTATGACGTTCGGAAGTAGGTACAACGATAACAAACTCCAGTGTGATGATGTCACTTGTAGTAGACCTCCTGTATGGGTGGCACGGCAGCTCCAAGCTTTAGCGTGGCACGACCAATAGTCCAGAGAGTTTGGCGCGGCAGCACTGGTGGTCCAGAGGGTCTGGGCTAGGCCTGTCGAGCCTGTTTCACCGTGCGACGTTGGGCGTTCGCATGGGCAAGTCCGGCGTGCGAACGTGTGAATGTTATGACGCCAATTTAAGCATTTAAGACATTGTCAAGTATTTCAATTCCAATAAAAGAAGCATTAAAGCATGCAAAGTAAATAATGGTAAACTATCACGGCAAATGGTTAAATGAGACATGATGTTTCCGAACGCCGCGACGCCAAAAGACGTTTACGAAGTTTGGTCGCGTTAATTAATTTATAAAACGCGAACAACATAAAATGAGAAACAATGTAAAGTAAACCAATATTTAAAGTCTTTATGTGACTGATTGGTATATTATTATTAATTAGATGTGTAGGACGTTTTAAAGGATGATTATCGTCAAGTTACAAAGAACGCATCAGACAAGTGTTCCAACCTTGTACAATATTTAAATGTGCAAGTTTTATATTCATTTGATAATACTTTTGTGAATATTTCGTATGTATGTTTTGATTTACGCAATACGCGTATGTTATGAGAAACTCAAACTTATGCAAACTTTTTGATATTTGTATAAGTTGTTCAAGCTTCGCTATAATACATATTTTAAGTTCTGATATGCATGAACTATTTAAGAAGATAGTCGATGCCATTTATTTCGGCTAGACACATGTTAAAGATATGATTTGAATTTGATAAATTCTTTAATGCTATTCAAACCAAATTAAATTGGTGCGGACTCTGATTTAAGTTTGAGATGAACAACCCTACTATTAGGGGCAATTTTAGTCGGATATTCCGACAGACCCATGAGGCTGTCAAAACAAACGCATATAGTCGTTTAAAAGCAATAGGTTGTGCACAACATAAGTATAATAGGCTGATCCCCTGACATACTTAGAAAACGTCAATTTGCAGTATAAAAATTTGTTAAACCTTTTATAAAAAGAAAATGTTCAAGGTCGCTCAACCGCCTAGTATGTTGTTTCAAAAATGTTAAATAAAAGGGATTTCTTATTATTTTTCCTATTTATTCGAAATATTTTCACAACTATTGTTCAATTGTTGAAATGTTCAAAGTTAGAATATTTGTTTCTTGATTTTGTTGTTTATTTAATTTTTTATACTTGCTGAGCTTTGTAGCTCATTCTTGCTTTGAATCAAATGTTTTCAGCTAAGCCCGAGCGGGACGAGGGTCAGGAAAGAAGGATAAGGCTAAAGAAAAAGTGTTCGAATAGAGTCGTTTAAAAGCAATAGGTTGTGCACAACATAAGTACAATAGACTGATCCCCTAACATACTTAGAAAACGTCGGTTTGCAGTATAAAAATTTGTTAAACCTTTTATGAAAAGAAAATGTTCAAGGTCGCTCGACCGTTCATATGTTGTTTCAAAAATGTTAAATAAAATAGATTTCTTATTATTTTTCCTATTTATTCAAAATATTTTCACAACTATTGTTCAATTGTTGAAATGTTCACAGTTAGAATATTTGATTCTTGATTTTGTTGTTTATTTAATTGTTTATACTTATTGAGCTTTGTAGCTCATTCTTGCTTTGAATCAAATGTTTTCAGTTAAGCCCGAGCAGGCCGAGGGTTCAGGAAAGAAGGATAAGGGTAAAGGAAAAGTGTCCGAATAGAGGAATATTTGTAATATTTTTAATATTATTAATGATATTTATTAATTAGAGTGATGTAATATTTACACATATTATGATGTTTCAAACATGTAAGGTCTTAGAACCTGGAAATTTTAGAGTACGAGAGCTTGTAATAATTTAGTAATTATATTTCTGTCTTAAGTTGATGTTGAATGGGTAGTACCGTGAAGCACCATATCCAGAGTTTAAAAGTACTCGGATATGGAGGTGATGAGTGTGTTTTATACACACAATTTGGGTACTTTTAGCCATGATAATTTGCAAGTCTTTAAGTATTTTATGTGGTTTTTATGTATTTTTATCTTATTTCTACATAAATTAGCTTTTAGTTATTTTTACATGTTTTATGTTGCTTTGATGCATTTTCATTATGTTTGTAGGAATTGAAATAAATACCGCTCGGATCGTTGTTTGTATTGACTCAATGTCCGTGCCTGGATGTCTATGCCCGAATGGTAGTATGATGGAAATTTGTGATTGGCGACGCTCGGTGCTTAATTTGATAACATTTGGTAGTTGGGCGTGCACGGCGTCGGGAAGCGTGCACGGCGTTGGATTGCGTGCACGGCGTCGGGCGCGTACGGGCGGACTCGGCGTTGGCACTCGGCAGGCGCTGGCGTACGGGCGCGCGCGGGCGGACTCGGCGCTGGGCGTGCGGCAAGCTGGGCGCGGGGCCTCGGCAGCTGGGCGGCATGCAGGCGCGGGCATGCGGGCGCACGCCTGGGCGTGCGGGTGCGCGCAGGCGGACTCGGCGCTAGGCGTGCGACAAGCTTGGCGCGGGGCCTCGGAAGCTGGGCGGCATGCAGGTGCGGGCGTGCAGGCGCACGCCTGGGCGTGCGGACGCGCGCGCGGGTGCGGCAGCAGACTCGGCAGCCAGCGTGCGGCAGGCAGGGCCCTGGGCGCGCGCGCACCAGGCGCCGTGCGGGCGCATGCCACCGTGCTGAGTGCGATCTGACACACCTTCAGTGCGATCTGAGCTGCATTTTGTCCGATTTTGGTTAGGGTTTCTTGATGAAGACTATATATAATCTCTTATAAGCCTCATATCAGATAACTAGGGATTGGGAGGCTAGACTAAAACATAAAAATAGAGAGCAAAAGTGCTGCAATACAAGGAAGACTCAGCAAAAGGCAAAGAACTAAGAAGGAAAGGCTTGTCAAAGGGCTATCTAGAGAGAGGGAGGCTACAAAATACATCAACCAACAGGGTTCAAGGCTGGAAATCAAGCTGAATCAAGCCAAAAGCCAAGGAACTCAGTCAAGAAGAATTGCAAGGCCAAGGTGGAGAGCTAGAAACCAATAGCAACCAAAGGAACACCAGCTGAATAGCTTCAAAAGTGGTTTTATTTCTAGATTTCCATCTCCTTTGTAATTCAAATTTGACAATGTATCAATTGAAAATGATGTTTATTGTAGCTATCATGAACTAACCTTCTATTTTAAGATTGCAATGGAACCCAACACTTAATTTTAATTGAATTCTCTCTCTATTGATTTTAGTTATGCATTTGTGAATTGATTGTCACAACCTTTGCTTCTAGATTAATTGCTTGGCCCGTAATTACCGTGGGAACCTATATGAACTTGACGAACGGATTATAGGTTAAGACCTAGTTATGATAACATGTGAGAGTATAGATTGTTGTGGGTTATTAATTGGATTAAGTGACGTGTGTCTTATTAATTATCTGCTATAATAGGTATCTTGATAGTAGTTGGGATAGATATATACCTAATTACCGCATGTAACCTATTGAGAATCTAGTCTTAATGACTTCCGATGTGAAAGTTGGTAATTGAAGGGAGGATTAATTATATTTGGTGACACGTTTCTATTAATCATTCCTGAAATTAGTCTCTTGATAGTGTATAGGATAGGCATATACCTATGCACCGCTTAGGAAGATTCGTGATTGACCATCGATAGAGGCTCTTATGTAGTTTTGATTTCTCGGTTGTCAATTCGTATGCTATAATTGATTGAAAAGAGAGAGTTAGGAGATTCAAATGACGTGTTGGGGGAAATTGTAATCTTAGACCTTTCTATCTTGATATTTTACCGCGTTTTACTCATTACTCGATTTGTGAACTCAACAATCAACAAACAATCAAACCTTCATCGTTTAAATTAGATTAAATTGATATATAATTGATACTTGGTTATTATTTGTCACAATTCCCTGTGGGTTCGACTCATATCTTATCATATATTACTTGTGGACCGTGTATACTTGCACGTGTGTGTTTATCGATAGCTAAATCGACCAACAAGTTTTTGGCGCCGTTGCCGGGAAATTGTTCTAATAATTTTACCAATATTAATTTCAATCGAATTGATCTTGATTTAAACTTGTATATAAATTTATTTTTAACATTTTTTTTTCTATTTAATGCTTTCTTCGTTACGAGGTACACCATGGCCAACTATAATTATCAATGGCCTCACACGGGAATGACCCAATCCGGAGCGGCATGGATGGATGGATTTGATGAGGTGGTGGCTCATTTAGAGGAACTATCAAGGAATTTTAACGCTCTAGTGGCCCAACGTACTCAAAGTGTTGCGGTGAATTGTGATTATTGTGATGGAAACCATTCGAGTCATCTATGCACCATTAATTTCGAGTCGGCATGGTATGGTAGCAACGTCGGCGATTACTCCAACAGTTATGACTGTTCCGATGCTTATCACCAAGATTGGGGGTATCACCCAGATTCTACATGGAGCTACAATTATGAAGATCAATACTATGCTCCGAGTCCTGCATATGCACCAGAATTCTCATGTCCACCTTCATTGCCACAAGAAGAAAATTCAAATGTGAAGGAACTTGAGTCCCAGAACATAACTTCGATTGAGGAGATTGTGAAAAGTCAGCATATGTCGATTCAAAATCTTGAGAACCAGATGGGACAACTTATTATCGCCTTCAACGATAGATATCAAGGCGAATGGCCCAATGACATGGTTCCCGAAACTGATGGATTTCACGTGCCAAAGCTGTAACTAGACGTGCTAATTGATGATGATTCTGATATCGATGAGACATGTGGGAAATAAGAAAAGGAGGTCGAGGATCTAGCCTTGAGCCCCAATGATGATGATGAGCTAATTTCGAGTGTATCCCATATACCTTCTCCTCCAAAGCTCAAGGATGTGGGTGGTTTTGCAGTCCCGTGCCCATTGAGTAGTCATGTCGTAGGCAAAGCTCTAGGTGACATGGGAGCTAGTTTACAGTTTGAGCCATGGCGTGATGAAGTTGAGGTTCATGAAAAGATCGTTGAGGATCCAGTTGTGCTTGAGAAACTTAATGTCACTATGTCATTCATAGACACAATAGAGCAGACCCCTAGCTACTGTCAGCTCATACAGGAGGATTTATATAAGAACAATAAGCTAGGTGAGCTTGAGACATTGGACCTCACCAAAGTAATGCCCTCAGATGTTTCACCCCTACTGAAAGATGAAGCGAATGAAGAAAGTTTTTTTTTGCTGATAGAAGAAACTGAGTTTGGGAGTCGCCTAGTATGCATGCATGCCATGCAAATTAAGGGAATGACAACACGAAGGCATGCTAAGGTCATTTTTGCAATCGAGCCGGACTAAAAGGAAACAGGAAGTTAGTCAGGCTGAGGACTTTAACTTAAGCGCTATTTGGGAGGCAGCCCAAATCTCCATTTTATTTTTTGAGCTATTTTGTTTTTATTTTTTTTTATTTTTTTATTTTAATCTTAAAAAAAAAAGTTTGGTGTGGTTTGGTTTTGATTTTATGTTTAATGGTGTTTAATGTGTGTAATATTTCTTGCTGCAGTTTGATGCTTACGACCACCAGTGAAAACTATAGCAGAAGCACAACATCAGCACGTTGAGCAACAGGCACCAGCACGCTGAGCAACACAGCAGCAACACACTTAGCAGCGCGCATGCTAGCCATGACATCCACCAGTAGCTTATATGCACCCATCAGCTCATTTCTATAGTCCAACTTATATCTCTCTCCTCCCACTCCAAAGCCAACTTACATGCATTTTTCCCAAACTTAAATTCGTGCCCCATCACTCCAATTAGGCATCCAATCTCTGCAATCCATCAACATTGTCATCTTCTAACTTGAAATTCAACAAGGATTTAGCAGATTTTGAAGAATTCCCATGGCTTTTCATTAGTTTTCCAAGATAAGGTAACAAAGGTCTGTTAATTTCAAATTTTACTTGCTTGGGACTGTGCTTGGGTTGAGTTTTATTGCAGGAACACTCCAATTCTCCCATTGCAAGACTTTGTGGAGGGCTAGCCCTGCTTCCCAATGCATTGACAACTGAGATTTTGGGAGGTGCACGCCACGTGTTTGATATTTGGCCTGAGAGAGTTTCTTAGCTAATATGGGATGTTCGTCATAAGGCATTGTTCTGGTATGGCTTCCAAACAACAAGTGGGGCGAAGCTTCATCGTCCAAGCCAACCATAGACCATGGCAATAATTTTGTTAGTCCGAAAGCGTCCAAGCGACACCACACTATAATGATGTTGCTTGACTACCCTCAGTGAAGTTTTCTATTTTAATTCTGTCTATTATAAACATCGAGGACTATGTTTGTTTTAAGTTTGGGGGTGTGTGTGTGGTAGTTTAAGTGAGTTATCCTTGTCTGTCTAATCGTGTTGTGCTGTGTGGTAGTCAAATTTAAGTTTGGGGGTAGTACTTCGTATTTGTGTATTTATGTGTTTAATTTAGTTTTTGTGTGATTTAAGTATATTTTTCTTTTTATTCAAAAAAAAAATTTATTTTTAGGATGTGTCCCTTGAGCATTGTTTTAATTTGATTTGAACTATAATCCAGGGTCTATGATAAGGGCTTGTTTGAAGAAATTCTAACTCATGAGAAGTAGACAATTGTTGCTTATTCTTTGTGCTTATCGTTTATTGGTTATTATTTTGCTTATGCGTCCTTTCACTTTCATGCACTTACCCATGAGTATTAAGCTAGTTGTATGCTTAGAGAAGGCTTTTATAACTGAATACTTGTGTAAAATATCTATAAACTCTAGAACTCGTTTAAACATCACTCGAACCAAGGTGTCCAAATTTGTTATGTTTGAATTGATGGTCATGTGGTGAGTTGAGATGGAGCGTAAAACGCACTCACTCATGGACACATGCGTAGGAGAGATAGAGCGTAAAACGCACTCTCTTATAATTGTGATTAAAGAAAAAAAAATTGTTTATTGCAAATTTTGCATGCGGTTGAGGTTGAGCGTAAAACACACTCGCCTATATGAGCGTGCTTAAGGATTGAGATAGAGCATAAAATGCACTCACCTAGAGCCCTTGGTTCTCAAAATTTTTAGAATTGTGATTTGTACACCTTTGTATTGAGTGATGTGTTAAGCATGTCGTTTTGGGGTTTATTTTGATTATTTCATAAGGTAATGTGGTTGCATAGTTTCATTCGAGCTTGATTGGTTTAGTGCTATTGGGTACTCACACACACACATACGGAAGAGGCCTTAAGCAAAGTATGACTAGCTAACTGAAATTTTAGACTTGCAACACTTTGTTTGTTCTCTTGAGTTCTATGCGTTGATGCCTTTATTAATTCATTGCTCAATTTAGGTTATATTAAAAGTTTTTGAATTGTTTAGTTTAGGTTTGTTTTGCTTGAGGACAAGCAAAGATTTAAGTTTGGGGGTATTTGATGAGTGTGTTTTATACACACAATTTGGGTACTTTTGGCCTTGATAATTTGCAAGTCTTTAGGTATTTTATGTGATTTTTATGTATTTTTATCTTATTTCTACATAAATTAGTTTTTAGTTATTTTTATATGTTTTATGTTGCTTTGATGCATTTTCATTATGTTTGTAGGAATTAAAATAAATACCGCTCGGATCGTTGTTTGTATTGACTCAATGTCCGTGCCTGGACGTCTGTGCCCGAATGGTAGTATGATGGAAATTTGTGATTGGCGACGCTCGGTGCTTAATTTGATAACATTTGGTAGTTGTGCGTGCACGGCGTCGGGAAGCGTGCACGGCGTTGGATTGCGTGCACGGCGTCGGGCGCGCGCGGGCAGACTCGGCGTTGGCACTCGGCAGGCGCTGGCGTGCGGGCGCGCGGCATTGGCATACGGGCGCGCGCGGGCGGACTCGGCACTGGGCGTGCGGCAAGCTGGGCACGGGGCCTCGGCAGCTGGGCGGCATGCAGGCCTGGGCGTGCGGGCGCGCGCCTGGGCGTGCGGGCGCACGCAGGCGGACTCGGCGCTGGGCGTGCAGCAAGCTGGGCGGCATGCAGGTGCGGGCGTGCGGGCGCACGCCTGGGCATGCGGGCGCGCGCGCGGGTGCGGCAGCAGACTCGGCAGCTAGCGTGCGGCAGGCAGGGCCCTGGGCGCGCGCGCACCAGGCGCCGTGCGGGCGCACGCCACCGTGCTGAGTGCGATCTGACACACCTTCAGTGCGATCTGAGCTGCATTTTGTCCGATTTTGGCTAGGGTTTCTTGATGAAGACTATATATAATCTCTTATAAGCCTCATATCAGATAACTAGGGATTGGGAGGCTAGACTAAAACATAAAAATAGAGAGCAAAAGTGCTGCAATACAAGGAAAACTCAGCAAAAGGCAAAGAACTAAGAAGGAAAGGCTTGTCAAAGGGCTATCTAGAGAGAGGGAGGCTACAAAATACATCAACCAACAGGGTTCAAGGCTGGAAATCAAGCTGAATTAAGCCAAAAGCCAAGGAACTCAGTCAAGAAGAATTGCAAGGCCAAGGTGGATAGCTAGAAACCAATAGCAACCAAAGGAACACCAGCTGAATAGCTTCAAAAGTGGTTTTATTTCTAGATTTCCATCTCCTTTGTAATTCGAATTTGACAATGTATCAATTGAAAATGATGTTTATTGTAGCTATCATGAACTAACATTCTATTCTAAGATTGCAATGGAACCCAACACTTAATTTTAATTGAATTCTCTCTCTATTGATTTTAGTTATACATTTGTGAATTGATTGTCACAACATTTGCTTCTAGATTAATTGCTTGGCCCGTAATTACCGTGGGAACCTATATGAACTTGACGAACGGATTATAGGTTAAGACCTAGTTATGATAACATGCGAGAGTATAGATTGTTGTGGGTTATTAATTGGATTAAGTGACGTGTGTCTTATTAATTATCTGCTATAATAAGTATCTTGATAGTAGTTGGGATAGATATATACCTAATTACCGCATGCAACCTATTGAGAATCTAGTCTTAATGACTTCCGATGTGAAAGTTGGTAATTGAAGGGAGGATTAATTAGATTTGGTGACACGTGTCTATTAATCATTCCTGAAATTAGTCTCTTGATAGTGTATAGGATAGGCATATACCTATGCACCGCTTAGGAAGATTCGTGATTGACCATCGATAGAGGCTCTTATGTAGTTTTAATTTCTCGGTTGTCAATTCGTATGCTATAACTGATTGAAAAGAGAGAGTTAGGAGATTCAAATGACGTGTTGGGGGAAATTGTAATCTTAGACCTTTCTATCTTGATATTTTACCGCGTTTTACTCATTACTCGACTTGTGAACTCAACAATCAACAAACAATCAAACCTTCATCGTTTAAATTAGATCAAATATATATATAATTGATACTTGGTTATTATTTGTCACAATTCCCTGTGGGTTCGACTCATATCTTATCATATATTACTTGTGGACCGTGTATACTTGCACGTGTGTGTTTATCGATAGCTAAATCGACCAACAGGAGGCGTCACAGGTTGGTATCAGAACTGTAGGTTATAAACCTTATGTAGGGGGGAACCTTAGGATATAACCTTGAAGAAATTAGAAGAGTTAATTAAGAAAACTCATATAGAGTTGTAAGAAATGAATTGAGGAAATTCATTAAAGAATAATAATAATAATTAAAGTAAAATAAAATATATTGTTATGTGATTATAATAAATATATTTTTTTATTATGTGCTAATCAAGATAATTTGATTGTAGATGTCAGGTGATGATAATGTTAGAGACGTTCACGTTGTGAGCGAGGAGCTGATCGCTCCACCGGAGTTAGTACCCGAGCCAGTTATCGTGGTGCTATTAGAGAGTAACCCAAACATGGATCTTGATTCGGATGAAGATCCGTCTGAGCACTGGGAGGAACCCGAAGAGGATCCTTCTAAGGATATGAGGCTACCAGCTGGTGTGACTGGAGTGGCAGGTGGTGCAGCAGCTGAAGCTATACCATCGGAGGGAGGATCGGAGGGTGAATATATAAACCCCAAGATCCAGGAAGCCCTGACCCAGTTAGGGGCACTGGTGTATAGTCTAGTGGATAGGAATGCAGAGTTGAATATAACACTGTATACAGCACATAATAGGGCCCAGGTATTAGAGGTCGCAGTGTAGGATCTCCAGGTGGAGAGGTATGAGCTGAATAATTTATGGGATGAGGAGATACTGAATCGATAGATGGCCGAAGAGCAGGTTCACGACCTCGATAAAGAGGTGCGAGTGAAAAAGAGGAAAGTCGACAAGATGAACTACGCATATTCCACATCGATGGAGCGGGTTCAGGACAAGGTATGGTAAGAGATAAGGTAGACCTGACGAACTATTACTCAGACTCGTGTGATTGCTATCACAGAGGAGGAGCGTGCTGATGCTATTGCTAAGGGTCTAGCATAGTGTAATAGTAATGTATTGGTATATGTATATAAGTGTGTATATCTGTGTCGTATGAATCTCAGCTTTTCGTATATCTAGCGGGATATCTTTTGTAAATCCTAACTTTATTATAAGTTAAGGATAAGGTTATGTGAATCCCATCTTTTTATAAGTAATAGATGGATAAATATTATAAATAATAAGAAGGTAAGAAGAAGTAAGAAAGAAGAAGTATGTAAGATGAAGTATGTAAGTAAGAAGCATATTAATATAAAATATTTATTAAATGTGCTTTGTATTGATTATGTGTTTGCAATAAATGAAAATGGCTTAAGATAAATAATGAAATATTAATAACAATAAATATTTTATTATCAGATAAATATGTTATTTATTAATAACAATAAATATTTTATTATTTTATTAATAACAATAAATATTAATAGCAATAAATAATGAAATATTAATAACAACAACAAGTATATATATATACTCTATTTTGGAAACTCAAGTTAACTCTTGTTCTCGCAAGTCCTAGGTCTCGGCGACAAAGATTTCGTACCAGTTCGTTAAATTAAGATTTCATCGTATATCAATAAAAGAACACCTGGACAGTGTAAGACTTTGTTCGATAGAGTTCCTTTAAAAATTGGAATATTTTAGATGCAAGTCTATTGCCTATGATTCGTCTTTACAAGATATGAATAGAATGGATATACTTGTATATATATAATCTCATAAAACAATATGTGTGTGTGTGTGTGTGTATGTGTAATATATATAAAATAGTTAAAAGATGAGTTTATAATGAATAATCTAAATAAAAAATCTGTCTCAACAATCGGACCAATTTTCTCTTGACAAAATTAAATTAGAAAGTAGAAAAGAACTTTAGCAAGCTTCAAGATGTAGGCAAGAGAGAATATAGTAGCTTGAAATGATTTGTGAATTGATAAATAGAAGTGAAGGAAGAATGTTTCCTTTTATAGAAATTTCAAGCTTTGGGGCATTTAGGTCCAAAAGGTTTTGAATGGCTTAGATTAAAAGCCTTTTGAAATCAAGGAATGAGATTGATTAAAGCATTAGCCCATGATAAAAACCATCTACCCGAGAGCTTAAGAGTGGTTTTGATTTTAGCCTTCTAGTATTTCATTTTTTATTTGAATATTAGAATATTTAAAAAGAAGGCTCTCCCTTTTTTTCCTTTGGCAGGGTAAACAAGGGAGGGAGTAATACCACTTTCTTTTACAATTTTCTTCTTATATGAGCCAATATGAAGTTGGTTTGGAGTGGCTTAAGAAGTGCTAATTATAAAAATGACCAAAATGATTAAAAACTTTATGTTTATTAGTCATTTTATAAAAGATGGAATGATTATATATGAAAATCATTTAGATAAACTCAAGAGCCTTTGAAAATATTGCTTTATGAGTTTATTTTCTTAACACTTGATATAAATTATCAAGGTTAATAGAAATGCACTCAATAAGTTGAAAAAGAAATTTTAGACCAATTATTGAGATAAGAAAAAAGAAATAAGAAAAATCCTATAGGGAGATTCTAGTGTTTTCATTCTTTTTCTTATTTTCCTAGTTTTATTTATTATCATCAAAATCACACAAAAGTGGAGACCTAACACTAGTTGAGTACAATTCTTTCTTTCTTCAACACCATTTTATTGCGGAGTACCAGGAATCTTTAGCTGTCTGATAATACCGTTTTCTTCATTTAAACCTTTGAATTGTTTAGATAAATATTCGCGGCTATGATTGGTCCTAAGAACCTTTATGGTTCTATCCCTTTGATTCTCAACTTCTGCAACGAAACTTCTAAAGCAGACTAATGCTTCTAACTTATCCGAAATCAAATAAACATATCCATATCACGAATAATTATCTATAAAAGTGATGAAGTAGTTACCACCATTTCATGCTCTAACATTCATTGGACCATAAATTTCTGAATGAAGTAGGTCTATAGGATTAGTGGCCCTCACTACCTTCCCAAATGGTTATCTTTTTGCCTTCCCTACTAAACAAGGTTCACATACTGGTAGGTTGACTTTAGCGAGTGAGCCTAAAATACCTTCTCGAGCTAGCCTAACCATCTTATCTTGGCCAGTATGACCGAATCTAACAAGTCATTTTAATGATTCATTAACAATATCATCATGAGAAACAATATAAGAAAAATTGGATTCACCTTTATTCAAAACATAAAAACTATATGATAAAGTACCATGTCCTACAAAATTATTTTGAAAGTAAATAGATACGCTACTCTTATCGAAGGAAAAAGAATATCTTCTTTAACTAAAGCTACAACTGATACTAAGTTTCGTCAAATTCATAGTACATAAAATGTGTACTTAAGGATCAGTGTGTAGCCATTTCACAAAGTCATCTTATAAGTGCCAAAACACTATAAGAAACAGGGTCATAGTCGACGGACATGTCCGTCGAGATGACCCCATGTTCGTTAAGATTGAGGTCATTCTCGACGGATATGTCTGTCGCCCCAAGTGTTTTCGACCCTCGACACCGTCGACCGTCGTCGAATTTAGGTCATTGTCGATGGACTCATTCTCGACAGTCCGTTGGCTATGACTTAATAGTGACGGATTGTCCGTCGCTTATGACCTTTTAAAAATTAATTTTTAAAATACTCTTTCTCAACGGCCAGTCCATCGCCAATAGTCCCATCGGTTATGACTATACTCATTAGCGATGAACTTTCCGTCGACAATGAGTCTCTGTTTGTCGTTAATGCTTTTTGAAAAATTTAATAAATAATAGTCATTCTCAACGGCAAGTCCGTCGGCTATGACTTGTCCGTCGAGAATGACCTTTTTAGTATAAAATATTTTTTGAAAATTTCTTAAAACTCCATGTTTTTCGTAAATATACATAATTGTACCTGTTACAAATCACAAACACAATATTTCTTCAGTAATACATACCAATAACCATCAAATATATATGACTAACCATCATCATGTACAAAACGTTAGCATGTACAACCCAAAAACTAGCTAGATATATAACAACAAAACGTAATCAATGTACATCCCAAAAACTAGCTAGATACATAAAACTAGATATATAAACATAATCTATATGCCTTAACCATCATCGCCATCAGCAAACAAACTAACATCGTTGATCGTGCCACCATCCCTGTTATCATCACTCCTACCTTCCCTGCCACCCTTAGCATTGTCACCACCACCGTCCTCGCCATCGTTGCCGCCGCCTCCATCCCCGCTATAAGGCTCATCATTAAGACTCTACAAAATTAAAATATTAATTACATATACACAAGTGTAATCATCTTTAAATAATTTTCTAACTCCTTTTTATATAAGCTAGGCAAACAAGCTTCTAACTCGGTCACCAGGACTCCGAATCAAGTCTTGTAAATTGTCACATGATTGAAATATGTAAGAGGTATTTCGTCTACGGTTTCGCATCGTTTCGTCGCTTGGGACCCATTTTGGTCTATTTTTTTTTAAAAAAATTAAGTTTTTTAAGTTAGGCAAACAAACTTCTAACTCAGTCACCGGGACTCCGAATTGATTCTCATAAGTTGTGTAGTGCCCCCAAATTCGGGTCCCTTGAACCTCGGACCTAGTGCGTCACGATACATCATCTTCTTATACATTATACAATTAACGCAGAATATATAAACATACATTGTTTATTTCAAATGATTATACAACATTTTCTAAGGTCTACAACCTTAACTTAATACATACCTTTAATAATCCAAAAGGTTTATAATATCATTTTCATATGATAACAAAATAGTTAAATGTTCATATAGAACTATTCTCCAACTTTGCCTTTGACTTTATCCTTCTTCGAACACTCGGCTTAACTGAAATATTATCATGATATAGCAAGGGTGAGCAACTACTTTGCTCAGCAAGTTTAAATACAATAAAGATATATCATGATTGAAAAGGAATAAGCTTTCGAATTTTTAACAATATATAATGATTGTGAAAAAGCATAAATCAAAATTTCAATATATGAGTGATTGAATCAATAACGTTGAGTGGCCAACAATGACCATGAGCAATACGAATGTTTATCTGCAATTTAACTTGACCTTTGGTAATCAAGGTGATCAGCCTTTCATACCCATTGAACATATGAAACTTGCACTAAGTGCGAATAACAATAATTATCATTGATGTGAAATAATTATCAATAATTAAACCACTAATATGCTTGAAAGAAATAACTCAAATTAGAGTTAGGAAAACTTACCTTGATTAGAGATTACCGCTATAATTTAACTTAACTTCTCTCCACAAATCCTACACAATTGTATTTACATGCACATATATATTAGCTAATTAAATATGTTGCAAAACATGCATGTATATTCATTATCAATAAATATTAGTTTATAAAAACTAATATTATTTATACTTAATTCAAAACCAATCTTAGTTCCTTTAGAAACTTTATTCATTATAACCCTTAATATAAATAATAAAGGACTCACACATTTTAAGATATAAATATTTTACATCTTGAAGTTTAAACCATTTATATTCCATTTCAGAAATATCTTTTACCTTTATTCGCAAATTCGGGGTTTGAACAGCTAATATATAGCTTTTATAGTAAAACTCAATTTACTATATTATTTCTTTAATTCAAATAATTTTTATATCTTTTTGTCTGTCCATGAGTCAACTCGGACCATTGCCTCATTAATAAATATTTTATCTTGCCAGCACATTAGCTTCACTTTTTGTTTTGCGAATAACTTGTAATTTTGCTTTGTATATATATTAAATATATATATACGCCACTACATAAATCTTAGCTCAAAAACTCTGCTTTGAATTCTGGAAACTTTCATTACATCATCTTTATGATTGTTACAATTTTTAAAAGTTACATACTCTTCGTTTCGCTATAAAACCATCTTACATGCCAATGCTGGCTTACGTTCACTTAAATATGAAAGTTCATATTTATATTATATTTTTATTGCATTATTTATGCCCGACAGGAAGTTTCGTGGCATAAATTATCTCATAATGTCAAAACTTATCTCTTGGGACTTTATTAGACTTAACATTGCTTAACATCTCGCCCGATCGCGATTCGGAAGGACAAATGTCAAAACAGCCCGGCGGGTCGACGCTCGGTGTCGCTCAAATTTTAATTCTGACATGCATTTTGCCTATTTTTAATTCTCAAACCATAAATCGAATCGCGGCGAATTCTTGGTATTTGGAGTTCTTATGTCATAGTATTTTTAAAAATTTTCTAACCGTGAAAAGGAACCACAGAAACCAATCAAAACAGCAAGCGAAAAGCACGTCAGACAGCTGCCCAGCAGCGCAGCGCGCGGGCAGCTACGCCTGCTGCTGCTGCTGCCCCTTTTGCAATTTTCTCACGCCTTGCTCGTTTATCGGATCAATTCCAAATTTAGATATGTTATACATGGCATACCAAAGTAGTTTTAAAAAATATAAACTCAGCAATTTAAGTTTTCTAAGCTGACCAAACAGTGTGCCGAAAAAGGCTGCACAGGCTAATTTTCAGACTTTGCGTTCACAAATTAAAACTCGTTGTGGTTCGTTTCGAGTCGTTTTTCTTCACAACTAAGTCTTGTTTAACATATTAAGACGCGTCTAAAGTCTCGGCTTCGTAAAATTCCAAGTTTTTCATCATTTTTACTCTTTATGGTCACTAATTTTTCAATCTTCGCGTTTAGAGGTCAAAACTCGCCTCGACGCGTTCTAACCCAACTTGCTTCATAAATAAGTCTTATTTAACATAATAAGACTCGTCTAAAGTATCGGCTTCATTAAATTTCATGATCTTATCCAATTTTGTTCTTTATGGCCATTTAACGTCCATAATGCGTGCGATTTCGTTTTCATTCGATTTCTTAACGTTTTGGTTGCGGATATTCCGTAATTTCCTTCTTTATAACACCGCACAACCAAACCTAACCTCCATGTTTCTAATTCCACTCTTCAACATCATTACATAAGCTATTTACATGCATTATTTAACCATATAGCTTACTAACAAAACTCATATTTTCATTTCTTGATTTAAATCCAATTCTAACAACATATTACATGTACGTGGACTAAAACTTGATTCATTACAAGGAAACTTCATCTAAATTTCCATTACAACTAACTGAACTTTCAAAATCTCAAGTTTAGCAATAAAAATTACATATTACATAAACTTTAATTAAACTCAAAATTGAGTAAGGATTTATACCTTATGCTCTATGTCTTTATTAAATCCAAGTTTTGCTACCTCTAATTTAGCTTAACACTTGATTTCATTTTTTCTAAGGCTTCATAAAACTCACGGTTCTTCACTTCATTTCTTCTTCTTTTTCTTCTTTCTCTTTCATTGCAGCCCTCTTCTCTCTCTTCCTCTCTATTTGGTCAAGTGTGGTGTGGGAGAATGAGAGGAAATGGCCTTACTTTATTTTCTTTTCTTTTGTTAAAAGAATTAGAGATTAAAAAGAGAGAGAGAGAGAGAGTGAGTACTTAGGAGTTAGTAAGGTTAGGTGAGATTAGATGGGAGTGAGTGGGGAGTTGGTGAGGTTAGGTGGCTACCCATGTGCTGGAATCTTCAGCAGATTTTGGTCAAATGGGTCCCACTTTTATTTTCTCGTTTTGCGTGCTTAATCCCATCTTTGACTTATTGACCTGAAACTCAAATTTTTAAGTTAATAGTCGATTCGTATTAAATTCGACGCTCCCAACATTATGGGCATATCTGTTTCTTCAAATTCATCTCCGAATTTTAAGTTTGACTTTTCTCCAAAAAAGTTAACCATTGACTCTGACCAAAAAGTCAACCCCGATACATTTTGTGTTTAGAGTTTATTCTTACTAATTTTGACGTTCCGGACTCAACCGAGCAGTCCGCGTTATCAAATTCTATTCCAAACTCAAATTTGAGTTTTGACTTACCTCTCTCAATACCAAGCCATTTTTCTTAATTGTTTAGGCTATCCAACACATTGATTGGACCATGTCTCATAATTGTTTAGGCTCGTTAAATTCAATTCATACATATAGCTTGATATATTATATCATTGTATTTGCTTAATTAAATGCTTAACCCAATTATTCTTTTAATACCTTTATTGAATAAATGAATTACCCAATAGTTAGTAACTAGGTTTTAAACTCTCAAGTTACTAATCCACCCACATTCAAATGTTTTACCCCCTTGGAAGTATATAAAATATATAACCCATCCTTGATATATAAATTATATAATCCCAAAATAAAACACAACATAACATACTTTAATTACATATTTATTTTATTAATGCAAAATAAATATGTAACATTTTGATTTCCCATGCAAATACAATTATTTGCCTACTTAAAATATTATAATAGGAATTTATTATAATATTCTTGGGTAAAGTATATATAAATATTATATATACTTAAACCACCCCATACAAATCCTTATGCAAATTGTTCACAACAATTTCATTTCCTTGCGTAATATATATTATATATATTCATATATAATATATATAATTATTATCTCACAGCTAAGCAACACACCACACATGTGCACATGTTACTTATAGAAAAAAATAACAAATTTATTCTCTCACATTATAAATTATTTATATCAATTTATTTACATATTAGTAAATATAAGTTAATATATTTACCATATCACGTAAGCACACATAATACATCATACGAAACCATATATATAATGTAATATAATAAATTACTATATTAAATTAGAATTATTTAATAAATCTTTATTTTAATATCTCTGAAATTTCCAGATCGCTACAATATGTATTATCCATAATACTTATTGAATACAATATAATATTCTTTTACATCATATGAGCAAAAATATATGCATTTCATTTTATTTTTCATATAAATAGAAATTTATTTATTAATTAAGATATTATAATTAATATAATATATTTTCTTTATTAAAATAATTCAATACTAGAATTTATTTTAATATCCTTAGTTTAAAGTATACAATCATTTTTATATACTTAAACTACTTATTTCGCTTCGTAATATAAATTATTTCATAACCATTTATTCACGCGCAATAAATATACATACATATCTTTGCCACATATAATAAAATACAAATTTATTTACTCAATTCTTATTTTAATATTTATCGGGAAATTCGAATTATTTTCTTTTCCCTTCTATAAATTGTTTTCAACAATTTAACTGTAGTAAATATCATAATATATTCGTTACATTATAACATACATACATTACACCCAATAATGTATTATATAATTTCTTCAATAAAATGGTGGTTATACATTGAGTATATTTAATGCCACCAATTTACCACATTAAAATAATTTAATATTATAAATTATTTTAACTTACTTATGTTAATCTTTCCCATCTCATTTCCTTTAAATAAATTGCTCCTATAATCACTTACATATAATAAATATATTTTACTATTATATTTATTATACACACAAAAAAAAATCACCTATTGCATAGTTCCTACTTATGCAATACAATCTCACTTTTCGAACTCCAGGTCTTGTACCTTAACCTTTATTTAATTACTGATGACTTTATTATTAAGTCTTAAATATCAGGGATATCACAAGTTGTCACGTGTTTGAAATATATAAGAGGTGTTTCGCCTATGGTTTTGTATCGTTTCAACGCCCGGGACCCGTTTTGGTCTATTTTTTCTAAAAATATCTAAATTTTATAAGTTAGACAAACGAGCTTTTAACTTGGTCATCGAGACTCCGAATCGTGTCCCGTAAGTTGTCACAAGTTACAAATATCTAGGAGTTGCTTTATTTATGATTTCGCATCGCTTTGAGGCCCGGGATTTGTTTTGGTCTATTTTTCCTAAAAAAATTAAGTATTTTTTATATAAGTTACGCGAAAGAGTTTCTAACTCAGTCACTACGACTCCGAATCAAGCCCCGTAAGTTATCATGTGTTTCAAATATGTAAGAGGTATTTTGCCTATGGTTTCGCGTCGTTTCAATGCCCAGAACCTTTTTTGGTCTATTTTTCCTAAAAATTTCCAAGTTTTTTAAGTTAGGCAAACGACCTTCTAACTCAGTCATCGAGACTCTGAATCGTGTTTTGTAAGTTGCCATGTGTTACAAATATCTAGGAGTTACTGCACCTATGGTTTTTCATTATTTCGATGCCCGAGACCCGTTTTGGTCTATTTTTCCTAAAATATTTTAGGTCTTTTTTATATAAATTAGGCAAATGAGCTTCTAACTCAGTCACCGGGACTCTGAATCAAGTCTCGTAAGTTGTCACGTATTTAAAATATGTGTAAGAGATGTTTCGCCTATGATTTTTCGTCATTTCGATGCCTGGGCCCGTTTTGGACTGCTTTTTTAAAAACAATTCTAAGCTTTTTAAGTTAGACAAACAAGTTTCTGACTCCGTCATCGGGACTCCGTATCGTGTCCCGTAAGTTGTCACATGTTACAAATATATAGGAGTTGCTTTGCTTATGATTTCGTAGTGTTTCGACTCACAAGGCCCATTTTGGTCATTTTTTCTTAAAAAATGTAAGTCTTTTTATATAAGTTAGGCAAACGAGCTTCCAACTCGATTACTGGGACTCCAAATCGAGTCTCGTAAGTTATCACGTGTTTAAAATATGTATGAGGTGTTTTGCCTACAGTTTTGCGTCATTTCGAAGTCTGAGCTCGTTTTGGTCTATTTTTTCCTAAGTTTTTTTAGTTAGGCAGATGAGCTTCTAACTCGGTCATTATTCTTGTTTGTATTCCACTGAAAGAATGAACCCGCAGCTTCGACTATCATATTAATACAGCCATAGGTATCGTCACCTCTGGATTTCGGTAGAGATTCATGTTCATCTAACTAGGTTTCCCCATGATAGATCCATGTACTATAGCCCTGCTTGAACCCACAAGCAAATATGTTGCACATGACATCACTCATTTCCTTCCACACTTCGTTCACACGTCGATTACAAGGACATCTAATTCTATCGCCGCTGACTTGCTCAAACGCAAAATTAAGAAACTATTTAACCCCATTATGGTATTCAGAGCTAAGCCCACTCTTATTAGTGGCTACCCTACATTCTATCCAACTTCGATCAATAGACATCTTGGATCAAATAGGAGATTAATATGTCTGTGTGTGTGTGTGTGTATATATATATATATATATATATTCATGTGAGTTTCCTAACTTCATCTCCACTTTAATAGGTCAAGCTTCTATCACATTCCCGGATGCGTCGGCCCACTGATGCCAACAACTTGAACACATTTTCATATTTTTAAGAATTTTCGGTAGCACCTCCCTATGGTCTTTAAGTACACAAAATAGACTAACATTTCATAGTTTAAATATGCACTCGAAGAACATCAAGAGATAGCCACCGAAAATTCTCAAACTATAAAGATGGGCTCAAGTCATTAACGCTAACCTAAGTAGGGTCGAAACATTCAGGAACAGTTCCAAAACGGGGACTATTCGAGATTCACTTCTATTAAGTGAATCTCAAACGGGTTTCTAGGCTTCCTAAACTATATGAAAATATACAAATACAATAATCACAATGATAAGTTCGAATATTGAGACACTCATTTGTTTGGAACTGCATTCTTAAATTTGATGATGTGATATTACTAATGTATATATGTTTCAATAACCATTTGTAAATTCCTTAAATGAAGTTAATGTACAAGGACTTAGAAAGATCAAATCTGTTAGGTTGATCTATAAATGATATGACTCAACGATCGTATAATCTTATTAAACGATTGTAGAGATACTCTGTTTAGTCATAGAGTTTGTTGGAAATAACAGAGTTAGCTATATGATTGTAGAGCATCCATAACAGAATCGTAGAGTCAGCCCAAGAGCTCGTAGAGTTAAGTCAAGATCATAGAACTGCTCTATAAAGATCGCAGAGTAAATTGGTTTAAAGGAGATCGTAGAGTATATCAGTATTTCTAGAGACAACCAGCCTTTCATAGAACATTAAGTTAAAGACTGCAGAGACTACACAAAAGATCGTAAGGCATAACAGAAGTCGTAGAGTAAGTTCAGACAGTCACTTTAAGATATGGAAGTTTACGACTAGCAAGATCATAGAACAGAATCGTAGAATCAACAAGAAACTCTATGATCACTCCGAGAGACCATGATTAGCACAATCATAGAGTACTTATGTGCTAATAATGAATTGACATCATCCAAGCACTCAGAGTGATAATCCTAAGTGAGTTGCTGATTACTCTAATAATAATAGTGGAAGACCAAACCAAGTGTGACTCCAACTGCCAAGTTTTCAGCAGCAGAAGCAGCACACGTGTCTGCCTCTACCTCAGTATGGGCTAAAGTGAGTTGACACATCCACTATTGTAGACGTCAAGGATTAAAGTATTAATTGACGCAACGATAATTTTTCAATAGGAAAGTCATAAGGATCTCTATAAAAGGCAAGCAGTTCCATATTAACAAAAAAAAAAGTACGATCAAATATGGAACAGCCTCAAAAGCCTTACTCTACAAAAACATAAGAAGATCTTGCATCGGTACTAAGTTCTTCAGAACTTGAGCTTAAAGCCACTTAGTAGCACCTCAACCAAACACTTTCTATACAATGAACAAGTCTTAGTGACCACAGAGATTCCAAGTCTAAGTGACTTGAAGAGTACTTAGTGTACTTGGTTGTAGTGACCATTATACCAAGTCTAAGTGGTTTGAAGAGTTCTAAGTGAACTGGACTAAGTGTCCTGGTCTAAGTGACCTTGCCGAGACTAAGTGACTCGAATGAACCTTAGTGGTTCAGTTATAATAGATCTTAGTGATCTGGTTTGTGTGACCCTATCCTTAGTGGATTTCCTACTTGTTGAAGTAGAAGAGTGGACTAAGAGTTATTTATACTCTGAACCACTTAAATATTTGTGTCATTTACTTTCAGTCATTATATTCTGTCTATTAACTGCTTTATCTACTTGTGACTAAAATCCATTAGAGCTAAACTTAGAACTGTGATTTATGTTATATCATTAAAGGGGATTTTCCAAACTAATATTCCGTTGTGCTTAATTAACTCTGTTGATTAACAATCTGGTAATATATTCTTTATAAGTAAAGAAATTTTAAAAAGATCTATTCAACCCCCTTCTAGATCTCTTTTGTGCCTCCACGAACTAACAAGTGGTAACAGAGCAGGTTCTCACAACCAAAGCTTAACACGCTTGAGTAGATCAATGGCACATAATAAATCCAGTTATGAGCTTGGTGGTGGAAACAAGCCACCCTTATGCAACAAAGATAAGTTTGCTAACTGAAAAGTTCGTATGCAAGCTTATATGAATGCGATTGATGAGGATCTGTTTGATGCTATAATCAGTGGGCCCTACATACTAATAAATCTCGCACTAACATCTAATGATCCAAACAAAGTAACAGTCAAACATAGAACAGGATGGACAGACATAGAGGAGAAATCAGTCCCGAAGAAGGAGTTCAAAGGCTACAAGAAATTTAAGAAGAAAAATAAAGGCCTTATAGCTAAAGGATCGTGGAGTGACTCAGAAAAGAAATCAAACTCTGAGTCAAGTGAAGATGAAGAACCACAAATGACAAACCTATGCTTGATGGCCATAGAAGCAAACAGCAACAAAACCATTAATGGTCAAGAAATTGATATCAGTTAGCTATTTGATTTTAACTCTCCTAATGTAGATATTAATGACTTAAGAACTGCACTACATGATATAACCTGTGATTTACATCAATACATAATATAGTTCAGGTTCTATCAAATAATCATTCCCTTCTTCAAAAGGAGAAAGAGAAAGTTCAAGTAGAATTGGAAACAGCTCTACAAAGCACTTCTTCTCTCTCCAACCTTGAAGCTGAGAAAAAGAATTTGAAATAGTTAACTAAACTAAATGCACAGAGAAAGTCAACTTTAGTGTCTAAAATTAAGGAACTAGAAAAGACGATCTCAATGTGGAACAAGTCTTCCTTGTCCATGGATTCTTTAATCTCTAGTTAGAGATCAGTCTCGGACAGATCAAGCTTGGGATTTTGGAATTCCTCCTCAGAACCAAGTGTGGACAAATTAACGGAAACAAACTACGATAGTGTTTCAATTATCCATAAAAGCATTACGTTTGTGAAATCCACAGAGATTGTCGAGTCAATTACTCCAAGCTATCTGATCTCTGTTGATCAAGTTGTTATTCTTAAGAACAATAGATCTCATACAGGACTAGGATTCAAGAAATAAAAGGGTAAGTCAATTACTACATCCAAACATCAAAAGATCGTAGAGTCAAGCAAAACTTACTCTACAAGCCAACCAGGCAAGAATCATAGAACTGACCTCTACCCTACGAAACCTCAGAATCATAGCGTTGTATGGAAGTAGAAAGAGCGTAAGACCAATAGAAAGGTTGCAAACAGTTATCAATTATACATGTCTCTGATAAAAAGGAATTCACACACACACACACACGTGCATACATCATATTAGATGTTATACCTGTCATAAATATGGTCATAAAGCTGAAAAATGTTATTTCAACCCTGTAATGATTAGACCTAAAATCAAGAAGATTTGGGTCCCCAAAGGAACTAACAAATTAGGACCCAAGCAAGTCTAGTTACCAAAATAAGAATTGAATCTTATTACAGGTACAGAGTTCCACTAAGTCTACTTGATACCTTGATAGTGGGTGCTCAAGGCATATGACTGGAACCAGAAAAGACAATGACTATATGATCAAACTTGTTGAGCTTAATTCAAACGAAACAATCTGCTTTCTTGCTAAAGCATCAGAAGATATAAGCATGCTATGACATTGAAGATTGTCATAAACTTCAAGAGTGTGTCAAAGCTTGCCTCAAAGATCTAGTTGTAGGGTTATCAAAGCTCAACTTCATCAAAGAAAGACCCTACAAAATATGAAAGCAGACAAAAAGCTTATTCAAAATCAAAGCAATCAACTCTAATGATAGGTCCCTACAGCTACCTTTATATCTTGGCTGTGCATGCTACATCTTCAACATTGGAAAGAAATATCTGACCAAATTCCAACCTAAGTCAGATGAAGGGATTTTTCTTGGATACTTTGTAGACAGCAAAACTTACAGAGTGTTCAACAAGAAATCTCTAAATGTTGAAGTCTCCACTCATGTCACCTTCGATGAATCTGACTCAGAAAAATCAAGGAAAATTGTAGCACTCGACAAAATCACCAAATAATCATAACGATCGTTGAGCAGGAGAACTCTACGATCGATAAATCTGAAATCGTAGAACCAGAGACTACAATCGTCGAGCCTGAGAGGGAAATTGTAGAGTCCATAATGCCAGAACTACAGACACTACGATCTAAAGACTTAGCTGAGCAAGAAATAATTATAGAAGGTTTCAGACAGGAAGATACAAGGACAGATGTACCAAAAAGAAGAAGATGGGAAAAATATCACCAAAGATTTAATCATTAGGGGATCCAAATGCAAGGATCAAGACAAAATCAGCTTCTCAGAATGAATGCTTCTTTCTAAGCTTTCTTTCTCAAATGAAGCCTAAAAGGATATTCACATGAAGAAAGATTGGCTATGATGAAAACTTTGCCCATATTGCAAGATTGGAAACCATCAAAATATTTCGTGTTCATGCTACTCACATGAAATTCAAAGTCTTCCAAATAGATGTCAAGAGTACATTTCTAAATGGAGAACTTCAAGAAAAAGTTTGTGTGGAAAAACATCTAGGTTTTATCAATCTAACTCTTTCCAATTATGTCTATAGATTAGATAAGGCATTATATAGTTTAAAACAAGCATATAGGGGATGGTATAGAACATTCACTATATTTTGTGATAATACTAGTGTTATATCTATTATTTATAATCCTGTCATGCATTCTAGGACAAATCATGTAGGTATTAGATATCACTTAACAAGAGATCATGTTCAAGAAGGAAATATTCCAGTACATTTCATCTCTACTAAAAATTAACTTGCTGACGTGTTTAGAAAACCCTTAGCTAAATCAAGGATTAATAAATTGATTAGTGAGTTAGGTATGTTAAACATGCATTCTTAATATCAAGCCCTAGAAACTACTAACTTTGTAGGAAGAAATCGTAGAACAGATAAAGAGAAGTAAAGTTCGTAGAGTGCCTCATGGTTCGTAAAGTGTTCTACCAAATAGAGAAGTTCGTAGAGTGGGTCAAAGCAAAGGCAGAGAATCGTGGAGTTAAAAAGAACCTGTAAAGTTTAAATCTACGTTGTCTTATGGATCGTAAAATGATGAAAGAAGAAATTAAAAGTGCGTGCACTACAATCTTGAGGAAAACAAGTGGAAAGATACCATATTTATGAATGACGGCTGTTACAAAACATGTGTCCAATTATCGTCTACAACGTGTCCCACTCAAACGAAATTAGAGAGAAATATACAATAAAATTCAAAATTTTCATTTCAACCTTGACCATTCCAATCTGAGATCTACAGTTTTCAAACTCTCTCTAACCTCCAAGCCCTAGTTTTCAAAAGTTAGCAAAACTCAAATATTTTCATTTTTGTTTTAGTCAAAATCAATCACTGAAGATGTCATCCTACCAAGTTGTCTTTAGAAACCAATTCTACTTTGAAAACTTCGAAGATGCAGAGAAGTAATTCAAAAAGATACTAGCGCTATTGAAAAAGGTTGGGCTCTACGAAGCCTTGAACACCAGCACTAGAGTCTACTCAAAACTGGTGGGAGAATTCTACTCAAACGGAATCTATGGAGACGGCATACGGCCTCACCACTCTCAATTGTATCGATATAGAGGCTGGGCTAAAACTAATGAGCTACAAGAAAAATCCAGAACTCTAGGGAATGAAGAAGAAGGAATTTCCCCAAAAATACGAATTCCTTGCAGACATTGTTGGAAAGTGTATCCTTTGTAAGGATTCTTCCCATGATTCGGTTAGTGAAGTGCAGCAGAGAATCATGACGACCATCGTTAAGAAGATCTAAATCAACTTTGGAGCCCTACTACTGGAATGGATAGGGAAATGGGTCCTTAATGCGGTAAGAAAAAGGCAGCAAGAAAAATGTTCTACTGAAGATTTATAAGCATCATTTTGAAGAAGAAGCTGTAGAAGGAAATCAGGGATAATAAGGGAGAGACCCTGAATGTAAACAAGAGGATAACACAGAAGCTGTTTGATAATTGGAAAAGAAATCCAGTCGAAATCCTAAAGTCGAGACAATCAGAAGACAGTGAGAAGACCTAGAGTGAAATTCAAAAGCCATCAAAGAAAAGGAAGGCGGCGATTGTTGAAGAAAGTTCTAATGAAAATGATGAGGAGTCAATAGCCCTTGTAAGGAAAAATAAGGGGAAGAAAAAGATTGAAGAGCAAAAGGAACCATCCTAGGATTATGATGCCCAAACTTCCCAAGGCTCTGCTGCCCTAACTGTTCATGAGACCTTAGTCTCCACAACAGACAAGCCCCCACTAAAAGAGAAGAAAACAGAAGAGAGCAAAGAGAAGGTTGACGAGTCCATCACCCTCTCCTAGCTGGCTAAAAAGAAGGGAATCAGAAGTAAGCGCTTAAAGAAAATCATTTTATCTTCGATCGTAGAGCGCCTTATATCTCCGATCTTAGAGTCAGGAAATGTTATTGATGAAGAAATGGCTAGGATGGCTGATCAGCCAGAGCCAATATTTGGTGAAAATGAATCGGCTAGGATGGCTACTGTGTCGGAGCCTCAAGTTAAAAATATGGAAATGGCTGAGAAAGTTACTGAACCTAAGCCAAATAAGAAGAAACTAAGAAAGAAGTTAGAAAATGAGAAGATGGATACAGAGAAGAAGAAGAAAAGGTCTTCAAACCTTGTAGAAAAGAAAGAAGCTGGTTTTGAGGGGGAGACACCAATGCTGAATCCAAGCTCACCCAATGATTTAATGGTTCAAACAAGGATCATTGAATCAGTCCTGGACGATATTGGGATTGAGCAAAGTTCATCTGCTTCTGAGCAAGCAAATGTATAACTTGAGGGGAGGCAACAAGAAGCTTTAATATCAGCCCCTCTAATGCCTCAAGAGCACACAGAAGCTGAGCAACCAGAAGAAGAAGTCATTGGTAAGACCCAACATGAACAGATGAATGCTCAAGTTAAGGGGGAGCAATTAGAAGCTATACATGAAGCCCCCTCAATTCCTCTAGAAGAAGTAGAAGAGGTGAAAATCATGGGTGAAACCCAACAAGAAGAAGAGGATGTGGAAATCATTAGGGAAACTCAGCATGAGCAAAGAAGAATCTTCATGACCAGAAGTACTATTATTTATAATGATCAAGGTGATAACTTGTACTACTTCTTACTTCTCATGCCCTTGTTACGAGCACTTATTCACGAAGATCTGAGCTTCATCTTATGGACGTTCAAGTCCTATCCTAATATGAAAGTGATGGCTCACCTCGAGTCCTCAGATACGCCAAAAAGACCATATCCTATGGCGAATCATCTTTATGTACATACAACAAGATAACTTTCGTTCCTTACTCCTTCATCATCATCCATTCCTCTCCTTTAGAATTTTCTCTCTTTGACGAGATGGAAGAGTCACCCCCTACGATCCTTGAGCTACCTGTTACCCCCATGACTGAAGTACACCCCACTAACCCTCTGATCCCAGAGTCCCAAAACTCTAAGGTCGATGTACAAAATATACCATCCTCCCCGATTGTAAAGTCCTCTCACCCTACGATCGAAGCCTCCACATAGTCCTCTCCTACACATACTCCTATAAATACCATAGATACAGTCATACATTCCTCTTCTATACCCTCACCTATGCAAACTACAGATACACAAGTATTTTCTCCTATACAAACTATATAGCCTGTTATACCTTCAATTACTCGCACAGATATTCCTCCTCCTCTAACAATGAATATTTTGACCTTACACTTTCCTTATCCAATCTCTCTGGGATTAATAAGGTTAGAACATAAGCTATGTTGGAAGGAATCCTGGAACCAGTCTCGGTGATCCCTTCCAAACCCCAACTTAAAGAGTTAATGGATTTAATTGTGGATGAGTTGAATGCTAGCCTTGCAGTATCATCAACAGCTATTGAAGGCAACCTAAAGTGCATCGCAGAGGCTGCATCAAAGGTGTTAGCAGAAATGTCTAAACAGAAAAGACATGAAAGAGCTACTAAAAGACATTACTGACAACCTGAATAAAAGGGATACGATCTACTTCAAGAAACTTCAAGATTACAAAGAGGATGTTCTTGCCATCCAGCAGACGAATGAGAACTTAATCAAATCCCTCACTAATAAGGTCTTCGACCTAAGCTCCTCCCTAAATGAATTCAAGACCATGGTAGTACAGCAGATGAAGCAGACTGATGATGCCTTAGAACGAACAGACACTGCTCTGGCACTTGTACACCAGCACCGAGAGCAAGCAGATGAAAGACTTCAAAAAAAATTGACATTGCTGCTTCTCGAAATCAAATACAAGATCTTGTGCATAGTGTTCGACAGCTCTCTACAGAAGTCTACGTGTTAAATGCTGACAAAAAGGGGGAGAATACAAGGGATAGGGAGAAACAAGGAGATAGGGGAGACAAGCACCATTAATTCAGCCACCACCATCAAGCTCTGCTGATCCTCCTCATCAAGCCCTCCCTATAGATGATCGTGGCCATCCTTTTGTGACTTCCACTAGCATAAGAGTTCCATCTGGAGATCCTACCTATTTGAATAGAAACCTTCAGAGAACTCACCTGGTAAGAGAAAAAAGAATATTCTCACCTGATCTTGGCCCACGAGATTCTACAGAAGAAATTCAGAAAATAACTGTTGAATAAAAAGACGCCTATAATCGTAGAGTGGCACTTGAGAAATATTGGCTTTCAAAGGAAAAAAGGATGAGGAGGAAGAGATAGTAAGTATATAGGTATTTTTGTAAACTGCTATAAATTGTACAATTCATTAGTCATATCAATAAATTCAACTCTTTGCTCTAGCAATACAGTTGCTTACTGTATCATAAGGCATATTTATCTTTACAGCAATTGCATAATAGAATTGATGAAATGCTCTGAAACTTCTGGTTTTGTCATTATCAAATTAGGAGAGATTGTTAGGAACTACATTCTTAAATTTGATGATGTGATATTACTAATGTATATCTGTTTTAGTAACCATTTGTAAAGTCCTTAAATGAAGTTAACGTACAAGGACTTAGAAAAGATCAAATATGTTAGGTTGATCTATAAATGATATGACTAAACGATCGTATAGTCTTATTAAACGATTGTAGAGATACTCTGTCTAGTCATAGAGTTTGTTGGAAATAGCAAAGTTAGCTATATGATTGTAGAGCATCTATAACAGAATCGTAGAGTCAGCCTAAGAGCTCGCAGAGTTAAATCAAGATCATAGAATGCTCTATGAAGATCGCAGAGTAAATTGGTTTAAATTAAGGAGATCGTAGAGTATATCAGTATTTATAGAGACAACCCGCCTTTCATGGAACATTAAGTTAAAGACTGCAGAGTCTACACAAAAGATCGTAAGGCATAACAGAAGTCGTAGAGTAAGTTCAGACAGTCACTCTACGATATGGAAGTTTACAACTAGCAAGATCGTAGAACAGAATTGTAGAATCAACAAGAAACTCTATGATCACTTTGAGAGACCATGATTAGCACAATCATAGAGTACTTATGTGCTAACAATGAATTGACATCATCCAAACACTCAGAGTGATAATCCCAAGTCAGTTGCTGATTACTCCAATAATAATAGTGGAAGACCAAACCAAGTGTGACTCCAACTGCCAAGTTTTCAGCAGCAGAAGTGAGCTAAAGTGAGCTGACACATCCACTATTGTAGACGTCAAGGATTAAAGTATTAATTGATGCAACGATAATTTTTCATAAGGATCTTTATAAAAGGCAAGCAGTTCCAGATTGACAAAAAAAGGAAGTACGATCAAATATGGAACAGCCTCAAAAGCCTTACTCTACAAAAACATAAGAAGATCTTGCATCGGTACTAAGTTCTTCAGAACTTGAGCTTAAAGCCACTTAGTAGCACCTCAACCAAACACTTTCTATACAATGAACAAGTCTTAGTGACCACAGAGATTCCAAGTCTAAGTGACTTGAAGAGTACTTAGTGTACTTGGTTGTAGTGACCATTATACCAAGTCTAAGTGGTTTGAAGAGTTCTAAGTGAACTGGACTAAGTGTCCTGGTCTAAGTGACCTTGCCGAGACTAAGTGACTCGAATGAACCTTAGTGGTTCAGTTATAATAGATCTTAGTGATCTGGTTTGTGTGACCCTATCCTTAGTGGATTTCCTACTTATTGAAGTAGAAGAGTGGACTAAGAGTTATTTGTACTCCGAACCATTTAAACATCTTGTGTCATTTACTTTCAGTCTTTATATTCTGTCTATTAACTGCTTTATCTGCTTGTGACTAAAATCCATTAGAACTAAACTTAGAATTATGATTTATACTATATCTTTAAAGGGGTTTTTCCAAACTAATATTCTGTTGTGCTTAATTAACTCTGTTGGTTAACAATCTGGTAATACTAGGTCGGGGAAGAAGATATACTAACGGCGGTGACCAGAAGGGTGGCTGGCAACGACAAGGTTTGTTACCAGTTCGTTAACAACAAGGTCAAACAGGAAGGAAAGAAGAAAACTACAGAGGAAAAAAGAAATAGGGAAGAAAGAAAATGAATCTGCCGAAATCAATTCCTAGATCTATTTTAAAACAATCTCGACGGCACTTTCGTCGATAATGACCCCGTCGATAATGACACTACTCTCAATGAAAATGCTATCATTTTTTATGCTAGTCTGTCAGCCTAATTTTTCCCTCAAACTCAAAACTCTGGCGCCAAAACCAAAATTCTAATCTCGATGGCCCAATATCATTCTCGACAGGCTTGCCATTGGCCCAAACCATTTTCCCAGTCCAATTTAATCATTATCGATGGATGTCTTTCTCGACAGATTTGTCATCGATATTGAGGTCAAAGGCAACGACGTTTAGTCCATCGATAATGGGTCTGTCGACTATGAGGCAGATTCTTGTAGTGAAACCAAGCACTTGCTCCTCTGAACTATTCCCTATGAACAAACTTTGACTCCCTTTGGAAACTCGTCGGTACTCGGTGAATCCTTCCTTATCGCGAGTTACATGTTTGGATGCTCCAATGTCAATAATTCGCAAAGGATTAGATTGAGCAAGAAAAATATGTGAACTCACAAAACATTAATCGCAATGAAGAAATTTAGACTGTACCTTTTATTGGTCAGTGCATTCATGAGTGAAATGTCTAACCTTTCGGCAGTTATCGCAAGTCATCTTCTTTTTTCCTCCTCCTTTGCCCCTAAGGCCCTTAATATTACCTTTTTCCTTTGGTGCCTCAGCCTTAACCTGATTGTTGCCTTTAGCTAGTCTCTTACGTTTGCCTTTTGCATTGCATGGACTAGCTTGAACCATGAAGACAAAGTCGCCATCTTTGGCACCACGATGCTTATACTAAAGCTCAAGATGCCTCTTAAAGTCAGCAAGAGTCCATTGTGTGAGCCCTGTATATTAACTTTTGTCCTTAGTAACTTGAACCTGTGTCATGCAACAAAGACTTTATATTAGTACTTGAGCTTAAATTCCTAAGTTCACATAATGAGGTTCCATGAGTACTTGTCTAGGAAAGCAGCAGAGTTAATGAAGATTGACATGAAAGTTTAGGAAAGATATTTGTCTAGCATCACATTTAGTCATTGGTTATGCTATACGCATACAACTATTTTAAACTGTATATATTATACTATGAATATAAAATTATTTTTTTAAGTGAGCATACCTAGGCAAATGGGGTTATAATGTAATTTGTTATTTCCAAAAGGCACAAAGAGATCTAGAAGGGGGGTTGAATAGATTCTTTAAATTTTCTTTTTAAAGAGATATTATCAAATCAGTTAAACAAGTTAATTGATTGATTTAGCACAGCGGAATTATAATTTCAAAAACCCTTTAAAGATTATCAGAAAATATACAGTTCTAAATTTAGTGAACAGATGTAGAAATAAGTCACAGAATTAAAACGTAGAGTGATTGAATGTAAATAGTAGAAATAAAGAATACAGGGATTTTAAGAGGTTCAGAGTACAAAAGTCTCATAATCCTCTCTTCTACTCTGCGAGTAGGGTTATTCCACTAAGAAGTGTAATCACCAAGATTACAGTTCACTAAGAACTTTTACACAACTGATTCACTAAGAATCCTTCAAGTCACACAGACTTAGGTTATAAGAGATCACTAAGAGTTTATCAATTTCAAATAAAAGATGTTTCTTTTGAGGTGCTACTAAGTTGCTTTAAGGTTTCTCTTCAAATGCCTTAGCAGCAGAATTTGTTTCTTGGAATTGTAGAGTGGAGCTTGTATGAACTCAAAGTTTCAATACTTGGACTTGATCAATTTGTTCTATATTTTGTGCTTGAAATTGTTGTCCTTATATAGATTTCTTCTAGGGACCTTCCCGTTGAAAAGTTATCGTTGCTCCATTCTGACTTGGACACTTGTTATTCTTCAATTGTTTGACTTCATATTGATGTTTGCTTGGACCACCCCAGGTCACTTTCTTTAGTATTGTGAACGATGCAATTGAGGTCATGTGTCTTTTGACTCTGCTAATATAGCTGTTAGATAGAACCTTTGTCGATTTGTCTTTATCGCAAATTCATTTGAGAATAATCTCGAAGGGTCGAGTGATTAAGGTTTATGATCCTTGTCATAACCTGTCATTGATTTTTTAGGAGTCTGCACTATATGATTTGGACTTTCTTAGAGTGAAATCGTAGAATGACTTTTCTACTCTTCGATCTTTTGTGACTTTGCGATTCTGGCTCTACGAATAGGTTCATACTCTACAATCTCTGATTATTTTCAATTCACCCTGCGATCTTAGAGTGACTATACCTTTAGCTCTGCGAACGTCTTCTGGTCAGGAACAACTTAGCTAATACAGAGATTTAACTCTACGATTTAGATGAACCTAACAAGTTTGATCCCTAAACTAAGTTATTTTACATAGAATTCTTTTCATAAGGACTTTACAGAAGCTACTTGCTTACAAATATATATTAAAATAGGATCATCATCAAATTAAATAAGTTAACATAAATTGTAGGTACTAACATAATCAATGAGGGATTCAAAATACTTAACAAAATATGATCGACTGGTTTAGGACATGGAGAGATTCTTTTAGAAGATGCCTAATGCTAGTTATGATGTAGACTTAGTATGAGTGCTCCCGCCCTTGATATCATTTATTTCTTGACAGTTGCACGCCAAGACAGTTGTACAAGGAAATCTAGAGATGATTGATTTGAGATGGGTATGTACCTTTATAACCCAAGTGTCTGAGTGGGAGATGTTTGTAATTGATTCGGATCGGACCCGTGGATCATAGACATTCGCTTAGGCATGGATATTGCGATTGGTACAGTCCCATATACTTGGAAGTATTTAAAATAATACTTGATATGGCCAAGATTCTTTATAAGATATGTCTACTGATTTAGTCAGTTGTAAATTTATCCCATATCAATTGTAATTTATTATTAAATAGTGGATTCTTGCATATTGCAGGGCTAAGGAAAAACAACGTATATTTTCTCATACAGTTCTCTCTCACCTATTATTCTCTCTAGTATTTCAAAGCTTCCATCAATAGCTTGGGTGTCTGAACACTTAAGTTCATTCGCATTGTTGCTTGTAAGATTTCCATATTGATGAGAAGCCTTTGTGTAGTTGTTGTGTCCGTGGTATTGCTTGTAGATTGAGCATTCCGGTTCAACCGCTTCGTGAATTCTAACCGACTCATATGTAAGTTTATATAGCCAACTTGATTCGTACTAAATAGAAAAATATGTATAGAATCAATAAAATTGAAATTTTTATTAAAATAGAGTCTTGTTCCCCCCTTTTTTATATTTACATGAAAATAAAGCCGAAAAAGAAGGATCATAAAAAAATAAGGGTTGAAAACAGTATTAGGTTCTAAGTGGTGGTGATCATAGCGATTCCTTCTGATTCTATAAAATGTCCGAAAAACCCTGCTACGAAACTACCGAATGGGATTGCTTGTAGATTGAGCATTCCGGTTCAACCGCTTCCGCTTCGTGAATACTAACCGACTCGTGTAAGTTTATATATGCTTATGTGTTATTATATATTTAATTTAAGGGTTAATTGACTTTTTGGTCATTGTACTATGGGGTCGATTTTCATTGTGGTTACCGAATCTTTTTTTGTTATAAACGCATTACTATACTCAAAAAAAATTGTAAAGTAGTTATTTTATAACTTTCCATCCAAAAAAATTAACAGTTGCTTAGGTGGCTAACGTCTACGATGATGTGGACATAAGGGTCCACTTTTTTATAATAAAAAATAAGGTTAATTGACTTTTTGGTCACTGTACTAGGGCCCGATTTTCATTGTGGTTACCGAATCTTTTTTTGTTACAATCGCATAACTATACTCGAAAATATTTATCAAATGGTCATTACTTATGATTTTCGTCCAAAAAACAGATAGAGTGCTGAGTAGACTAACATTTGCCAGGTGGTAATGAGGTGACATATGGGGTCCACTCCTACGTGGATATGGAGGGAAGTGTCCTTCTAATTACACTGAACCATCAGTTTATCTCTTGTTCCTTCTCGGAGAGCCTTGGCAACACGAAATGGGGTCTTTCGAAGACCTTCTCTTTTGATATCCTCACCCAGACCCTGCAACAAGACTTTCACAGCATCCTCAATTACCTTAGTCTCTGGTTCTTTTCCAATTCCCAGCTCACAACAATCCCCTAGTTTCACCCCATTCTCTAGCTCCACATTATAATGCCCCTTATCTAAATTGCCCATTGACAGACCCACAAAATGCTAACAAGCCTCCACACACTAACCTCCAAATGTATAAAAATCAAGAAAACAGCAAAACCAATTGAATTAAAGCAAATCTAGTCTCCCTAATAAGAGAACTATCCAAGATTTTCAACACCCAAGGAACCTAGATAAAGAAAACACTGCAAACACAAACGTTCTCAATTATCTAACCAATACAAACACAAACCTCAATGAATAATGAAAAAAGATTGAATCTTTAGAGACCTGAAACTGAAAATAGATGCAAAGGGCCAAGGGGTACTATGGGGCTGCTATTAGGAGGGAGAAAGATAACTAATTGAAATTGCAGGACTATACAAACCTATGGTTCCATTCATCCTTGTATTGTGGAGTTAAAAAGATTACTTCGTTCTCATCCAAAACTGGGGTCCTTAGCAAAGGGGTATTTTTGTAAGAGCAGCAAGATCAAGGCGGCCTTTTCTGGGTAATATAGATGGAGAGAGATGAAGAGGATAAGCTGTCGATGCGGTTTTGTAACCAACCATGATAAATTGAGGATACAGTGAACCATTTCATCGGACCCACAAGCCTCTCAATGGGGTGGGAAGATGAGGCCTTTGCCATTATATTTGATGAGATGAAGATACCTCATCTGTGTCATCTCCATGAACAAGGAGAATCCCTAATTTTTTCTCTAATTCTCAATTTGTTGCTTTGATTTGTATTATGAAGGGCCAATTGCCATGTGCTTGGCACATGATGATACATATGGCAAAGCCCATGTACATATCAGCAAAAAATATCACGTGATATGCACGCTCACGACTTCCATCTGTTTTTTGGACGGAAATCATAAGTAATGACTATTTGGTAAGTATTTTCGAGTATAGTTATGCGATTGTAACAAAAAAAGATTCGGTAACCACAATAAAAATCGGGCCCTAGTACAGTGACCAAAAAGTCAATTAACCCATAAAAAATAATTAAAATTATATGCTTATCTAACAAAAAAATTAAAAATTTAAAACATTCTTAAACAAACAAAAAACACAAATTAAAGCCAAAGAAAATAAAAACACCCTTCCACTCTCCCAATAGATCTGGTACCTTCATTCTTCTGACTCCCTCCGGTCAACCCTAACCTCATCTCCCTCGATTTCCCAATAACCCATCAACCACCACCGCCACTGTCCTCCTCTACCAAACACCACTAGACCCATCGCTCCTCTTTCAAGCGCCACGTTTCCTCCACATCACCACCACCACCACTGACGGCAGAGAACAAGAAGAAACGACGTAGCAAAAAGAAGAAAGCAACAGGTAAACACCACACGAGTACGTCATCAGTTGACAGCGGGTTGTTCAGCAGTGAGGAGAGAGAAAGAAAAGAAATAGAAACGATCCGGAGCAGGCTTGGCGCGGGAGGTAGATGGAGACGGTGAAGGACTGGGAGCAGGTGAGGTAGTTTTGGGGTTAATGGATTCGGATCGGTCGGGAGTGGGTCGAATCTGGGGGTGACTTTCGTCGGGAACAATAATTCGGAGCGGTGGAACTTCCGGTGGAGTTTTAACTGAGACTAAATCAGGCATGGTTATGGCTATTGAATCCAAATACTACTATTCAATTTGCTCAATAAACAAAATGCGATTAAAGTAGGTATAATTACGAAGGAGATAGTATTAATAATAAAGGAGAGAGAATTAAGGGGAATAATTAAGGATTAAAATGTACCACCATTTTCAAATTTTGGAGGTCTCTGACGGTTGTTGTTGTGACTGTTATTTGTTGGTAGTTACAGGCCGCTGAAGGATAGTGGGGAAAGAGTAAAGTGAGGAAGAGAGAGAAAATACAGAATAATCAGTGTGGTGGGACCTATTGAAATAGATGACTTGGCAAAATTAACCCACACTCAGCAATTAAGCCTCGCGTGATATGCAAGGTCGCAAATTCCGTCACTTTTTTGGACGGAATCATAAGTAATGACTATTTTGTAAGTTTTTTCGAGTATAGTAATGCGTTTATAACAAAAAAAAATAAATTTATCGACCCTTAGTACAATGACCAAAAATTCAATTAACGCCTTAATTTAACAGATCCCAATAAGTAGATTATTATCGATAGGGTCTGCCTAAGATACGTGATTATTATCGATAGGGTCTGCCTAAGATACGTGATTATTATCGATAGGGTCTGCCTAAGATGTGTGGTGCTTCTAGAATCCTTCATGGCCACGAATCCTTCATGGAGTCAACTTTGTATTCGAGTTTCTATGCCCCGTTATAATGACTACAGTACCCATTTATCATTGAAAACAATTAAGGATTTGGTGACATGTTTTATACAAAGTATTTTACTTCTTTTATCCAAGTTTATTTGTCATAATTTCTTTTTGTATTTGTCTAAATTTATTTATCTTTTTTCTCTTTTAATATTATTTTTGAACTTATTTTTTCAATACTACCCTCATTTAACTTTAAAAAAAATTCATTGAAAACAACTTGACATACATTGAAAAAAGTAACACAATTAATTTTGACATTAAGGATTTGGTGACACGTTTTATACAAAGTAACTCCTTTTTTTTCTCTCTCTCTCCTCTATTTTATTATTTCAAGAAAGAGTTGAGAAATTAATTAAAGTAAAAAAGATGATAATAGAGTAGTTAAGATGTGTAATTTAGAAATAATTTTTTTTCTTAATAAACGTGTATTTTTAAATTAGGATAAATAAAATTATATGAAATAAATATATTTAATTGGAGAATATTTTTATCCACGTCACAAAGTGAATAAATAAAATTTATAAATGTGGCCGTATAAGGTTGGACATGGTCATAAATTAAGATATTTAAAAGAATGTGAAGGTAGGAATGATTGAGGAGGATACGAGAGAACATCAATTAAAGATGATATGGCTTATAAATACTACTTTTGTTTTAAAATATAAGATTATTTTTTATTTTTAAAAGTCAACTTGAGATATTTTAAAAGTTAAAATTGAGATAATTTATTAAAAATTATGAAAAAAAATAAAAATCACAATAAGTAATGTTTTTTAGATAGTTTATATTTTTTATTATTGTATTGACTAAAATTAAAGGAATTCATGTCAATTTTAACTTTGAAAATATCTTAAGTTAAGTCATATTGTATCAATGGGAAGATATATATATATATATATATATATATATATATATATATATATATATATATAACATAGAGTGAAAGACCAAAAATTACTTTGAGAAAAGTAATATAAAGAGACATGAGGGGAAAAAATATAAGTGAGTTCTTGACCGGTGCAAGAAGGTAGTGTAGGAATGCAATCCGATTATCGGAAGCCAATGATGAGATTTCATTTGCCTTTTGTTTTATTTTTCCTCCTTTGTCTTTTTTTTTTTTTTGGGTTTACTTTTTAACTTTATATATATATATATATATATATATATGTATATATATATATATATATATATATGTGTGTGTGTGTGTGTGTGTGTATATATTTTTTATATTTGTGGGAATTTTTTAAATTAATTTTTATAGAAAATTTTATTTGTACTTTATTTTTCTTATTTTTTTTATCTTAAAAATAAATTACTTATTTATTTTCATTATTTTTTATTTTATTTTTATCTGTTTTACACTTTATGTGTTCTTTGTCTTTCTACTTGAAGTTCATTTCAGCTAATCCCAATTAGGATAAAAAGTATTGTTGAGTAAAAGAATTTTGAATAAAAGTTAACATTGTTTATCAAAAATTTATTAATTATAAAATTGACATTGAAAGTATACTTGATAATTATATTTCGGATCAATTGTATGCATTAGAAGGATTATCAATTCTTAAAATTTGCTGTTCTAGTCGTTATATAAATATATATTCCTATAATACATAATACCGCTCCCTCTGTCATAAAATCTAAGAGCTATTTTATATTTTAAAATTATATTTTTAAATCTAAAATTAATATGTACATTTAAGTTTATTCAATTAAAATATGAAATATATAAATTATCTAAAAAACAGTTTTAATTAGAAGATTTATTTTTTTCGAAATTTAAATAAATTTTATCAACTTTGAATTTGAAATAAACCGAACTGATGTCAAAAATTAAAATTACTATCATATACTGGGATCGAGTAGTATTAATTAAGTGTTATGATCCTAACACCGCTTGTGTATACACTGACGGTGCATTAAATTTTAATTCTTTAACAGTTTATTTTCACTTATTTTAACAGTTTTTAGCTTTTTAAAAGTAAAAAGCACTTTCAACTTATTGGAGTGCCAAACACAACAGCTTATTTCAAAAAATTTAAAAATTGGGTACAACACCTCCAAATACAAATAAAAAAGTTAGGTAGGAATGTTTTTGATATTAATACTGCGTTTGTGAGTTTGAAGTAGGACTGTGCATTCGGTTATAACCGAACCGAATAGCTTATTCGGTTATAACCGAATACCGAACCGAACTTATTTTTGCTATCCGAAATACTATCCGAATTAACAAATAACCGAATTACCGAAAACCGAATAACCGAATTTACTATTCGGTTATTCGGATAATAACCGAAATTAAGGTCTATATTTCTCCAACAAAGAAAAGTCATTTCAAATTTTCAATACAAGAGTTTCCAATCACAAAATTTTATCAATAAATATTTTTATTTTTATTTTTCTTATTTGTTATTCGGTTAACTGAATAACAAAATTTTTAAAATCAAACCCGAACCCGAAAACCGTATATTAAATCGGATATAACCGAATTTCTAAAAATAACCGAATAACTGAAAAAATTCGGTTAAAAAAATTCAGTTCGGTTCGGTTTTTCGGTTATAACCGATTTTTGCTCACTCCTAGTTTGGAGGGAAGGGATGAGAAGGAAAAGTATAGGAAGAGAAGAGATGGGATGATTATTATATTTTCTTTGTTTGTAAGTTTAGAAGGAGAGAAGGGAAGGGAAAATAATTTTATTTTTAAACTGCACTATTATTATATTACCCTTATATATAAATATAATAAATGTATGATTTAACAATGTTTAGCTATTGAATTATTTTATTCAGTCTTTTTTTATGTTCATATATATATATATATATATTAACTCTAATTTAATATTATTATTATTATTATTATTATTATTATAATAGTTTATTATTAGAATAATATTATATACAGTAAAAATAAGCAATAAGAATTACTATACACTATATACTCATAATAATAAATTAGTTAGGCGGAATATATATATATATATATATATACACACACACACACACTCATAATAATAGTTTATAATAAGAATTACTCATAATAATGAAAATGCCGCAACTTTTTATTACAGGAACTAATAAATTAGTGTGGCAATGAAAATAATTACGTAATCACACTTATATTACATAATAAGTGAATTTCAACTGTTTTGATTTTCAGGTGGAATATATTTATAAACCACACTTTAAAATTCATATAATTAATACTATTACGTGACGCATACATAAAGCATACATAAAACATTAATAATTAAAAATTATTTAATTGCTTTAATTAAAAATTATTTCAAAATAATGATTTTAAACAATCCACAATTATTCATGCATGTCCACCAGTAAAAACCTTACTAATTACTTATACAGTATAAGACGGAATGCGTGGGGTGGGTGGGGGCACGGGGAGGAGTGGGGGCGTTGGGAACAACGAAAAATTGTATTTTAAAAAATTAAAAGTTATAATAATTAGGGACAAGATTGTCACATTATTTATTTTGAAAGATTATTTTTGGTAATATAAAATATTTCATTTTCCCATTCTTTCCCATCTCTCCAAATCCTCCCACTTTTGAGGAGAAAATTTTGAACCAAAAATTAAATCAATTTTACCTCCAAATCCCTTCCCTTCCTCCCTAAAAAAACTCACAAACATGGGATTTGGAGGAATTTTAATTATTTTTCCATCCCTTTTCTTCTTTTCTTCTCAAATAAAAACTTACAAACACAATAAGGGACGACCTGTTTTCCTGGAGTTTTGAAAATATGGGCTACTGTTTTGCTTAATTTGAGTTTTGCTGCAACAAAGTTCAGAAATTCAGCTCCTCTTTAAGATATTGTGCATGCTTAGATTTCCGGGTTTATGTTTCTCATAGTGAACTTGTAGTACATGCATTTGGCTAATTGAAAAGACTTTGTATGAAGTTTAGATTCAACTATTATATATAAAAGCAGGACAGCCGATCCACCAACGGAGTCGACTCTTAATTAATTTAAAAAATCGGTGAGTCGACTCGGTTCAATTGTCCAATTTGCGAATTCTACGATTGACGATTCCTCTCCACTCTTCAGTTAAGTTCAGTCTCATCAGATCACTTCTCCTCCCTTCGGTTCTCTCAGATCGCTTCTCCTCCTTCATGTCTCTCTATTTCATCCACCTACTCACACCAAGAGGATAAAGTGGAATAAAGCAGCCACAACCGTTAAACCAATCGGTCCTTGGGGCTGCAAAAGACCATCGTTAATTTGCCAAACAGAGAATTAACGAGCCGCCGCGGGAACCCTGTTTATAGATAGCGAGTTTAGGTACCGATTGTTTTCTTCTTCGAATTTATTCTACGAAATCGCAATCGAAACCTCTCACTGTTAATCTGTCCGTCTCTCTTTCTGTTCCCCTCTACAAGTTTCTACAAATTGACTTGCCAAAAGGAAAGTTTCCACAAATTGCTGCATACTAACGATGCAATCCGTGGTCGATTTGGCATATACCACCGGGAAACAATATATTTCAATCAATTTCCGAGCTTGCGAATTCCCAATTGGCCCTCTTTACCAGGTATTTTTATTTTTTGGTGATGTTGTTGTTGAAAAACAGTCTTATAGATGACCCAAAAATTGATTACTTTTGTTCATTTCACCGACCCTTTTTTGGGCTTTTCAAGAAATTGCTTCCTCATTGCTTGCCTCTCACTGTTTCTTTTGTGGGTCTCTTTTTATTATAGTTTATTAACTCTTACCCCCTTTTGTTATTGCTTCAAGTTATCTATCTTTGTTATTGATTTTGTTTTTGAGATTGGTATTCATTCTATGGGATGGGTTTGATGGTGCAAGTTATTGTATTTATACTGAAAATCTGTGGCTTTGCTACTTTATTGGTACTTCAAGGTTCAAGGATCTGCAGGTAATTCTCTAATTTTTTTACTGTTTTATTTGAATTGTTCATAGTCCATAGATATGATCAACCAATTTTGTTATTTTGATTTGTTCATAGTCCATAGATATGATCAACCCATTTTGTTATTTTGTCAAATACTTAGTGGGTTTAATGATTTTTAAGTTTTGGTAAATTTTTAGAGATATAGAGTTTGATCAATTTTATCTTTTGCCAATATGGTTTCTACTATGTGCTCTCTTTGTTTGAATTAGTCTTCTGTTAAGAAGATTCAGATTTTATGCAGAGGCTTTTGCATTCAAGATTGAGGGATTCTCAATCCTGCATTTTTGCGATGTTAGCATAATTTCATCTGTAAAAATGTCAATCTGGTTGAGTTTGCAGTTCTTAAGTTTGATTGTCCGAGGTAGAACTCAATTAGCTCTCTGCGAAAAACTATTTCACTAATATCATTAAATTGAAAAATTACTATTTTTTTAGCCTTTTAGCTTCATGAGCCCAGCTGAGAATCTATTTGGTTATTCTTTGCGTTGAAACTTAAATTTGAGCTGCTTATAGGCTTCTGCAGCTTGCATTAAATTTGAACAGATTTCTTGACACAAAAAAAAAGAAGTAAAAAAATGGTAATAAAGCATTTGAAATTTAGAGTATATATTTCCTACAAGGGGAATAGTCTAGGAATTCCACCCCAAGGGCAAAGCTTAAAAGCCAAGAACAGATATCAGTCCAGCAAGACTAACAATACCAGAAGTATACCACACTGGCTTACATGATTATGTGACTATTGAAGACTTGATTCTTATCCATGGTTTTAGCTAATTGGTGTTTGTTCTGATTGCTGCAATTTGGAAAGAATGTTGACTTTTCAAATATTAAATGTGGCCACAGGGTTTAAGAAACTTCAAATTCCGGCAACCACTCTCCGCCGCATTATCTCTAAACTTTGGAAAGAGAGAGACAGAAAACTAATCACCTCTGAGATCCATGGTGAAAGAGACGGAATACTGCGATGTTCTTGAGGTTAGTCCCGTCGCCATTGAAGCCGGGATTAAAAAAGCTTACTACATCAAGGTATTTTCCCTTTTTCTTCTTTTCATCATCTCAGTTATAAAATCTATTGCTACTATTGTTATCATCATTGGAGGGGTTTTTCGAAGAATTATTATAATAGGAGTTGAAGAGGCTTAAATTGCACAACCGTTTTTAGGTTTCGAATTTGAATGGAACCTAACAGCAGATATATGTATCTAATTTTGGAGTATTATACTATTAGATATATGTAGCAAATGAACTATGAATCAATTTCACTCACCGATTTTTCAAATTGAAAGGATTGACTTACGTCGTCGATATTTTGTGAAGTGTTAGACTGTTAGTGAATTCAGTTGGTTTTTACATTCGGTGGGTTTCAGTGCAAAACTTATTGCAAGGAGTTTCAACTTGCATCATGGTTGGGAAATGATTCATAGTCATTGTTCATTGTTAAGTGTTTACTCGGTGCTTCATTTGATTGGATTATTATCAATTTTATATATCCTTTAAATTTGTTAACTTCGTTGAGGTGTAAATATGTGTAAGTGTACACATGGGCCAAGAGTTGACATTTTGGTATTCCAAAATTGGAGGACTCTGAATCTGTAGATAATATTAATTTCTGCTGACTTGATGTATTTTTTTGGGGGTAATATATGCAAGTATGCAACTGAAATGATTAAATGCCAAAACACTATAAAATGACATTCTTTCGATATGCACCCAGTATTCGATATGCTGACTTGATGTTTTTTTTTTGGTAATATATTGTCCTGTTTAACTTATTTTAGTTTTTGGAGAGCTAAATTTTGCCTTGGAGAAATGCGTTAAGATGTCCTGGCGATAAACTGTGAATTTGTGAAGTCTTATGTGAGTTACATACGGTATAAGATGTCTGATGATGACCTGTGAAGTAGTGAAGTGATTGAAGTCTTACGAGTTACACATAACTAGATATAGATACTTAACCCCAGCCATCAAATTGACATTTGTCTCCATGGCCCTTATACCTTAGATATTGCTCTTTCAGTTTCCATCTTTGTCATTGGACTGTCGAGTTCGTTATGGTCAGGAACATGAATGTTGGATCATTGGTCAACCTTTAAGTTCAAATATTTCCTTTACATTTTCAGTTCATTAATGAATTTAGTACTTCAGTTGTTTTACTGTCTTGCATGAAATATCGTGTATGCATGTATTTCTGCTTTCACTTTCTATGTTAGCAATTTATGTATTATTGAATATTGACAATATGTAGAAAGCTAACTGTTTTATCACCTCTACTAAAAATGAATTCAGGTTTATATAATAAAGGCGAATTGGAGAGAGGACGGGAGTTTTAATTCATTTCCTTTACAAAAACATTGAAAGAATTCAGGGAAATGATTGTATATATGCATGTCAAAATACAAGTGAGAATATATACCTCATATCTGATTCTTTGTGTGTATTTAGGTAGTAGAAATTAAAGACGGTGAAAGGTAAGTGAACTATACTAATCTTCAATTTGATGAGCTTGAATTTCAGAAGGTGCATGGTAGATTAGTTACTTGATTTCAATAGACTAGACTACAAGTGTATTCAATGGTATCTCCTTTTGATGATATGTTAACATGTTTACCTCTATGCTATAACTCCATTAGAATTTTGTACATTTAATAGATGTAGTGATTACTCTGATTAGAGAAAACAAATTTTGCTCATCCGAGTATCCGACATGGCATGAATCATCGAATTTGGACGTAGGAAATTATAATGCTTTGAAAAAGACGTGATTCATCAAGTAAACAATGTTAACCAATGTAAGTTATACTCAAAATTTCATTGTTTTACCTCAATGGGATTATGATCTTGATGATTAAATTGATGCTTTTCTTCCTTCTCTTCTTCAGTCTCAATCGCTTTAACTTTTTGGGTTTCTTCTACCATCCCAAATCTCTCTCTTCTCTATCAATTTCCCCAATTTTTGTCCTCTGTGCAGGGTTCTCCACCAATCTCTAGGGTTTTCTGGCCATTTTCTTCCTAAAACGGCGAGGAGACGACGTTTATGGATTCAATCGTCGGTGTTGATGTTATTGAACCGCTAGAGGTGAGATATAATTGCAACACCAACTGCTGAAATATATAATAATAGATTATGTAATATTTGATTTAACAATATTGAATATTGCTGATGTAAAATTTGTTACCATAGATTTTGGGTTTTTGTCCCAATTTGTTTTCTTTCTGTCTTTCAGGAAAAAAAATTCGTTGGTTATAAGGCAACTGGACTGTTAACCTAAAAATTAAGTACAGAAACATAAGCCATGGACGAATTTGAATTTCGACGAATTCTTGAACTCTTTCCCGTAGTCCGATCTCGCGATTATCAGGTAAATCCCTATGCATGCACATATATATTATAAAATTATATCTTTTGCATATAGTATACATATCTACCTCTTTTTCTTTTTCTTTTTTTTTCAAATGACTGCTTTTTGTGCTTTTATTTGTCTGGACTGTCCTTTATAATTCAATGTTCCTCATTTCTAGCCTCTAAATATGAAAAAAACTTATGTCATTGAAGAAGGCAAAAAATACTCAGCAAGTGCTTGATAAAAGTCTTGACTGAAGAGCTTGATATGATTTTATTGCGATTTTCCCTTTATTCATTTATATATCTCTCCCTATATAGCTTTTATATCATCTGTGAACAATAAATCCTAATATTTTTTATTTTATATGTATTTATAGGTTCATGTGAATATGGAAAAATCACGGTTACTATTCGAGCTAGCACTTGCATTCAAATTCAGTGATTTTGTCAATTCTAGGTGAGCTTTTTTATATGAATTCTTCTTTTGTTTTTTAATTTCGGAATTAATTTCTGCAATCTGTTTATTTGCTGGTAGTAAAATGAAGAAAAGAAATCTTAAATTTATGTTTTCACAAAGCTCAAACTTGCTGCAAAAGAAGTATTTTTGTTATGGTTTATGAATTGCGCTTCAAAAGCCATTTGTTGTCGTGCTTCTACTACCTTTTGGAGTCTGACGTTAGCCACACATTTATTGATCCTGTTTATGTCAAAATTTTCATTTTTGTAAGAGGCTTTTAAATGTGCTCTGAGAAACTTAGGCGAAGTTTTTTGCAGTTTTCTGAGGTCGATTCGTGTCTGTTTACGCCTTTAATCAATGGTATTTTTTCATTTTCCCTTCTCTCTCTAGATATATATGCATATATATATATATGTGTGTGTGTGTGCGCGCCCATTGAATTTACTGAGGAAATTTATTTCATTGGTTGAAATTGAAATTATCAGACTTAGTTTCACTCCGGTATTATTATTTATATGGTTAATGTTAGCTGAATATATCTTACTAAAACTGAAATGATATATGGAGCATTTCGAAATTCAGAAATTTCTTTCCTCTTGGTGGAGCGTTATTACTTTGGAGTGGTTTATATTTGTAATTTCAACTAGAAAAATAAAAATATAGAGTACCAAAATTTTTCCCCTTGGTTTCAGTTTTAGTTGTAAATTTTTTAGACACGGTTTATACAATTTTAAAAGTTGAGTGAAGAGTTCCTTATGATTCAGAGTTTTGATTTTTTCCCCTCTCCCTAATCTAACAGATACAGTTTTGTACTGTACATGTATATTCTTCTTGGTTGTTATGTGTTTCAAATTTTCAATGTTAGTAGCCTTCCTCACGAGTATAAGTATTTTTTGCCTTTTGAAATTTCCAGGCAAACATGTTGCAATTGTATTTGACTTGCGTACGAAACACTCTAGAGGCTGCCATGTGTTTACAGGTATGTATCAGTCCATCTTAATGATATGCATAATGATGAGAATTTGGATGTAGAATTTTGATTCAGATGTAGAATATAGATTGAGAATGGCTTTGGTTAGGAACAAGAGGAAATGATTCATATATTCAAAATTTCAAATTCATGGTCTTTGCAATGAATTCAATTGAAATCCTTCCCTGATTTGTTGCCTGTAGTTTATAAATTTTATAGTTTAGCAGTTACCGAATGGGGCAGTAATTTTATAGTTTAGTTTGTAATTTTTGTTCAATATGTGCATAATAGTTTGGTAATCTGTTAAAATTTTTACCTTTACTGATGAATGATTGAGTTGCTTTTGTTTGGAGTTTGAAATGATATAGCATTCTTCATTTTGTTGGGCAATGAATTTATTGTCCGTTTTGTGGTTGTTTTTAGGTTTGATAGATTTTCATGTGCGTACCATTTTTCATTGGTGCAATTACCGTAATCTTCCACTACACCATGTCATGACCAGGGAAAACTCCTAATATTTTGAATTGGGACTATGAGTAAAAACTCCATTTCAGATAGACCCATAAATATTATGTTGTTTTGATTAATTTTGGGTATCATTTCATTTTTATATGATCATCAATACAATAGAACTCTTTTGGTGGACTATTTATTTATTTGTTAATAATAAATTAGATTATTTTTGTGGAATGGAGGGAGTATGATTTAGTTATAGACCTATATTTTGGTTGAATATGTCAACTGTAAATTAATTTATTTGATGGAATGTTTTCTTGGTTCTAGAACAATAGACTGCAGACAATTAGTTTGTATGCTTATTTCTTCATAAGAATAAATAGTCTTTGAATGTGGAGTTGAAGACTATGGATTTGCATTTATTATTCACATGCATTTTAATTGCGTTTGAAATAGCTATGGAAGTAATATGCTCTTCTTCTATTTTAGTTTTACAGATTATTATTTATGGCTCCAACAAAGAGGGCATGTCCTTTAACGATAGACGTGTATGTTCAGGTCTCTTCAGCCGCATTTAACACTTCATCATGTCACCACAAATTTATATTCCGATAACCTATAATTGATCGACAATTTTTGGACTGTAATCAGTCTAGAGTTTGGATCCTGGCTAAGTTAACGGCTGATAATTTTGGTCCGCTAAAATTGTAAGTTTCTCTTTTGTTTCATTGTGATTATGTACACATTCATAAATATAATTTATTTATATGCGATTTTAATAATTTTGGTTTTGAGTGGTAAGACATAGAATTTCAGAGAATGAGCCACCAAAGAATATGTATCTCCTCCACCTCCTCCTCTCTCTCTCTATGTATATATTGTTCTGTTTTAGTAATGTTTTTGCATCATTTTAATTTATAGTTACAGGAGTATGGAATACACCATAAATACTATGAGTCTATCTGTAAATGAAGAATTTAACTACAAATGAGGTTTAAATTAGATACAAGGAATTAAAGAGAGGTCCCTTGATTATAACATTTATTGTTTCCATTTTTTAAAATAAAATTTTAGAACAACATGGGATGAATTATTTTGCAGCAACTTAACACAGCTAATTATTTTACATTAGAAGATCCCTAACTTAAATTTGCAATTAGTTTATTATATGTACAACAGTAGAGTGTGTGTGTATGAGAGAGATGATAAGTAATCAAATTGCATTGTTTTCTGAATGTTGTTGATGGAATTCGTCAATTTCTTAATTTTATGTTACGGTAATTCAACTAATTTACATGATTTTAAAGCAGGTTGAATGACACTTATGTCCTTAAAATTCGTCAATAATTGATTTATATGAAACATGATTGAGTGTGTCTATATGATTAGCTATATGTGAGTTGAAATTTTACATACAGGGGAAGTTTTCTTCTCTTTTGGAGGTTTCAATTGTTAATTATGTAATTTTTATTCAATCGTTAAGCGCATGCTCTATACTTCTTTGGTTCGAGAAATTAGAGCAGATTGGCAAATGCACTTACGTGTAAAACTAATTACTGAATTATGCATTGTTTTACTTCTTAATTTATAGCTATTGTATTGATTGTTGTTTCAAATTGTATTGTTTTCTGAATGTTGTTGATGGAAATATCTTAATTTTATGTTACGGTAATTCAACTAATTTACATGATTTTAAAACAGGCTAAATGACATTTATGTCCCTTCAAAATAGCACATATATAAGTAATTGCATGGATTGTGTACTCCAATTTTTTTTTTGACATGAATGTTTGACAAATTATTAAATTCATTATTTAAACTAGCCCGTGCATTGCACGGGTTATCAACTAGTTTAATATAATTTGGGGAGTGTATATATATCACTTAATAATTAATATTGGAAAAATCAATAGATTTTATATTTATTGGGAGAACAAATTAAATGTCCAACTGAGTCAACTTGCACGAGTTTTTAAAGTAGTGAATGAATGAATGCATGTATCATCTGAGTTTTCAAATTAAATTTAGATAAAGCTGGCATAAATAATTGTTCTAAACATGATATCAAGCTTATTAAAAGAATTGCTTATAAAAATCATCAAAAAAGCTAAAAGTTATCCACTAAAAGTTATCTTTAGGATTTGTTTGGTCACCATTGTTAATAGAGTTTATGATAATAAAGTTCAATTAGTGCGTTTGACTATTGCAACAAACTCCAAACAGTACATTTGTAAATTAAATAAATTGCGTTTAGAATAAATTATTTATAGACGAATAAGATTCTCAGGAGACGTTCGGTACAGGTCATTTCAGGTTACCAAAAAATTTAAATAACTATCTATTTATAAAAAAGAGTAATATTATGAGTCTCAAAAATTTTGTCTCAAATGACACGATATTAAATATTTTAATAATAATTTATTACCTAGTCAATCATATGAGATCTATTCAACCAATGTTATGATAATACATCATTTGAGACAAAAAATTTAAAACTTCTAACATCACCTTTTATAAAATTAGGATTACTGAAAATAAGAATTGATCATATATTTGTCATTTTTTGTTTGGTAGATGTTATATGATTATTGATAATGGTTATTGTGAGTGTTTGTCCCCATTTAATTCAATTTTAATATACATGTTTTTCACAATATTCATCTTTTATCTATGTGCTGCTGTACATGTTTATGTAAAACAATTTACGCAAGAATAAATGTAATTCAGTATTCAATTAGCTTATCACAAAAAAATAAAATCAATATATTACTCAATAGATTAATTGAATAACATTTTATAAATATATTAAAATTTTTAAATAAATAAACTTAAAAGTTATAATATATTAACTCATTAAACTCAAGATAACTAATTACTTAAGTCAATAAAATAAATAATAAAATAAACTTATAATAATAAACAACAGAACAATTCTTCATGTTCCGAATGGGATAATGAGTTAATTAAAGGTTGTTGATCGATACACATTGATAAATAGTTACAATATAAGTGTTAGTTTTAGTCTAAAGTTTTCTTTCAAGATGACCAGTAAGTTGTAATCTCATGTTATCACCGTTGTTTTGGTGGTCATCTAGTATTCATGTCATGTAAAAATCTTAAAATTTTAGTAGGTATGTATAAACATAATTCACAAGTATGACAATCTCAGATTACTTACCACTAAGATAACGTGTATCAAACGCTCTCTTAAGTACGTTTGGAGCTTCGTCTTCTCTTTTTTTTTTTTTTTTTTTTTTTTTTAAAAGACAATCCAAGAGAAATTGAAGTATCATTAAGCCTACAAATCAGCCATAACAAAAGAAAAAATGCACTCAAGCACGCTTAAAATTTCAAATGTACAAAATATTTCTTAGGCGGATAGACAAACAAACACTTCAAATAAATTACGACAAATAAGGTCTAAAAATGTTTTCAGCAAGTAGATATTTTTTTAACTAAAAAAAGTGCACAAAGAAACAATAAAATAAATTTTATGCATTTGACAGAAACACTTTTGCATACAAACGAATCCTTAAATTGTTGAAATAGTAAACATTATACCCTTTCGTGTAATTTTATCTTAAAAACACTTCTATGATTGAATAATCAAAAATTATTTTAATTATTTATTAAAATACTTTTATTAAAAATTCTAAATTTAAAAATATTTTATCTCAGGGAACCACACACTGTATTTTGCCAAACGCCCCATTAGCATAATTCTAAAGTAAATATAGTTTTTTTATTGTATTACATTTTTATGGTTTACCTACCTAGTCAGGTTTATTAAGAAATGGAAACTCCAAAAAATCCGTACTTTCCAATTTTCATCACGAGGTCGATCCTGGCAGCCAAACAATAGCAAATCCTTTAAAACGTCGACGTTCAATATCCATAAAACGAAGTCGTTTTTTACCAATATGCATATACGCCATTTGCTTTTCTTTCTTTCTCCCCAAATTAGAAGTCAGCCCATCCCCTACCCTTCTCTCTAAAAAGCTTTTTCTCTCTCCGAGCGCTCTTGGAACAACTGTTCTCAAGTTGAAGATCTGTTCACTTGAGCCCTGAATTTCTCAAATTCAAGGTCAGATCCTGTTACCCTTTTGATTAATCTCTCTGTCTTTAACTTTAACTAGTTGGAAATTTGAATGGGTTTGATCAGTGTAATTAGTTTAGAAAAAAAGCATAAACTTTATGTTAAAATCATGGGTTTTCATTTTGTTTTTCTTGTTGATTACTGCAGATCTAGTTGAACTGAACAGGACCCATCATTTTGTTTTTCATAGAATTATTTGAATAGTTGGCAAGAATCATGTCCGTGTTGCCAGAAGGGGATTCTATTGAAATTAGAGATGTTTGGAATGATAATCTTGAGGAAGAATTTGCTTTAATTCGTGAAATTGTTGATGATTTTCCTTATATTGCGATGGATACTGAGTTTCCTGGTGTTGTGCTTCGACCCTTGGCGAATTTTAAGTATATTAATGATTTTAACTATCAGACTTTGAAAGATAATGTTGATATGTTGAAGTTGATTCAGTTGGGGCTCACTTTTTCGGACAAGAATGGGAATTTGCCCACTTGTGGGACTGATAAGCATTGCGTTTGGCAGTTTAATTTTCGGGAGTTTAATATAAGTGAAGATATTTTTGCTTATGATTCTATTGAGTTGTTGAGGCAATCTGGGATTGATTTCAAGAAGAATAGTGAAATGGGTATTGATGCGAATAGGTTTGGGGAGCTTTTGATGTCGTCAGGTATTGTTTTGAATGATGATGTGCAATGGGTGACGTTTCACAGTACGTATGATTTTGGGTACTTGCTTAAGTTATTGACTTGTCGAGATTTGCCGGATATGCAAGCGGGGTTCTTTGAATTGATCAATATGTATTTTCCGGTGGTGTATGATATCAAGCACATGACAAGGTTCTGTAACGGTCTTCATGGTGGATTGAACAAGATTGCAGAGATCTTGGAGGTTAAGAGGTATGGTGTTTGTCATCAAGCAGGTTCGGATAGTTTGCTTACCTCTTGCACATTCAAAAAGCTGAAAGATGACTACTTTAGTGCCTCGGCGGAGAAATATGCAGGTGTTTTGTATGGTCTAGGTGTTGAAAATGGATCTGAAACTAAATAGGAGTCATTTATGAATGTTTGTTTGACTAGATGAGCATGTATCTGTACACAATTGGCAAAAGGCCTTTGCATTTTAGTTCCTCATTGATTTCATTTTCGCATTTTCTGGTCCATCTATATAACCAAACCCTTGGAGGGTGTTGTAGTTTGAGTGCTGTAAATTATTACAGTTAGTGTTTCAATAACAATCTTAACATCTCGGTTAATATGGTTAATATGCTGAGTTCTTACTTTTTACACTTCTCCATTTTAATTTTCAGTTTCTTGTTTCTTTGTTAGATTATATAGAATGACTTTGCTGTATCTGTTTACAGATATTGCCACAACACTTGCAAAGTGAACATTTATATGCATTGCTTAGTTATAAGAATCTTTCTTTTCCTTGACTCTGATTGGATACATTGGAATAAGCTTTATACTCTCACCCCCTCTAGTTCATTCAATTTAACAGAAGATTTTGACAAGTATAGCTTGCAGATAAAGGGGCTCTAAGAGAATGAAAACATAACCAGAGACACACTGACCTTTTATCATGTGGATTGTGCTACGGGGTTGCTGTTGTTCAATTTTTGTATTTGAACTTGTCATAATTTCTCTTTTAATGTTTATCAAGTTTAATTGTTTTCACAATTTCTTCCTTTTTTTTAAAGTTGTTTCACATTTTGTCTGTTGCTTTTAGCTATGGAGTTGTTTTGAGACATCTAGATCAATGACATTTTTTTAGTCATGAGATGGTAGTTCATCTTTTTACTGCATTGTTGTATGATAAATTACAAACTTTTCAGTGAAGGTACCTATAGAGATAGTTTTATGTGCTGTATCATTTCAAAATTCAAAACCTGCACCCGTTGACGCCAAAAATATCCTGTATGATAGCATAAAGAAAATGTAACCGTTTTTCAGGGTGGAGGCAGTATTTTCGTACTTTGTGATATATGCAGGCTTAAGTGTAAGTTATGGTTGGTTTTTTCACAGAATATCATAAGCATCTCAGGGGTTTCTTAAGGAAGACACATGTATAGCAATTTGCTGCCTATGTTTTTGCATGCTGACCATATGTTATATTATATGGTGCATATTACCTTAGTTTACTACATTTTGTTGGATCCATTTTTTGAAGATCTTATCATTTAAGAAGTTTCCTTTTAGGAATAAGGTTCTATACAAGTACAATGAGTTGAACCGTTAGAGAGGAGTCCCCCTTATGTGGACAGCAGATTTTGGTTGGAATGGATTTTTGGACGATTATGTGTCGCATTTTTTTGGTTGTTCTAGGATAATCATATCAATAGAAAGTGTGTTTTGGCCTAAGGTTTTCTTAGTATTCTGTTTCAGGTTGTGATTTGGATCCTTGGCCTAGGGTTTTCTTTGTGATTTGGATTGCTTTTGTTTGTAAAGAATGAAATTCATATTCTTGTAATCTCTTCATTCTAGTAAAAGTTTGTCTTGGGGTCCTGGACATAGCCCTATTTGATTGGCTAACTACTCAAGTTCCTGTATATTTAGCATCATTCTTTTGTTTGGCCTGATTTTTTACTAGCTTTTTTGCCTGCTAAAATGAACCAAAAATTGTATTTATGCTTCCTCAATGCCTGCAAGCTCATGGAAAGCTTGTCCAACATGAATTGACACATAATTTTCCAGCTAGTTGTAAGATTGAAAATGATGTAATTTATTATGTATATGCAGACAGATAGAATGGCTTCTCTTAAACATGGCCAAGGTATCACTTGTTATTGTAAATTTATCTCTCTCTCTTTTTATTTATTTTTTATTTTTTTATGGGCAAGTATTTTGCCTTTTGGTGAGGATTTTGTGGAAACCCTTTCTGGTATGCGAGCTTGAGTTCTGCAATTCATTACTGCTGGTGGACCAAACTGTTGTAACACTACATTATCTGTTTAGTTTCTTTCATTTAGGGCATTGGTGCTTGGGTTTTGAGCCTTTGAGCTTTCTATTTATGAACTATTTTGTGAAAATTATTTAAAAATACCTTTTTGGCATAATTCTTCATTTCTATACCTGCCGCAGCTGGATCATTAAGGTTGCGCCACTTCACATCATCTTCATTTCACCCTACTTGCAAACAGTGTTATCTCGATACGCAAATGAATTATCATAAGCGGAAATAATATGTTATATGTTATAAATTTGCTGAGTTTTCAAATAGAAGCTTTGTGTATTTCATAGTGATCTTCATTTCTTCCTTATTGCACCAGCTTGGTGAGTCATTTGTAGGTTATTTACTTTGTTGAGTTCCTGTCTATTGGCTCGGGCAATCAACATCATTGTTAAATGCAGGTACAACGATGACTAGTTGGGGTTTCTGAATTACAATTTTGAAAAATCCATGTAGAATTCTTTGTTCTTTGCTATGTTTATTAGGTACTTCTGCTAATCTGTGTGGGACGATTCTGTGTGGAAATTTGTAAATCTTTGCGACGGTTAATCGTTGTGGTTGTTTTTAGTTATATCTCATTATCTGCCTCATTTTGACCATCTCCTAGCTAAAATAACACTGCAGTTTTGCTAGATATATGTGACCATTTTCATCTCATTAATCATGTTCTGCACCAGAACAGAATACTCGAGTCTTTGACAATCAAATGAATTATCTTTGTGCATTACTTCACTTGTTTATCTATAGCAACTTTGATATCATCTAGTTTGATATCATCTACTAGTAAAATCTTGTGAAATGCAAACGTTATTCAAATGTGTAGTCTTGAAATATTTGTAAAGCTCTTTTAGCTCTATCCAGCTCGTTATAGACTTGTTATGCAGCGCTTTGAATGTGCAGTCTTGAAATATCTGTAAAGCTGTTGTAGCTCGATCTGGCTCGTTATAGACTTGTTATGCGGCGCTTTGAATGTGCAGTCTTGAAATATCTGTAAAGCTGTTGTAACTCGATCTAGCCCGTTATAGACTTGTAATGCACCTCTTAACTTCGTGCAATATGCAGTCGGAAATATGTGATGGTCTTTGCAGGACAAGGAGGAATTATTATCATAATCCTTTAAACATGAAATAATAGGTAATGTCTGTTCTGGTGCAGATATTATCGCTTGTTGCACTATTGTATTAGGAAGAGGTTAAGGATTTCAATTTTTTTTGTCTCAAACACAGTGTTTCGATTTATGTAACATTATTACATTATCCATATACATTCTTTATGATTAACTATGTTATAAAGTATCATTTATTTTTTTCTCGTCATTTCTTATTTGAGACAGATTTAAGTATTTAACATCCCTCATTACACATTGTATTAGACTATTAGGATTTTTGCATTCCAAATGGTATGGGGAGGGAATATGTAGTTTGGGAAGCAAGGTCAGTTCAGTATCATATTTCAACTTATATTATATATTTTTTGTCTCATAATTATCGTAACACTTCTTTTAGTATGTAAAATTTAAAGTGTCAAAAATATACTTCGCTCTAGATATATTTTTGACTTTTTGAGATTAATTTGAGAAATCTTAAAATTCAAAATAAATATGATTTTGTTTAAGTTTTGAAAATAATAAATATGATATTAGTCCACCAAAATCATGTGTAAATAATTTTTTTGAACAGTAAATGAAGTTCTATTTGTCAATTTCTTTTTTCTTTTTATAAAAGTTTTTTTTTTCAAAAATAAAAATATTAAAAACTGATATCATATCTTCAAATTATATACCTTCTTAATAATATTTGTGTAGTTTATAAATAAGATTCCTTTTGAAAAAATCGGAGGAAGTGTTTATTTTTTATCATGACATGAAGTTCATGCGGTTTATTAAATAAAAAAGAGAAGACATTATTGATTCATTTCCGGCTGGGGAATATACTCCTCTATACCAAAATAATTGGGCAAAAAGGCGGATTATCCTATTGTGATTCTCCACTTTTAAGCACTACCTCACTAAACTTTTAAAAAATAGAATTGACACATTAAACTTTTTAAAAATTATTAATTACTTCATTTCATCTAATTTCTTGGACTGACGTCTAATCTGGTCGTTCATTTTCTTATGTGGCTTTAAAAAAAAGAAAAGGAAAGTGATGAAGAAGGTAGGGTTTCTGTAGAAAGCGACGAAGAAAATGGAGTTTCGAAGGAAAAAACGCGATTTTGAACCTTCAATAAAGCATGTAAGTCTCAGATCTTTGTTCAATAAAGTATGTAAGTCTCAAATCTTTGGTTTCTATCGATCGTGTTGTTTTTGTACAAAAGTAGTCCTTCATGTCCCTTAAAATGGTCTCAAATCTTCATGTCCTTCTATTAAGTCTGATTTTCCATGAGATTGTTGTATAAAATGTGAAACAAAGTGTTATTGGGCGTTTAATAGTGAAACAAAGTGGATATTTTGAAATGGTTGCTTGGTTAGGGGTTTTTATGTTATAAAGTGGGTATCTTGTGTTGTTTATTCTCAAAATCCATCAATTTTTCTGTTGTTTATTTGTAGTGGGCTAACAATTTATTTTTTTAATATAAATATTATAAAGGGAGTTACAATAAACAATGTTAATGAACACTATTTATTAGTTGAATATTGTTAGTGAGAATGAGGCTTAGGAATTACTTTGTTAAATTAATTAATGGTCATTATTTTATTATTTGGACATGGTTAGTGAGAGTGGTGCTGATATTATAATGTATGTTTTATGCAGCAGAAACTTTTTTACAATTTAATTGCACTATGGAGGTTAGTTTGTTATCGATAAAGTGTATTATTATGAGGATGGAAGGAAAGAAACCTATGAAAAGGTGGATGGAGACTTCATTAATATTGACAAGTTGATGAATTTACCTAACAAGCTAGGATATAAAAAGGATTTTGCTTTGTACTTCGTAATGGCGGGGTTTACTATGAAGGATGTGATATAATTGGTTGCTGATGATAGTAGTGTAAGACTACTAGTTAAAGAAGCATTAAAAACCGGGTCAATCAATATGTATTATGATCATGCTAACAATGAAGAGGTACCTACAGACTTTCACAATATGAATGCATAACATGGGGAATTAGTGGAGGATGTGCTTGATGTCACTATAGATGCACCATTACAAACTGATGATGATGGTTCAAGTGATGATAGTGAAGATAATGGGCAGAAAGATGTTGAGATAGATGAGGAGGACATAAATGAAGATTCAAGTGATGAGGAATTAAGTGATGCTAGTGATGATGATGGAAATCAGGAGTTGATAAATGTTAGGACAAAAAGCAAGAAATTAAGAAAGCAAAAGAACAACAGTTGGTTGTGTAGTGTGAAGTGAACCTTGATGATGAACAAATTGAAGTTGGCTCACTATATGTTGAGCAAGTTGGGACTCCCCTTATCCTCAGTTGTGGAAGTGAGGAGGGCAACAATGTTAAAGGTAAGGAGGGTAGCAGTGTTAAAGGTAAGAATAACAACGGTGTTAAAGGTAAGGAGAGCTCAAAAGTAAATAAAGGTAAAGTTAAGGTAAAAACACCAACATTGGATGAACTAATTGTTAATGTACCAACACAAGAGAGTTCTATCACTGGGGCTGTAGAAGTTGAAGAGGTTGAAGTTGACCTAACATTTTTTTATGATCATGATGAATTGCAGTTTGAGACAAAAGGTATGAAAGTTTAGGTAGAAAATGTGTCAGATTCTGATGAAGAGATTCCTCCTAGTGGTGATTCTAGTAGTGATAGTGAATGGGAAGGAGATGAGCCAAAGAGAAAAAAAAGAGGAGGATTATTCCAATCTATAACCCCAACTCACCAATTAGCAAAATAATATTTAAACTTGATATGACCTTCACTGGAGTTTAGCAATATAGGGAAGCTATTGTGAATTATACAGTTGATTATGGTAAGGGAATTTATTTCAAAGTGAATGAGCCAAGAAGATTACAAGCCAAGTGTGCAAAGGATTGTCCATGGGGGTTATGGGTCTGTTATATGCCAAGGGAGAAGGTATTTTAGATAAAGTCCAACACTGAGAACTATTACTGTGTGAGGAAAACAAAGATCCCAATAGTTAGGGTTAGGTGGTTGGTTGACAAGTTTGGAGGTACAATAAGAGCAAACCAAAGATAAAGTTGAGGAAATTACAGGCTGCAATTAAACAGAAGTTTGGCTTGAAATCATCATTAACTTAGTGTCAACAAGTGAAGATGGTAGCTTTAAGTGAAATCGAGTGTGACAACCTAAAAATTTAGAAAATCTTAAATGATTAAAATAAAGGTTAAAGAATAAAACCTATATAGGAATTTGTGAATTTATTTTTTTTTAAAAAAATTTAAGAAAAACCTATATGGTTTACTCTTTGAAAGAGAATAGAGAAAATGGGTTATAAAATTCCAAAACCCTAGAAATGAATTTATATGTACTTGAATGAATATTATAGATAAGGTATTACAATACCTATAAATTTGATATGAACAAAAGGATTATTTTTATTTAGTGGTCTTAGTATTTTAATTATATACTAATGACTTAATTTAAGAGATTTATTTTAGTATCTCAATTTATTAAATTAGTTGGTGTGAATATGTGAGTAAATGAATATGAATCTTATGTGTTTGTTTATATTTATTATTTATATAAACAAATAAAGGAAGGTCGTGTAACCTAATTATATATTAAGTATAAAAATTAAAGTAACCTAAGGGTTATAATATTGGAGAATTTTAGTATTTAAAATATATACTAATCTAAGTGATAAATTTTTATTATCTCAATGTACTATTTATTTTGAACCTAATTGAAGAAAGTTAATTGAGTTATAATACTAAATATACATGAGTAAAGAATTAAATTCTAAAGGAGGAGAATGAAAACCCTAATTAAATAATTAGGGTATGATAAAAATTAAAAGTGGTGGACCATGCTAATTTACATGGCCCAAATCATTATTAGTTAGAGGAGGTACCACTAACAGTTATTTAATTTAGTGGACTAACTTAAGAATTTTAATATCAAACATTTGATAAGATAATTAAATATTCTATTAAAGTGAATATAGTAAGTGAATAAATGTCGTACATTAATTAATATGGATATTAATTAATAAGAATTATGTGCTATATGGATAATTTATTTTAATAGTCCAATTAGTAAGAAAATGCTAGTGGACTAGCCTAATTAAATTACTAACCAAGCCACTCATTTAATTAATCATGGCCTTGGATAATTAATGTGTGGACTAATTAAATTAGTCTAACTTTTAATAAACTAGTAGCCCAAATGTGGAATAATAATAGTGGACAACTAGTAGCTCTAACTATTCAAAAGTGAGCCCAAATTAATTTTAAAGGAAGCCCAATTATTAGCCTACTTAGGAAATTTTAAGCAACTTATTTAATCCATTAAAACAATAAAAGAAAAGGAAAAATTGGAATAAAAATGGAAGATGCCGGCAAGCAAGGAAGAAGAAAAAAAAGAGTGCATGTGATCTCTTATCCAATCCATGCCACGTGTCCCTTTATTAGTGGGTCACTTTATTTTGTTCAAGATTTTCTAGTATGCTTTAGATAAGATAAAATAAGATATGATGGAGGATTTTTATAGATATACATAATATATCTATATGATTTTACCAACAACTAAAATCTACTTTTTCTCTTTCAATTATTCTTCTTTCCAAGTAATTGCTATCAAAACAAAACAAGAAGAAATATTAGAGAGAAAAGATCCAAGGGAGGCTGCCGTGGGGCTTAAATAGGAGAAGGAGACTAGCTTTGTTTCATGATTTAGAGCTCCATAGCCATCTTGGAAAGAAAGAGAAAGATAGCACCAAAAACGGGTAAATCCAAAACTAATTAATTCCTTTTCCTTTTAATTGATTTTGGTAAAGTAAAGTTCATGATCTTAGGGTATAAAACACTTAATCTATATGTTAGATGATGTTTTATGCTTGGTTGTGCTCAACTTGTGTATTGATGTGTTTGGATGGTTAAGAAAAGGAAAAAAACAAAACTATGTTTTGAAAACAATTAGAAAACCCTAACTTTTTAGCACTTTGTAAGTTTATAATTTGTGATCCGTAAACTTTTTTTGCGATCTGTCAAAGTGTGGTGCTATATATATGAGTTAAGTATTAAACCCAAGTGGTATAACTCAAAAATAATGTGTACAAAATTTGTAGGGACTGTTTTGGTAAAAACAGTCCATGTTTTTCAAAAGGGGAAAGAGACTACTACAGGGCAGTCCAATCCAGGGGCATTCTCGTCAATTATTTGTACTCTAAAAATTCTAGGAAAATTTAGAGTGATAATAGGGGATATTATATGAGTCCTGTAAAAATTTGAGAATTTTTGGCCTTGTAGAATGAAAGTTATGGATTTTATGGCGAAAGATCTCAAATCGGAAAACGGGACCAAAACCCGCTGACCCATATCTTATGTGTACTGTTTTGACCCCTTAGCAAGTGCAATAAATTCAGATCTTTATACCACTGAAACTATAGGAAGTTATGTACCTCCTGTCCAAAAATTCCTACATTCCGACTTGTAACGAAGAATCTACGGTTAAAATAAAACCGTAGAGTTTTTCGATGAAAACGGCTAAAATTGGAGTTCTATAAATCCGATGACCACGAAATTTTAACTGGGAGTACTTGTTAATATGTATAAGATGCTATAAAAAATTTAGAGTTATCGGAGTTGTGCAAGATAGTGATCATTTTTCTTAATTTCGAAAGTTAAAACGGACGTTTGAAAAATGTTAAAGGAAATTGAAAACTTTCATAAGGAAAGTATTTGTGAGTATGGAATATATGTACATATGTGTGGCAAGATTTGATGAAAATAAAAATCGATAATTAAAAGAGGTTAAGTCATTTTAAGAATGCAGCTTCCAATCCGGTTTGCTGTATTCATATTTCGGCTTGCTGAATTGATTGAATCCGGCTTGCTGAATTGGTGAATATAGTTTGCTGAATTAATGAATCTCGTTTGCTGAATTAGTGAATCTAGCTTGCTGAATTGTAGGATAGTTTGAATCCAGGTTGATGGATTGGATGTTAGTTTAAATCTAGGTTACTGGATTAGTATGTTTAGATAATATAACTTGCTGGTTTAGGTATTCGGCTTAATGGATTATAAAGAAGAACTTATAAAATAAAAGACTTAGTGTTAAGTTATAGGGTTTATGATCAAGTAGTAGTACAGTCGTGTTCTTTAATAGTTGATGTATAGTGGCTGGGCTAAACGATTCCTTTAGGGAGCGGAGGTATATACGAACTAGCAACCAATCTAACTCACTGTGAAAACAGCGTAGACGAGACGGAAACTAGTTTGTTGGTTGTTTGTGAGAAACCACTCATCATACTATATTGAACACTGTTAAAGACTCGATGTGTGCTAGTTTAGAATTATGAATGCATATGGTGCTAAGGTGTTATCTAATATTTGATTATGTGCTTAAATATTAGAAGTAGTGATATGAGGTATGATATGTTATGCTAATTGAAAGATCAATCTTATAACTGATAGGTCTTTCATAAGAGATTAAGTTAAATTGCGTAGCAGTAATCGACGGTACAGGCAAGTTCCATCTTACTCAACTTTTACATTGAGCAAGTTATTCTTAACTCAAACTTGAGTTGCTATGTTTCAAGCATGTTAGTGGTTTAATTCTTGATAATTATTCCACCTCCTTAAATTATTGATTCGCATATAGTGTATTTTGTATATGTCTATCAGGTATGAAAGGTTGATCACCTTCATTACCATAAGGTTCAGTTAAATTTGTTTATGGTCATTATTGACACCCTGTATTATTGAATTCAGTCGCTTAATTATTGAAATTTTGATTCATTCTATTTCACAATTATTATATTGTTGAAAAGTTCTAAAGTTTATTCATTCTTTCAATCATGATATATCTTTATTGTATTTAAACTTGCTGAGCAAAATAGTTGCTCACCCTTGCTATATCATGATAATAAATTTCAGATTAATACGAATATTCGAGGAAAGACAGAGACAGAAGCAAAGGACAAGATTATAGTGTTATACATGATAACCAAATTAGTTATTTGATGTAAGTTAATTGTGTAAACCTTTTATGAATCTAAAGGTAAATATGTATTAAATAAAGGTTATAGACCTTGGGATATGTAGCAGAGATTATTGTATAAACAATTTATGTTTATATCTTCCGCAGTAGTTGTAAATATGATGTATCGTGACGCACCAGGTCCGAGATTCAAGGGACCCGGATTTGGGGGCGTTACATTGAGAAAACGTTGAAGGAGCATTATGCTAAAGTTTAAAAGTATGAGAATGAGATTTTAGCTACAACTCCTGGTAATACAGTCCAAATTAGAGGTAATGGGGGCACTCCACTTAGATTCCAGATGATGTGTATATGTTTTAAAGTAGTCAAGCAAAATTAGTTAGAAGGATGCAGGATGATAATAGGTCTTGATGGTTGCTTCTTAAAAACATATTGCAGGGTTGAGCTATTATCTGTAGTTGGGAGGGCTGAAAATAAGTAAATGTTCCCAATTGCTTGGACAGTTATAAAAAGTGAAAACAAGGATTCTTGAAATTGGTTCCTAAATCTATTGCTTGAGGATATTGGCATGGAATTAGGTAAGGACTGGACATTGATAACTAATCAAGAAAAGGTATAATTAACATCTCTTTTTCATTTACATTATTGATATTACTTATGTTTTATGTTTTACATTATTCACCATACTTATTGTTTAAATAAAAGAGGTTGGTGCCTACTATATAAGAGCTTTTGCCAGAAGCAGAGCATAAATATTATGCTAGACACATTTATGCTAATTGGAGAAAAAAATTCCTTGATCAACTTTGAAGATAAATTTCTGGAGAGCAACAAAGTCTAATAATCCTAATGATTTTAATGCTTGACATAAGGAAGGAAAGTAAGAATGCTCACACTCACTTGTTAAATATTTCTCCTAAATTGTGGAGCAAAATTTTTTTTTTTTCAAACTCAAATAAAATGTGATGTGGTGACTAATAATATATCAAAATGTTTTAATGGTTGGATTTTAGAAAGTACATATAAACTATTGTTAACTATGTTTGAAGATATCAAAACTCAAGTCATGGGAAGAAGTCATGCCAAGAGTGATGAGATACTAAAAAATGATGGAAAATTATGTCCTAGGATTATGACTAAAGTAAATAGGGCCATTGAGTTAACTAAATACTGTGACTATGAGTGGGATGGGGACCACAAATTTGAGGTGTCTGATAAAAGTAAGAAATATAAGGTAGACATAGAAGTGAAAACTTGTTTATATGGGGTATGACAAGTATCTGACATACTCTGCCATCATGGAGCTGTTGGAATCCTTCATATGGAACAACCTATTAAAAATTTTGTGGATTCATGATATTACATCGAGACTTATCTAAAATCATATCACCACTTGCTCAATCCAATGGGGGAGGGGTCAAATAAATGGCCTCTTGCTAACATGACAATATTGTTGCCATCAATTACCAAGAGAGTTATTAACAAACCTAATAAAAATAGGAGAGGGATCCCAATAAAGAGCCTAAGAGTAAGACTAAATCATCTAAGAAAAGGGACACCAATTATGTCCTCTAGGTGCAAGGAGTATGGACATAACAAGTTAGGTTGTAAGAAAACTCTAGTTGAACAGTCAAGGAGGTCACCACAACTTACCCAAGCACAAGTGACCCCACAACTTGGCCCACAATAATCTGCACCATAACAAAGGCCTCTTAAGTTCCCTGTAAGCTATTTTAAATCCATTCCCTATAATTATTTCAATTATGACCCTGCATATTTTTTGTTTAATAATGTCCTTATATTATGTAGGTGAAAAGGAAAGGAAGGGATAATGGTAATAATTATGGTAGTGAAAATGTGAAAGTTGGACAAGTAAGTCATAATGTATTTATATATTTTTCATTCACATTTTATTACAAGTTGTCGAATTCATAAGAGTAAATGCAATTGTCAATGTAGGTAAAAAAGAATTCCAAGAATGGCAGTAAGTGGAAGTGGACTATCTCATGTTCCAAAGGGAACTCCTAGAATGGCAACAAGTGGAGGTGGACCAGATCATATTGCAACTAGAAGTCCAAGAATGGCAGCAAGTGACATCCCATGTGAAAGATTAAGGTTAAGAGAGCTCATGTCAATTAGGAGTGGAACAATTAGTTTAGTACTTTTTTTAATGTAATTGATGAAAGTTTAATCATTTAGAATGATACTGGTGATGGTACTTAATGTATTTTGTAAATATCTGGTACAACTTTTGGGTTATATTGTTGATGTATTAATTAGTACATTTTTTGGTTCTTTATGTATTAATGGTTCATTTATGAATCTCTGGTACTTGATGTATGATTTGATAAAAGTTTAATAGTATTAACTTAGCTTTCTGGTAGAATATGGTTGAGTTTTTGAGTTGATTTTTTTTTGTTGATTTGAATGTAGTGATATGGTTCATTTGTGGCTTGGGATTTTGTAAAGACCATTTTGAAATTGTAATGTTTATGTTGTGTTTGTCGATTTTGCAACCGAAAAATACACACAAATATACACGGTCAACAAGTAATAAAGCGTAAGTAGAGTATCGATCCCACGAGAAATTATTACTAATATTTTCCAAGTACTAACCTTTCATCATTTCAATCTTATCTAAACTAATGATTTTTGTCTTTTTGGTGATTAGGGTTAACTAAGATAACAATAATCAAGGAAATACAGAAAGCTTTTAAGATAATTTAAATCTAATATTAATAAGTCTAAGATCACAATTTTCCCCAACACTTCATTTGAATATCCTAACTCTCTCATTTGAACTAATTAACAACATAGAATTGTCAACCGAGAAATCAAAGTTACTTATAAGCCTCTGTCGATGGTCAAATTCGAATCTTCCTAATGTGCATGTAGGTATATGTCTATCCTACATACTATCAAGAGACCAATTTCAAGAATAATTAACAAGACACGTGTCACTAAATCTCATTAACCACTCTTTCAATTACCAACTTTCACATAGGAAGTCATTAAGAATAGATTCTCCATTGGTTGCACACGGTATTTAGGTATATGTCTATCCTAAATACTATCAAGTTACCTATCATTGAGGACAATCAACAAGACACACGTCACTAAATCTTTATTAATTACCCACAACAATCTTTAACTTTCGCATGATATCACAACAAGGTCTCAACACTATAATCCGTTCATCAAATTCATATAGGTTCCCACGGTAATTACTAGCTAGGTAAATAATAATTAAAGCACAAATTATGATATTCAATTCACAAAAGAATAATTAATAACACGGAGAGAGAAGTCAATTCAAACTATGTGTTGGGTTCCATTGAAATCTTAGAAAACTAGTTTAGTTCATAGAAGTTACATAAAACATCAAATTTGATTTGTACATCATCATATTGGAATTACAAAGTAAGAAGGAAAGAGAGATAAAAGATAACAACACCCCTTTTTGATGAATTTCGGATTTGCTTCCATGGTTGTTCCTTGTTCTCTAGCTTTTCCTCTTGGTTTGGTAATCCTCTCCTTTTTGGTTCCTTAGATTTTGCAGGAAATTCCTTGTATTGCAACACTTTTGCTCCTTATTTGATGTTAATGTGCAGCCTCCCACTCTCTAGATATCATGTTATATATGATGCCCCAAAGAGATTATTTATAGTCCCAAGCAAGAAACCCTAGTCAAGCCTCAGATTTTTGGTCAAAAAGTGAGGTGGAATCGCACTAGCAGCTCAGTAGATCGCACACAGCACGAACCGGCGCGCCCGCGTGGTGCCTGACACGCTCGCGCCCAGCCGTTGTAACCTGTCGCTCGCGCGCGCGCGTGCTGCCCTGTTTGGTGCGACCGCGCCCATTTCCGCACGCCCGCGCCCACCTGCTGCTGCACGACTCAACTTTGATGTTTGTTGGTAAAATGGCCATAACTTTCTCATACGAACTCGAAATAAGGTGATTCAAGAGGCTACGAAAAGTTAAGAAGTAGCTCTACAACTTTCATAACTAGAGTTTGGAAAGATAATGGCTGTGTTATGGTCCAAATCGGGCAAGAAGCAGCTATTGTGTAAAATGCACGTCCAATCCGTTGGTAAAATGACCATAACTCTCTCATACGAACTCGCATTGAGATAATTCAAGATATTCTGGAAAGCTGAGGAGAATATCTACAACTTTAGTTCTTTGAGTTTTGAGAGATACAGATTGGATCAAGGTTGAAATTGAGCCACAAGCAGTTGTTATGTCAATGCTAGGCTCAAAATGCAAACAAGGCACCCACAAGCGTTGATGATCAACTAGCTCTTATTCCACTTCCTACAAAACTAAGTAAAAACACATAAAAGCAATATAAAATCACAATATAGAACAAAAAGATAAAAATACATAAAAACCAAACGAAATGAGTTGGGATTTACAAATTATCAAGCTCAAAAGCGCCTAATTTGTGTGTATAAAACACACTCATCATGTTGCTATGGTAATGTTTGTGGTCCCAAAAGTTTGTGTTTTCATGTATTTTTGTTTTGACAGGGGACTTTGTTTTGTTTTTGTAGGAGATTTCTATTGTTGTGTTTTATAATTAATCCCATTTGCGGGGCATTTTTATTGTCTTCATATGGGCACATATGTCACTTGGTATGACACAGTTTTGTTGGGCATTTTATTGTTTTCTCATGGTTTTATTTTTTGTTCAGTTTTACTAGGCATTTTATTGTCTTCATATGCCTCTGTTTTTATTCAGTTCTTATATAAATCCATGAATTCAAGTGAAAAATAGATTCTAAAATAACAAACATTTTCAAAATATAGTCATTTTCTTCATTTCAAACATATTACAACTCAATTGATGAATTACATCATAACTATGAAACTACATTTCATCTATTACAATCATCATTTAACTACAATTATATCATAGCAATGCAAATACATGACAGAGTTACAACTAAGGTGACCAACCATGACAATACACCGCACAACATTAGTTTTAACTTTGTCTCTTTAAGCCTATCAACTTCCATCTCCCATTTAAGTACTTCCCTTATCATATTTTTCAACCTTTAGCTTTGTGTTTTTCTCTATCAGTAAGCTCACATCTTCAATTTTGTTATTCATTACATTCATTGCTTCATCTTCCTTAGGTAGCAACTCCAACTATTCAAAATAGCCACAATATGTCCCAGGATTCTTATCAAAAATGGAGGAAGGAAAAAAGTCAAAACAAAGGAAAGAAATGACTGAGTTCACAACAATAAGGGAAGGACACTTACCCCATAGTTGCGGCAGCCATAAAATCTTCTTCCTTTTGATCCATCCTTTTTGGAAACACAAATTCGAACTGGAATATCACAAAAACACATATGCTATTCTGGAGCACTTAACACAAATTTTGAACGTGATGCAACCATGTAAGATCGACGTTTGGTTCGCATTAACCTGGAAAGCAAAAACCCAACAAAAGCCTTAATTTTACGTCCCTAATCGATGCCAATTTCGGTAAGTTTTTGAAACCTTAGTTCTTCTTATTTCTCAGCCGCTACAAATGAGGATGATATAGAGACCCTAGCTTGGATTCTCCCGCCCAATTTATGTAGGATGCAACTGATAAACCAAATAATCCAAATAAATATTTACATATCATTTCCTTTTTTTTAAAGCTACGTAAGAAAATAAATGACTAGATTAGATGTTCGTGCAAGAAATTAGACGGAATAGGGGAATTAATAGTTTTTAAAAAGTTCAGTATGTTAATTACATTTTTTTTAAAGTTTAGTGGAGTAATGCTTCAAACTGAAAACCACAATGAGATAATTCGCCTTTTTGCCAAAATATTTGTCTCCCCAATTTTGATTTTTTTTTATTAAATTGACTATTTTTAAAATTAATAATTAAATATATAAATATATTTTTAAAATTATAAAAAAGAATAATTTTTATAATTATAATTCTTTTATTTTTTATTTTATAAAAAATAGTATAAAAATTATTTTTAATAAAAATAAATTAAAACTGAACATTTATTTTGAGACCGGATTAAATGAGACTATAACTAAAATAGCTACCAACGTGTAATGGAAGATATGCGTGAGTACCAAACCTCGTCAAAACTCAAAAGCGCCAAATTCCATAAACCCCGTGGATCTCCATTTTCTCTCTCTTCACCTTTCTCTCTCTAACTTAACATCAACTTCAGCAGTTGAATTACTTGACTGATACCACCATTAAAGCAAAATCTCACCAGAGAATCATCCTCAGGTAACAATTTTGTTCTAATCTCTGTAAACCCCTTTAAATTTCATTTATTTTGGATTTTAAGCAAAACCCAGATCCGATATCAATTGGGATCTTAATTTCCATGGCTAGATCTTCATTATTAGTCTCTTTAGTGTTTATTATTCACTTACTTCAATTGATTAAGTCCGATCCGGGTCAGAGTTGCGGCAAAACCAACTCTTCTCTGCTTAATTTTGAATCCCAATTCTTAATGGTTCAACACCAAGTGAGAGGTATTTTTAGTATTATTGATGACTGTTCATTTCGGGTTAGTGAATTTGATATGTTAGAAGGGTCTGATGTGCACTGGTGGGGTGCGGTAGGTGTTGATTTTGAGAATTTAACAAAGGGTTTTGTTATATCTGATCAAAAGTTGAATAGAACTTTTAAGAATGATAGTTTTGTTGTTAATTTGAAGAGAAATGTGAGTTGGGATCGTATTGGAGTTGTTTCGATTTGGGATTTGCCCACAGCTTCGGATTTTGGACATGTTGTGTTGGGGAATCTGGGAAATGGGTCGGTTAATTTGGCCCCGTCACCAATGCCTAGTAATGGGAGTGTTAGGAATATGAAAGAGCCGACTATGTTTGAAAACTGCAAGACATTGGCGAGTAGTTACAGGGTTCGGTGGACATTGAGGGCTGAAGAGGATTTGATTGATATTGGGTTGGAGGCGGCGATTGGGATTCAGAATTATATGGCATTTGGGTGGGCGAATCCAATATCCTCTAATATTATGCTTGGTGGTGATGTGGCAGTGACAGGGTTTACCGAGGAGAGTTTGCCGTTTGCTGATGATTATTTCATTACTCAGTATAGTGAGTGTATGATAAATAAGGATGGTGTTCAGGGTGTGTGTCCAGATACTTTTTTTGATGCATCAGATGCAGTTGGTTCGGTGAATAATACTAAGTTGGTCTATGCACATAGGAAAGATGGGGTTTCATTTATTCGGTATCAAAGGCATTTGAAGTCAGTTGACAAGAAGTATGATTTGCCAGTGAATTATACCGATAACATGACTGTAATTTGGGCTTTGGGCTTGATAAGGCCACCTGATTCTCTTCGGCCCTATTATCTTCCACAAAAGCATGGTGGGACTTATGGTCACTTGAGGCTTAATGTCTCGGAGCGTGTGAATGATTGCTTGGGGCCATTGGATGCTGAAGATAAGGAGGGTCAAGATCTCCTCATTGCAGATGGAAAGGAAGCACTTGTTATTTCGACTGGTCCAGCTTTGCATTACCCAAATCCACCAAATCCTTCAAAAGTTATTTACATAAACAAGAAAGAGGCTCCGGTGTTAAGGGTTGAAAGGGGGGTTTCAATTAAGTTTTCAATTCAAGCTGGGCATGATGTTGCATTCTATGTTACTTCTGATCCACTTGGTGGGAATGCAACTTTGAGGAATTTGACTGAGACTATTTATTTTGGTGGGCCCGAGGCAGAAGGCGTTCAATCCAGTCCCACAGAATTAGTTTGGGCACCTGACCGGAATACTCCAGATCATGTGTACTACCAGTCCCTTTATAAACAAAAGATGGGTTGGAAGGTTCAAGTGGTTGATGGGGGTTTGCCAGATATGTACAATAACAGTGTTGTTTTAGATGATCAGCAAGTTACAATGTTTTGGACACTGTCGAAAAATTCAATATCTATGGCAGCTCGGGGTGAGAAGAAAAGTGGTTATCTTGCAATAGGATTTGGTAGTGGAATGGTAAATAGCTATGCTTATGTGGGTTGGATGGATAATAATGGTACAGGGAGGGTTAATACGTATTGGATCGATGGCAGGGATGCCTCAAATATTCATCCAACGCATGAGAATTTGACATATGTTAGATGCAAGTCAGAAAACGGAGTTATCACATTGGAGTTCACCAGACCCCTAGATCCATCATGCGATCGGGATGAAAGGCCCGAGTGTAATAATATCATCGATCCCACAACCCCTCTTAAAGTAATCTGGGCTATGGGCGCCCAATGGTCAGCAGATCATTTAAGTGTGAGAAACATGCATTCTGTGACAAGCAGTAGGCCTGTTCGCATTCTGCTTGTTAGTGGCTCTGCTGAGGCAGAGGAGGATCTAAGGCCGGTGTTGGCTGTACATGGCTTTATGATGTTTCTTGCCTGGGGTATTTTGCTTCCAGGTGGAATTTTGGCTGCAAGATACTTGAAGCACGTGAAGGGTGATGGATGGTTTCAGATTCACATGTATTTGCAGTATTCTGGATTATCAATCATCTTTCTTGGCTTTCTTTTTGCAGTAGCTGAGCTTCGGGGTTTGTATTTTGATTCCTTACATGTTAAATTTGGTATCAGCGCAATACTTTTGGCTTGTGCACAACCAGTAAATGCTTATCTGAGACCTAAAAAGCCTACCAATGCTGAAAATGTTTCTTCAAAGAGGATTCTCTGGGAGTATATTCATGTTATTGTTGGCAGATGTGCTATTGTTGTAGGCATGGCCGCTCTTATTAGTGGAATGAAGCATTTAGGAGAGAGATATAAAGGTGAAAATGTTCATGGACTCACATGGGCTTTGATCGTTTGGTTCTTGTTTGGTGCTTTAATTGTACTATATTTAGAGCATCGTGATAAACAGCGAAGGAGGGATAGAATATCGGGAAGAAGCAATTGGGTGTTGGGTAATGGCGAGGAGGAGGATCTTGATCTCTTGAGCCCAAGCCGGATGATTGTTGATAAAGATTTACATGTTTCTGATAGAATGGAAGTTCAACTAGAACCTCTGAATAGATAGAGAACCGTTTAAAGATTTATGGTCACAAAACTTTCCTCTCTTCTTCTCCAGTTTTGAAACACATACAGGATATTTGTTTGTTTGAATGGCTTCTTGGATGTAAGGATTGAGGTATGCGGATCCATTTATTTGTCTGGTAGAGCATATACTTTGTGACATGTACTTTGTACACTTAATACATTAATTGACATAGTGGAAGGTTATCTTCTCTTTGTCCCTCTATCGCCCAGGAAAGCTAAAGGTGATCTGCAATATATACACGGGATTTTTCAGTGTTTTTGAGTTGCTATTGTAGAGATGTCTCATCACTTTTAATTACCAGAATCCACAGCATTTTTCACTTTTAAATAAAGTCTTCCTACACTTTACGACGATATGCATTTAAAATTGTTCTCTACTTTCTCAAGCCAGTTTGTTGTGAATGAACTTTCTTTTGCTTATCTAAGCTGATTGTTTCAGGAGCAATTTAGAATATCTTTTTCCTGTAAATACCTAATAAATTGATAGAAAATGAATCGTAAGGATTATAAATCGTACGTGAAGTTCTAAATAATTAAAATCTGTTCAACACGGGAATATAAATGCAATATAAAGTAGTGAGCACAAGTGGTTAAACCAAGTGTTTATACAAGATACAATTTAATGTGCTAGAATCAAATACTTCTTCCGTCCTAAATTAACTGCTTAGTTTTGACTTTTTTTAGTCAAAGTGACTATTTTTAAAATTAATAATTAAACATATATAAATATATTTTTTAACATTATAAAAATTGGTATTAGTAGTAAATTGTATATACTTTTTTTTTGTTATAATCTCTTCACCTATATTTTGACAAAAATGATACAAAAATTAGTTTTAAAAATAGTTAATATGATTTTAAAAAATCAAAACTAAGCAGTTAATTTGGGACGGAAGGAGTACTGTGTTTCTTATTGGTACATTTCTTCTTTATGAAGAGTTGAGATTAAATTACGTGAGTTATCATTTTCTGTTAGATTTGTGATTTTATTACTTCAAAAAGCTGAAAGTGTACAAGAAAGCAAGTTAAACTTGTCGAATGGAAAAGACTGATGAGTTGGACATTCAAGGAGGCAATTTGTTTCTTGGATGGGATGACTTTAATAATGGACCGTTTTGGATGATTGATGACGGGTTATGTGAATAAAGCTGAAAGCATGCCGCATTTCAGACCATTGCCAATTCAACTGACCTGAGCCAAAATTTCAACTTTTAGCCGGTGAGATTCTATTAATATGGTTCTTAAATGTTAATTTCCTCCTTTTCTGCGGTCAGATCGGGTTAAATACTGAATCTAAATTTATACTTAGGTCAATGAACCGATTTTTTTTTCAATTAACTCATTGAATTATAATTTTTTTATAAAAATTTAAAAAATCGTCCAAAGATATTAAAAGTTAACAAAATATTTACATGACACCGAATTGGACGAATTATTTTATAGATTAAAGCTTTATGTGTCAGTAATGACATATATTAAGAATTAAGAAAAAACTTATTTTAAACTAATTTATACATTTAAAAAATTACACTTTCATAAATTAAAGAACATACCTTAAAAACAAATTAACAAATTATACTTAAATTTAAAAAATGTAAACATAAATAAAATAAAAATGCAAAGCAAAAATAAAATAAAAATGCAAAGCAAAATCCGTGGCGTTGTTAGAATGGGAAAGGAAAAAAAAACAAAAAAAACCCGTTGACTTCAATCAAAACCCAGAAACTTCCTCCGCTCTCAATCATCTGCTTCATCTTCAACCTCCAACCATCAATCTCCTATTGCTCCACTAAATTGATGATCATCTCTTTCTATTCCTCACGCCTACGTGCTTGCTTACAAAGAGCTCGCTGATTACCATGGATTCGATCTTCATCCCGAGTATACGGTAAAACAGATCTGAAAAAATCTAAAAAAACTCTACGAAAAACTAGATCTGAAAAATCTTCGATCTACTCATCCGACCAACCATGGTAAATGGTAAGGATTTCTTCTACAAGATTTGTTTGGAACTTAGATCCCACACCACCCTCTTCAGCCATCACATGCCTTCTCTCTCTGTCTTCAAACACAAGGGATATCAAGAATATACCGATTTTAAGAAATTAGGGAAATGGAGGTAAATAGCTATCATGGATCTGGAATTCTGGATCTTAACATCCCAAAATCTATGATTTCACTACATGAGTTCGACATGAGTTCACCGTCGCCCAACCGAAAAACTCAAAAAAATAAAAACAAAAACTAGATCCGAAAAATAAACCCAGATAAGTAGGTGAAATTTAAAAAATAGCCAAAAAAAAACGAAAAAAAAAAAGAGAGAACAGATTAGATTTTAGATAATTAGGTTTAGTTATGTAAATATCATTAGTTTTAACGTTGCAAAATATTAAAAATATATTTTTTTAAATAAAAAAATTAGCAATTTTTTTTCTAAATTTCCCATGACTTTTTAAATATTTCTAAATTTTAAGATATTTTCTTCTTAAATATTTTCCCATGAATTTTTTATTTTTTTTCCCACCATGTATTTCAACGTTGACATAAATGTGATGTAGTAAGAGGCTTTCTCTTACATGTTGGCCTTTCGTTAAAAGTTAAATAATTTAACGAATTTTAAAACGGTTTGTAAAAAAATTCAATTCAATGAGTCGAATGAAAAAAAAAAAATCAATTTAGTGATGCATTGTAAATTTGAGTTCAGATCAATGAGGGAAAAATGATTTAATCCCACTCAGATTCTTATTTAATCTCTATCATATATGCACTGATACGTCAGGTGTTGGCATTTAAGTTTTCATTAGTTGCTCGGTACGAACTAATTTTTCATCATTGTTTGACATCTACGAATTAGGTATAAGATTGTTGTGTTCTTCTTACTTCTTTTCCATGTTGATGTTAAAATTGAGATATCGTTCCATTTCTTTAGTGTTTATTTTTCTGATTTTAGATCAAATATTGTATTAGCTATAAACTTTAGTACTTGTTTTGTCATGAATAAGTTCAGGAATTTCAGCATATGATACCATAAAGACTTCGATATGTGTACAGAATGAGGAAACAAAACAATGTATCAAATTCTTTCCTAACGATTTGTCTGTCTCATGTGATTGCTTGTCGAGTTGGGAGTTACCTTGGTTTGTTTAACTCATTCAAAGTATTGAAAGTGAACTCTGTTTTTTCATCTTGTGCAAATTTCACTTGATTGTAGTAAAAAGTCCTATTTTTTAGGTGCATTTGCCAAGTCAAGCAATGGCAGAAGTAGAACTTAGGGGGTGTTTGATAAAAACTGAATGAATCTGAATCTGAATCTGAATGAGCTGAATCTGAATCTGAATGAAAAAAGTTGTTTGATAATTGACTTGTCTGAAACATCTGAATGACAGAATTTTATTATTTTATCTCTCTAAAAAAATTTAAAATTGTTGTAAAATTATTTAATATTAGTTAATATAATAGTTAATATTTTTTTAAAATTTTTTAATTTTTTAAATTTTTTTTTTACTCATTCAGCTGCTCATTCAGCCATTCAGCCAAAAAAATCTGGCTTAGCCATTCAGCTCAACCATCTGACCGATTCAGCCATTTAGACCAAAACAAACGCACTTACCGATTCAGCCATTCAGTCATTCAGCCATTCAGCTCCATTCAGCTCTAAACAAACACCCCCTTAGTTATTAGTACTTAGTAGTAGTGTTCTCAGTTGAGTTAGTTATGTAGTAGTGTGACTGAAAGATAAGATTGTATAGTTAAGCTATTGTGCTAATGTAAGAATATATATTACAAGTATTAAGAGTCATGTAATTTTCATTTCATCCTATGAAGCAGCCTCAAGGATAAGTGATTGAGCAACCGAGAAGATCGTCTAAAAGATAGAAGACTTAAGGAAGTGAGTAAAAGGGGAAGAGCAAAATGACTATCTAAAGCCGATAGTCCAGTAGGTCCTTATAAGATGCGATGAAGGAAGTGACTCGACCAATAAGTTGAGGGAGTCGGGCAGGTCTGTCCTGTCTTGGAGTTTTAAATTGGACAAAAAAGAAAAGAAAGTGAGAAGAAAAATGAAAAAAAATGAGAGGGTGAGTCATGGACTTTTTTTAGAGAAAAGAAAAGAAAACAAAATGAAGATGTGACTCTGAGTTTAAGTTGGGAGGGAAAAGAAACAAGTGTTATTTGAGCTTGAAAATTTTCTTCTCACCTTTTTAAAAATGGTGATAAAAGAAACGGAGTTTTTGCACTCTCTCTCTTTGTCTTCTTCTCCTAGTTTTCTGCTCTCTCTCTCTATCTCTCTCCCTCTCTCTCTTCCCCCCCACCCCCCAAAAAAATAAAAAATAAAAAATAAAAAATAAAAAATAAAAAATAAAAAATAAAAAATTCTTCTATTATCTTAGTGTCCTCTATAATCTATATCCAGGTTATGACCATATTAGGTCTCTAGCTCTATTTGGAAACAACTTTTCTTGCAATTTAGTAAAACTGTATAAGCAACACTACTCTCTCTCTCTCTTTCTTCTCCTCCCATTGACAACTTCTCTTGCGACTCTTTTGTCTTTTCGTCTCCCAACGATGAATTATCCTAGCCTTCTTTTAAGTTTTTTTTGGGTTGTTGTCGGTGGTTGTGTTGTGACTTGAGAACAGATCAAGTCACTGAGCCTACTACTTCATGCTTAAAAAAGAAGACCATACAAATACACCACATGTAAGCTCAGTCAAAAGTTTTAGAAAAAGACCAAATTAACAAGTCTTACCAGATATAAGCTTGTGCATCATAATTCTACCAGATACAAGCCTAACCAGTCAAGACTCATGCTTTTACTGCTATAAATGTGGTTACACTACTCAAACATGTTGGGCTAGACTACATGATCACACTGATTATTTTAGGGAATTGATATTTTCACAAGAGAAAATTTTAGTTTCATAAGTTCCTCTTTCACATGAGTATGGAAACTATTCATGTGAGCAGGACCTTGTTGAAGCTAACATTTTTACTTGTGAAAATATCAATTCCTTATTTTAATTGCAAATATATAAGGAACAATTTATTCTAAACTCTTAAGAGTCGAGACCAAAAAAATGTGTACCAGTCTCTAATACAGCTGAATTTTGCAAGTGTTAACGCCAAAATCCGTCCACGCGTCCAATCACCGAACAACGTATTGAATCCTACATAGAAACGAAATCACATTGAGGGAGCTGACGGCCTGGGCCGCCAGGGGATAGCTCCGGTGTGAGAATAAGTACAAGCTGGAAAATAAGTTAACAATAGAGGCTTAATGCTTTAGTGCTCAAAGTGTCATTACCTGTGAATTAAGGTATAACCTTGTATTTATAGTTGATCACATCTCTTTTAACGCCATGTCCCCGAATTGGATTAGGAGTCCTTATCATGATAGTTACCATAATAGAAGAGAAGTCAATCTCCTTAAAGAAAGGAAATCGAAACTGATCTTGACTCTTTCCTTAGGAATTAGAAATCAAATAAAATCAAGATGGAAAATTCCTTGACAGTCAAGGCTCCTGACTAAATATACCTCCACGTGGAATAGCCCTCACCGACCTATTAGGGCCCACTAAACCACACCCTAACATTGCCTCCTACTCTCTTGTTATAACTGACTTATAATAAGAGAGTACACAAAAATTAATAAGCAACAAATCATTAGCCTTGGAACCAAATATCTCCTTCCCTACCACACGTGCTAATAGAAGCCCGACCATCCCATTAATGTGTCGTACTTTGAGAAACGTGTGAAGACAAAGTGTCTGTCACATTAAAAATCCTTTTCCCCCCAAAATCGAACTGCCATCTACATTTCCAGATCTAAAATTTTCAAAAAAGCACCGACTCCACTGTTCCCCTCTCTGTAACAAACTTTTCTGGCTAAACTCCCTTAAGATTCAACAGATTCCGACCAACAATGGCTGATACCACCAACTAGACTTCTTCCTTCAACCTTCAACCCACTATTGAACTTAATCCTTCTACTGCTCAACCCACCAACCAAACCCCAACTGAGATTACCCTCATCATGGCAACTGACACCTAAAACCCAGAAACAGACAAACATCAAGATGCCATCATCGTCGCCGTTGACCCCCATACTACCCCCTCTTCTGCCACCGAAAGCGCCCCATCACCGATTCGAACTGAGGCTGAATTGGCCGTATTAAAAATATAAGAGGAATACTCATATGAGAAAGCATACATGCACATTAACACCAAATCTTCTGTCAGTGAGCAAGTCCTCACATGCATTTGCTAGCTGTAGACACCCAAATTTTGCACTTCGTATACTAACCCTGACATGAGGGCGAATTCGGCAAATGAACCGGCCTGCGAGAGCAAAGGATGGACAAGTACGAACATTCGACGCCACCGCGACGATTTACAACCGAAACCGACGTGACAACAAGGCTGTCCGAAATGGGAGTTCCCGGATGACGTGGCACGTTTCCCGGCGGTTCCCGGACTGCAAAATATAAGCCTCTCAACGAAAACCAACGGTACGACACGAGAATCGAGGTGCGGTACAAAAATTGAGAAAGTCAAGCCAGCCAGCCGCGGATTGATCTGCGGCCAATGATTAAAATAAACTAAAGTGCGCGGCGGGCTGAAGTGCGCGGCGGGCGCAGAGAAACCGAGGCCAGCCGCGGATCTATCTGCGGCTGCCCTTGGCCAGCCTATTTCAGCTCATTCAGCATACAGAGAGTGAGCAGCGGCGGAAGAATTGGGGAGAGAGGAAGAAAATAGCAACAACATCAGCGAGTTAGGGAGAAAAAAGAGAGGAAAAAGTGAGGATTTATATCCCTATTGTTAGATTGTATCATATACTTTCTCTACTCTAATTAATATACGAGTTTATACGAATTGTGGTGTCATTTGCAAGGTGAAAATCCCTCTTTTACAGCATTTTTGTTATATCATTTTGTTAATCTTCTTGTCCATTGGGTTATGTGAAATGTAGTTTTTCTTGTATATTATCGTGGATCCATGGATTGAGGACTATTAGTGAGGGGTTCCAATTGGAACAAAATTCTTCCTAATGGCCCGATGATATCCATTTGATGATTTTTAGCTCGTTATAGTGATGTAGCAATTTTGGATGTGAGCCTAGGAACGCGACCTCGTGGTCCAAATCCGATGATGGACATTTTTGGATGTATGTAATAGGGCCGTTGTACCCTTTATTGTAAATATGTAATTGTCGGGCCTTAAAACGATATTAAGTCGAAAATCGGGTTTAAGGCCCCGTAATAGTGAAATATGTGATTGCGGGCGTTAGGGTTATTCGGATGGCTTACATGTCCATGAATAACCCCCACGCATTTTAATGCTTGATTTGATTTATGACACGAAATTGATTTCAAAGCTAAATGATAAGATTTTCATAAAATCAATCAAACTAGGCTATTAACACCACGAGGCTAAAATTTGGAAATGCTAATGAATGTCGATTCCTATTTAACGAGAAGGCTAAAGGAAAAATCGTTTTCAAACATCACAAAAATGATTTTATAAAAATAAGTAACGTTTTATTAAATCTTTGTGCATAGGGTTAAAGAGATCCTAGAAGTTGCCCATCATGCTATTTACGAAAGCAACGTATAGATCTCGATTCCTATTTTGACGAAGGTTTAGAAAACTCTTGTTTTTGCCAAAACGACACCTAATGAAAATCTCATAAGTTTTTGAGAATTAAAATCAAACCTTTCTCATAAAGCTTTCTCGTATAAGCCGAAGGACATTCTAAAGCACTCCCAAAGCACGATTTTCCCTAAAAAATCCAAATGATTCTTTCATACAAACTCACCACAACATTCATATAGGCACACACACACACACACACATGTACACATATACATCTCATGAATTAAAGGATAGGAAAGTATCAAGATTGCGGTAACCGTGTTTCACGGAAGTCGGGGGGTGCCTAACACCTTCCACTCGCTTAAGCAAGCCCCCGAACTCTATGAATCTCGGTTTGCAGACCAATTAATTCGGAGTCACATATGAGCCAACGATTTATAAAAAACGAAAATTCGGATGAGTTGGTACATCCATTTCAAATATACCAACTGGCGACTCTGGTCAATTGGCTCATCATAAAAAATGATCTTTCAAAATCCCGTCGACACTTATGCCGACCTTTTCCAAAAATCATCTAATAAAAAGGCTAAAATTGGAAAAGATGAAAAACCGGCGTCGACAGCTGGCGACTCTGCTGGGGACATTAGAGGGCTTAAGCCGCGTTCAAAGTCTTGATGCTTTCCTATCCTTTAAAATTCATGAATGTGTGTGCATGCGATATTTTGACCTGTTATTGTGTGAATGTGTTTTACCAATGAATGAATGGTTGAATGGAATTGCTTTACTTCAAAGTAATCATATGCATACGGTGAGGACGATGAATGTGAATGTATGTTGAGAGTGTACCTCCTCTTGAGGCGAACCTGTCGGTTGCTTATTACTGGACTCGAAGGGGCTGCTTCCCGGAGATGGCTCAGGAAACGCACCACCCAAATCCGCTCCAATCGAAAGGACTCAGACGAGTAGATTGCGAAGATTTAGGGACCTTCATGCCGAAAAGCCCGTGAGAGTAACCCTAGGGTAGGTCAGCCTCTGATAAACCTAACGAAAGGGAAGCTTCTTCATGCCCTTTTATCATTCAGTCAAATAAATGTCATGTAAATGGCATACAACTGTCATACCGTCATCATCATAATAAATATATCTTGTATCATGTGATTGCATCACCTGCACATATAAAGAGAATACTGACATGGTTTTTGCAGGAGGGCAATCCGTGCCACGTACCAAGGTTTTCTAAACCTTCTAAATACTATCCTGTCATCAAACAGTGACCTTGTTTTGCAGGATAAAATGAGAGAACCGTGACAGCGTGCCATAACGATCACAAAAAACCCGGAGTAGGGGCATATTCGACCACCAAAAAAAAAAAAAAAAAAGAAAAGAAAGAATAATAATCATGCATCAGTGTTGACATGCATCTGCCAACTTGTAACTGACACAGTACTAAACTACGACCCTTGTTTGTTTTGCGAGATTGCCCCTACAACCCAACTAAGAGGCCGTAAAATCCATACTCCATCCGTCCAAATGGCAGAGGCCGATAGCCATGAAATTACAGTTCTGCCATTCCAACAATACGGCCGAATACGAGGGACTCATCCTAGGACTGAGATTAGCCCTAGGAATGGGAATAAAAAAGATGATAGTAGTTGGAGACTCGAATTGGTCATCCGGCAGGCCATGGGAATATACAGCACCAAAGGGCATAAATGGGACCTAGCTACGGGACTGCTGAGATATCTGGAAGCCGAAGAGGCCCACAGACAAATGAACGAAGTACATGGCGATGTGTGCGGAGCCCATATGAGCAGAACATTTTTGGCAAAGAAAATCATGTGAACGGGTCACTACTGGCTAACCATGAAAACTGACTGCGATGCTCATGTCAGGAAATGCCATCAATGCCAGATCCATACCAATGCGATCCATGCACCTCCTAATGAGCTCCATTGCTTGACCTCACCGTGGCCAGTTGGACCGTGCAGCAGGTGATATCCAGGAAGGGGTAAATCCAAGAGTATGGCAGTGAATCCCGGCCAGTAGAAGATCAATGGGTTTTAAAATTCTGAGTTTTATTTCAAATCCTTGCACGCTCATGTCATTTTGTCATGTTATCCAAAAAGAAGATCATGTGCTGAAATGTTTTATATATATGACAAGCATTGTTGTTTTATGTCAGGTACCCCGATTTGAGGCATTCTAGCCTGACAAGCGATAGGCCAAATTTGAAGGAGGATCACGATTTTGGTATAGAGCTAGATTTCGATCTGATGGGGATTGAGCAGGACGAGACAGATATCGACAATACGCCTGACGAGATCAAAGGAGGGGTCGAGGATAAACCCAAACCCGACTTAGACCAAACCATCGCCATCAAACATCAGAACCCCTAACGATCACAAAGAACCCGGAGTAGGGGCAAATTCGAACGAAAAAAAAAAAATAATAGCCGAGTTGTTGAGCCTGTATGGAGATATGTTCTCTTGGTCCCGTGGCGGCGTGATTGGATTGTCCACAGACGTTATAGGACATCGACTGCCCATCAAGGAGGGTTCAGACCAATTAAGCAAAAGTTGAGAACATTGAAGCCTGAATGGAGGTTGAAAATAAAGGACGAGATTGTTAAGCGGTTTAAAACAGGAATCATCACGGTGTCTATTTACCCTGAATGGCTTTCCGACAGAATCCCAGTACCACAGCCTGGAGGAGAAGTAAGGGGCTGCATCGACTATAGAAATCTGAACGATGCCCTCAAGGAGGAGATATACGACAAATTTAAGATCAAACATTTTGATTCAGTCATTTACCGGCCCAAAATGAATGGGGCAGTGGCGGCTGCAAATAAAACACAAAAACGATCATGGGAAGAATGTCTGCCAATCATCGGGGATGGCCGGATTTATTGTCGCTCACCCTGTTTGCCTATCGAACCCTAGTTTGCACATTTGCAGGGGCAGCCCCTTACGCATCTCCCGGGCATACGACAAGAGGGTACGATCCCAGAAATTCAAAATAAACGATTTAGTCCTCAAAAGGATCGTGCCCTGCCAAGACGAAGCTATGGGGAATTTCGCTCTAAATTAAAAGGAGCCGTCACGATAAAAAATCCTCTCTGGGGGAGCCCTCATTCCTATAAGGAATGGACGGGAAGGCGTTCCCCAGCCCGTTAATTCTGACTCTGTGAAACAACTCTGTGATCTAAAAAGGAAAAATATATATATATATATATATATATATATATATATATATATATATATATATATATATATCAAAAAAAAAATCAAAAATCCCCCAAACCTTTCAACAAGTCAAAGAACCGGATCTTTTGTCAGCCCAGCAAGATACCGATGCAACCAGTACGAGGGAGATCACAAGAAAAGCAACTTAACACTGGGGCATTTGTCAACTACCCAAGAAATGATGACGTGCAAATTGGCACCCATGCAACAATCCCATCAACATGCACCATCATCATCAAATGCTACCTCATGTCAATTCAATCTTCAACGGTACGATCATCTGGCATATTGTCAAGCATAGTTTTCCCGGGATACGATGATCCGCGTGAAAGGGGATTTTATTTGGCTTGATAGGAATCGGATTAATTCTGACAAGCAACCGTGGAGCACGATCATGAGTATGATTAGATGAAGAAGGCTATTCAACCTTTTGATCGGGTACAAAGCCTTAATTCAAAGCAACGTTTGCGACAGAATCGACCTCATGTGACAGCCTTCACTTTGCATTTGCACAAACTTTCGGTTGTGGGGTATAAAACTATGACGACGTTGATGGCGATTAACACGTAGTCAGACAGTCAATAATTATCAAGCTAAAATCAAGAAGTCAGACGATAAATGATCATCAAGCTAATGTCTCGAATCGTGGCCTGGGTTATTCGAGTAATTAAGCCCGAGGGGTGTCTCTACACCTGGTGCCCTAAAGCCGTCTGGTTTGGGAGTCGCTGGCCCAACACTCGTTACATGGGTAATTCAGAGCCTAAGAAAACGAGCATTACAGTAGAGGAGGCCCGAGCAGATTCGAATCGTGGCATGGGCTACTCGAGTAATTAAGCCTAAGGGGTGTCTCTGCATCTGGTGCCCTAAAGCCGTTTGGTTTGGGAGTCACCGGCCTAACACTCGCTACATGGGTAACTCAAGCCTAAGAAAACGAATCTTGCGCAAGGTCAAGCAAAGAATGCAGACCACCAGCTTGTCTCGAACCGTGGCCTTTGTTACTCGAGTAAATAAACCCGAAGGGTGTTTGTACACCTAATGCCCCAAAACCGTCTGGTTTGGGAGTCATTGGTCCAAAACTCGTTAAATGGATAACTTTGAATAGCCTAAGAAAACGAGACAAGTGAAGTGGGCGAATAAAGAGAAAAGATAATACGAAAAAACTCTCGGCCTTAAATAAGAAGTCATGAAAGAGAAACCCCTACTGAATGCTGCATCGCACAGTGCATTTGTCATATGACGTCAATCCTGCTAAGGACGTTGTCGAGAATGGAGACAGAATACCTTTGACGAGGGAAGGTAGTTCTTTTGAATTCGACCTTACTCACGTACAATGACCATGAATGCTTGAAGGTGTTCTTACGATTTCAATAACTCGTTAAACAGAGAATCATCAACTCACGAGGGATGGAGAATAACTTCCAATCTAGTACATTCACGGGTCACAACTCGCTAGATTGTGCGACCAACAGATATTCAATTTCATGTGCTTTAACTGTATTTACTCTTTTGTCGAGATTAAAATCTCTTTGTGTTGAACTAACACTAACGGCCCGAGCCTTCAAGTTTTGGCAATTGTTAGTCATCTGATATGCAGGATCTTGCAGAGCTGTGGATAACTCAGCACGGTCAACATCGCGAGTTTTCGATAGAAATTCTTGGTAGCGACACACGCCAAGGCAGGGGCAGTTAAGAATCGCGAAATGGAAGGAAGCTGAGGCTGCACAGAACTTCTCGTCATTGGGCCTCTCCCCAATCCTGACTATCACTGCCTCAACATCCAAATGATCCACGTGCATGAGCATATACAAGGATGATATAATGCGGGACAACGGCATATCGGCCATCAGATATGATCAAAAGGCCAAGGAGCCCAACATAGCTGTCGATCATCACAGAGAGCGAAACAGACTGCCTCAAATCGATGAAATGAAGACGACCAAGAAACAGGCAGAGTACCAAACCAATGTTGAAGTCTAGAAACTACACTGCACGACGAGGCGTGATCCAATCAAATGTTGGCAAACGACGACGACTGTCGAATCGTATCATTTGACTGAACAGGGGTCATTTCTATCTAAAACATATGTTGTGCACATGCATCTGTCCATAACATATCTGCCAGATCATGTATAACATCTTTTTCATGCATACAGGTACGATCAAAATGAAAATCTTTAGGAAAGTACAAGCACGTCGCTTTCAACCTCACGAATGATCAGACTATGATGGCTTTTGCGGCATGTGTAGTGCCCGTGAATTTTAAACGTCATTATTAATTAAATATATAAATTAAATTTTTAATGAGTTAGTTTGTGTGCTTATTTGAACCTTTTGTGTGCATTGGTAGCCTACATGACTAGGTGATGAATTGTTTTAAGTTGAGTAAAGGGGATCACTAATAGTATAGTTAAATTAGTGAACAAGCCTTAAGGTTTAATATCAATTAAATTGATAAAGTAGTTACTAATTAATCATGCAAGTAAATTGAATATACTTAGTATATTGAATTGAGTAAATTAATTAATAAAAGTATTAATTAATGAGAATATTGTCACATTGAATAATAAAATTTAATAGTTCAATTAGTAATCAATTTCTAATTGATTAGCTTATTTAATTAAGGAACTAAGACCGATTATTTATTTGAATCATGGGTGTAGTAATTAATAGTGTGGCAAATTAATTAATCAATCATTGGGTTTAAATTAAATGACCCAATATTGCATTAAATAGATTTAGATTTTATTAGCCTAATTAGGTTACAAGTTAAAGAGATATGTGTAAGTAATTAAATTCCATAAGATTGGAAATAGAAACCCTAAATAAACAATTAGGGTAATACATATTAAAATTGTTAAACTATGTTTATTACCTATTAAGCCCTATTAAGCCTTTTAAGGCATGAAATTATGTCAATCAACTTGCTTTATTTGGTAACTCTTACACAAAGGACAAGGTTGTCAAGCTCCCATTAGTGGAAAATCTAATTAGCACACTTAAAGATAAGATTAAGGATAAATGGAAGGGATAAGGTGAACTCTTATATCCAATGGGTAAGAAAGATGTGGGGGATAATAGCATGAATTCTAATTTAGCATTATACTTGCAAGTATTCTATCCTTTCATTTCATTTCAAGTTCATTTCTTCTTTTCATCTCCTTCTTTCATTTCTCCCAAGCAAGAACACAAAGTGAGAGCTTAGAGAGAAAAAGAGAGTGAGATTAGCATAGTTCATGCATCCCAAGTTCATCACATACTTTGGTAGATCAAGGAGAGTAGCTACAAGATCAAGGTGAAACCCTAAATCATTTTCTTCTTTCTTACTTTGTTTTATTTTTATATTTTTTGAGAGATTTTGTTCTAAGACTCAAGAATAATTAGATATTCATGCTTTATGTATAGATCTAATCCTCTTGAGTGTTAGAATGGAGATTCAAAGGAAGAAAAGGAACTTATGTTCTTAAAGGGTAAAAACCTTAGCTTTTCTTCACTTGGATCACCCATAACTTGAGATCTACAACTTGGATTTATGATCCGTCGAAGGAGGGTGCTAGATACATGAGTTAGCTAGTAAACCCAAGTGGTAGAACACAAATCCAATAATTTTTGAAGCCTTGGGGGCTATTTTCCCAAAACAGTCCAGCTATAAAACTTAAAACTTTAAAACCCTAAAAGCTTGCTGTCCTCGTTTTTCCAAAGGTTGTTTCGGCCAGTTATAAATCGTTTAAAAATCTGGAAAAAAATCACAGAGGTACCTTAAGAAGTTATCTATAAGTAGGAAAAAGAACGAACACGTTTTGATGTGTAGTTTTTGTGTAATGGCTTTTACCGTGAAGGACTCCTAAATATTTATACCCTGATTTCTCACTGCGTATACCTTGAAAACATATGAAATATTTACAGTATGTTTATGTATAGTATGAGAGTGTACCCTGAAAATTTCAGAATTTTCTGAGCAAAACTCGATTTATGAAAAATGTAACACGATTCAGAGGTTTTGGGTACTTTAAATATAGTAAATCACTTTCTAAAATTCCAGAAAAATTGGTGGATCATTGTTGGATCATATACTATCCAGATCCAGAGGATAATAATTTTCAGAGCCTATTTACTATTTTTCATAATAATGTTATAGTTATGGTTAAAAGAAAATAAATGGTTAAATGATGTCATAAATAAGGAAAATGTGATTTTTAAGCTTGGATACTCCTAATATTATATATTCTAACTATTGAGGGGTATTTTGGTAATATTTAATGAGAAATAATATTTATGACCTTTTATGGGTAGTAAAGGAGTTGTTTAATAAAGGGTAAAACAATTAGAATAAATTATTTATTCGCCTAATAACTTATTAAAATATTACTATGATATTTGTAATATAAGAATTCGATATTTTTTAGTAAAACAAAGAAATATTAAGGTTAAAACTTCATGGAAATATTATTGAATGGGTAATAATATTTGTTTTAAGCATTAATAAATGATTAAGATGTTATTAAAATGGCTAATAATATTAGATTAAAATATTATTAATGATATGAGAATTAAAATATTATTAAGAGATTAATAATATTAGATTAAAGTATTATTGGATGATTAAAATATTATTAAGATGTTAATAACATTAGTAAACGAATAAAAGTGTTATTAGTGGACTAATAATACCAAGAGGTGAATTAAATATTATCAGGATTGATAATATTAAGTGTCTTATAGGATTTACGATAGTTTATTAACTTATGTGTGCTATGTGATTTGCTTAATTGTTAAATAAATAGCATAAGTAAGCGTATCGATATACAACTACGCAGTACTAATTGGTAAATCGACGTTATCAATGTTAGGTTCTTCAAGGCCAATTAGTTAAAGCTAGAATTACTTGTAGCTGAGCAAACAGGCAAGTTCCCTAACTTCATTCTTTCAGTATATTGAATGCAAGTTCTATCTTACTCAACTTTTATATTGAGCAAATTTCTAAACCTTATGCATTATTTTTAATTCGTGCAAAAAAGGTATATATTGTTGCAAGTTATTCTTTAAGCTTGAATCTTATTTCCGAGCACGCTTTAAGTGGTCTAATTACTTTTAAAATTATTCCACATCTGTATATTTATTGACATTCGCACTCGCGCATTTGATTTCATATAATTATTTAAATTCAGAAATTTTGAACTACTCATGGTTAAGTCTGAACCCTTGTTCGGTCAGGCAAGTATGAATTTATAAAAGCTATCCGAACCAATCAATGGTAAGGATTCTTAGACTGTATGAACACCCCTTTATTTATAGGGGAGTACCCCACGTACCGTATATAAGGTACAAACAGCAGAATTAAATGTTATGCATATACATAGGGTACGCGAGGCTGATCCCCTCAAGTACGTTATTCTGTAGCTAGTAACCAGAGGGTCAACCAGCTATTGACTCCTTTGGAAGTTATCGTTCAAAGTCTATTTGACTATCAATTGTTCTAAAAGCAATTATTGTTCTTGCTTCTGATTTTTTTTCTCTAATGTTGAAATTCCTTTAATATCCCTTCATCATGATATATCTTTATTGTTGCACTTTAAACTTGCTGGGCAAACTCGTTGCTCATTCTTGCTATATCATGACTTCATTGCAGCTAAACCCGAGACGTCAGGGAAGAACAAAGGGAAAGAAAAGATGAAATGATAGACTTCTCGTAGCAGACTTTAGATTCATGTGTTAGTTAATTACTGTTAATGTAATTTAAACCCTGATAGCTATTTAGGGTATGGATTGTGTAAATGTTTAAGGTTAATCGTATTCTGGGACTAGTAACACCTTGTAATGAACAACGTATGTTTATTTTATTCCGCATTTTAGATACCATATGTTGTTATAGGTGGATGTTTATGTTGGATCGTGATGACCGGATCCGGGTATTTGGAGACCCGAATTTGGGGGTGTCACAGCATGGTACGTGGACGATGTTGGTGGGAGATCCAGGACAGAAACCGATCACACATCCCATTTCCAAAAAATCACTCAAGTCAACGACCCTTAGGAAGGGCTGGTATCCAACCAATCAATGACCCCTGGGAAGGGCTGGTATCCAACCAATCAACGACCCCTGGGAAGGGCTGGTATCCAACCAAGCAACGACCCTTGGGAAGGGCTGGTATCCAACCAATCAATGACCCCTGGGAAGGGCTGGTATCCAAACAATCAACGACCCCTGGGAAGGGCTGGTATCCAACCAATCAACGACCCCTGGGAAGGGCTGGTATCCAACCAATCAACGACCCCTGGGAAGGGCTGAGATCCAAACAATCAACGACCCCTGGGAAGGGCTGGTATCCAAGCAAGAAGTGACCCCTGGGAAGGGCTGGTATCCAAACAATCAATCACCCTGGGAAGGCATCCAAGCAAAGCACAACAAGGTGGTCAGCAAACCTGGGAAGGCATCCAAGCAAACCACAATAAGGTGGTGAGCAAACCTGGGAAGGCATCCAAAGCAAACCACAACAAGGTGGTGAGCAAACCTGGGAAGGCATCCAAGCAAACCACAACAAGATGGTGAGCACCCTGGGAAGGGCTGAGATCCAAACAACCAAACACCCTGGGAAGGGCTGAGATCCAAACAACTAACACCCTGGGAAGGGCTGAGATCCAAACACTAACACCTTGGGAAGGGCTGAGATCCAAACACTAACACGCTGGGAAGGGCTGAGATCCAAACAACCAAACCCCTGGGAAGGGCTGAGATCCAAACGATCGACCGGCGAAGATAACCGGTGATTAGGAGATGGGTGACCGGCGACGAAACCTGGCCCCGACAAGACGATCGACCGGCGACGATAACCGGCGATTACGAGATGGGTGACCGACGACGAAACCCGGCCCCGACAAGACGATCGACCGGCGATTACGAGATGGGTGACAGGCGACGAAACCCGGCCCCGACAAGACGATTGACCGGCGATGATAACCGGCGATTACGAGATGGGTGACCGGCGACGAAACCCTGCCCCGACAAGACGATCGACCGGCGACGATAACCGGCGATTACGAGATGGGTGACCGGCGACGAAACCCTGCCCCGACAAGACGATCAATCGACGACGATAACCAGCGATTACGAGATGGGTGACCGGCGACGAAACCCGGCCCCGACAAGACGATCGACCGGCGACGATAACCGGCGATTATGAGATGGGTGACCGGCGACGAAACCCGGCCACGACAAGACGATCGACCGGCGACGAAACCCGGCGATTAGGAGATGGGTGACCGCATACGAGACCCGGCCCCGACGAGACGATCGACGGGCGACGAGACCCGGCGATTACGAGATGGGTGACCGGATACGAGACCCGGCCCCGACGAGACGATCATCCGCATTGACACCCTTTTACGAATATTTTGCATGCCTTACATCTTACGTTGCATCATAAGTTATATGTGTTGCATCACGTATGTACTGTCCTTCTTATGCACTTTCATTCATGCATCGGGTGTCTATTTCTTTATCCTATTCATTCCATTTAATATTTCATAAACATGATAAAGAGGGGCAGCTGTAGACACCCAAATTTTGCACTTCGTATACTAACCCTGACAGGAGGGCGAATTCGGCAAATGAACCGGCCTGCGAGAGCAAAGGATGGACAAGTACGAAAATTCGATGCCACCGCGACGATTTACAACCGAAACCGACGTGACAACAAGGCTGTCCGAAATAGGCGTTCCCGGATGACGTGGCACGTTTCCCGGCGGTTCTCGGACTACAAAATATAAGCCTCTCAACGAAAACCAACGGTACGACACGAGAATCGAGGTGCGGTACAAAAATTGAGAAAGTCAAGCTAGCCAGCCGCGGATTGATCTGCAGCCAATGATTAAAATAAACTAAAGTGCGCGGCGGGCGCGGAGAAACCGAGGCCAGCCGCAGATTGATCAGCGGCCAGCCGCGGATTGATCTGCGGCCAGCCGCGGATCTATCTGCAGCTGCCCTTGGCCAGCCTATTTCAGCTCATTCAGCATACAGAGAGTGAGCAGCGGCGGAAGAATTGGGGAGAGAGGAAGAAAATAGCAACAGCAGCAGCGAGTTAGGGAGAAAAGAGAGAGGAAAAAGTGAGGGTTTATATCCCTATTGTTAGATTGTATCATATACTTTCTCTACTCTAATTAATATACGAGTTTATACGAATTGTGGTGTCATTTGCAAGGTGAAAATCCCTCTTTTATAGCATTTTTGTTATATCATTTTGTTAATCTTCTTGTCCATTGGGTTATGTGAAATGTAGTTTTTCTTGTATATTGTTGTGGATCCATGGATTGAGGACTATTAGTGAGGGTTCCAATTGGAACGAAATTCTTTCTAATGGCCCGATGATATCCATTTGATGATTTTTAGCTCGTTATAGTGATGTAGCAATTTTGGATGTGAGCCTAGGAACGCGACCCCGTGGTCCAAATCCGATGATGGACATTTTTGGATGTATGTAATAGGGTCGTTGTACCCTTTATTGTAAATATGTAATTGTCGGGCCTTAAAACGATATCAAGTCGAAAATCGGATTTAAGGCCCCGTAATAGTGAAATATGTGATTGTGGGCGTTGGGGTTATTCGGATGGCTTACATGCCCATGAATAACCCCCATGCATTTTAATGCTTGATTTGATTTATGACACGAAATTGATTTCAAAGCTAAATGATAAGATTTTCATAAAATCAATCAAACTAGGCTATTAACACCACGAGGCTAAAATTTGGAAATGCTAATGAATGTCGATTCCTATTTAACGAGAAGGCTAAAGGAAAAATCGTTTTCAAACATCACAAAAATGATTTTATAAAAATAAGTAACGTTTTATTAAATCTTTGTGCATAGGGTTAAAGAGATCCTAGAAGTTGCCCATCATGCTATTTACGAAAGCAACGTATAGATCTCGATTCCTATTTTGACGAAGGTTTAGAAAGCTCTTGTTTTTGCTAAAACGACACCTAATGAAAATCTCATAAGTTTTTGAGAATTAAAATCAAACCTTTCTCATAAAGCTTTCTCGTATAAGCCGAAGGACATTCTAAAGCACTCCCAAAGCACGATTTTCCCTAAAAAATCCAAATAATTCTTTCATACAAACTCACCACAACATTCATATAGGCACACACACACACACACATATACATCTCATGAATTAAAGGATAGGAAAGTATCAAGATTGCGGTAACCGTGTTTCACGGAAGTCGGGGGGTGCCTAACACCTTCCCCTCGCTTAAGCAAGCCCCCGAACTCTATGAATCTCGGTTTGCAGACCAATTAATTCGGAGTCACATATGAGCCAGCGATTTGTAAAAAACGAAAATTCGGATGAGTTGGTACATCCATTTCAAATATACCAACTGGCGACTCTGGTCAATTGGCTCATCATAAAAAACGATCTTTCAAAATCCCGTCGACACTTATGCCGACCTTTTCCAAAAATCATCTAATAAAAAGGCTAAAATTGGAAAAGACGAAAAACCGGCGTCGACACTAACAATATAACATCCCCCCTACCTATGAACTTCATGCACCAACCCTCTACGAGAGAATGTACTGCTAACCTGATGGCTGGACCGCCACCCCATTTATGCATTGAGATATGGGATTCAATTCCCCCTCCACAAATTCATCACTACCTTCTTAGGCTTCGTTGGAATCTGGTTCTCCCAACTCATACATCCATCTCATCTACTACATAGCCTTCTGCCACGAATGTGGCGTTCCACCTGCCCTCGACTTCTTTTTCGGCTTATTCACCCTGGGTCGATCCAATGAGCCTGGGTTTAAACAACTAAACAAACAACCAAAACAAAATGCCTGAATGAAGACCCCCTCCAGTAACAGGGTGTGGCACTCACACTGGATTTACATCCGGGGTCCAGACACCCACCGCCTCCCAGACTGGGCCGAAGCCTCCTAAGCCAACTTTGTGTTTGATAAGTTTCGAAGGAGTCGAGTTAAAGAATTCAAGTCCTTTGTCGAGAAGATGCCATCAGAAGATTGGAGCATGGACCTTTTGAGTGACCAATCATGGTTGTACAACCACAAACGTAAGCTGAACCCATTCTCTTCATTTAAAACATACAAATTGTTATTATTTTTCATTAACTCTTCCCCTATCCGCGATGTCCCTTATCAAGCCAACATTAACCAAGGATATCGGCCAATCATCAGCTACTGTAACATCTCCCAAAGCCATATCTAACCCCACTGAAGAGATAGCCCCCTAACCAAACCAGCCGACCGAAGCCCCACACTCAATAAACCCGATCTCTGCTATCCCGATGCCACAGTCTTCCCTCATCAAATCCAACCCCTCCTCCGACATCCCTACACCATCTTTTATAAAAAAAGCCCCCTAGAAATGTCAATTGAATAAAGAGACATCATCCTCAGAAGAAGAAGTAGACTGGTAAAGACTTCCACCAAAAAAACCCCCGCTGAACCATCACAAACCCCCGCCTCCGAACCTACCTAAATCACTGAAATCGAACTTATTTAAACTTCCGGATCTGAACCCCTCCAGCCTACCAACCCCGATCAAATCATCAAAACTGAGCCCAACCAACAAAAAAGGAAAGAACATGAATAATCTACCTCCGAACCACCCGCTAAAAAACCTCATATCGAAGCACCAACCAGATCACCCTCCGCCTTCACCGAAGTACGAGAGGCACGGACTTCGATGACACTATAGTTGGAGAATCCCGAAGACTATACGCATGAGCTCTTCGAGAACTTCATCCTCCCAAAGATGAAGATAGATGCGAAAACATCAATCTCAAAGAACTGATTTATGCCAACATGATGCACTATGGTCGAGTAAGTACACCTACTCCCAACTCTCCTTACAAACATCTTTAATTTTTCCTTAATTATGAATTAAGTGCCCCATATTGTAGTCCACCGCTGTTCTTGCCCGAACCTTGCGCCACTTCTCCAAGATCAAGGCCAGAGAGGAAGAATTAGAAGCCGAAGTCGCCCGCCTCTAATCTAGAGTCGATCCTATGAGGTCCGAACTTGAGAAAGAACGAAGCCTACATGCAAAAACCTTCTTCCATTTCCAAGAGCTGATGAGCGATCTGAAGAAAATCAAATGGAAACTTTCTGAAATAACTGAAAAAAGGAAACATCTCCTGACAGTCCACGGCAAACTGAAGGGCAAAAACGAGAGGTTGGAGAAGGCATTGGCTAGTCTCTAAAAACAGATCGAGACCATGCATTCACAAATGATGGAATTGATGAAGGTCAATAAGTCATTGGAGAAGGACTACACCGAACTTAAAGCACAAGGTCCTCCAATAACCGAAGCTGCCAAGCAAAAACTCATCACTGAATACAGAAAATCTCCCGAGCTAACCGAGGAAGTCATGAAGCAGTACGACATTGGCTACTTGAGCGCACGAGAGAAAGATAAATCAAAAATACTAGTTGTCGGTCTCGTCCCTTCCCTCCTAAACTCTTCGGATGAAGAGTCCGAAGCCGAAGACGACCCCCCAACTATCTGATAATTACTTGTATTTATTTTTTCTTTTTCATATAACTTGTAACGAGTATTTTGTATAAACTTTTGAATGAAATGAAAATATCTCTTGCAAGAATGAACTATCTGCTTCTATTGATCAACTGTAAAGATTACATGATTTGAAAAAAAAAAGAATAAAACTATACATCTTATTGATAGTATTTACATAACCGGCCAGCATGCCAGGTATTCTTTATCTCTAACCTATCTATTACTCGAAGCCGATAAGTTCCTGGCTTCGGCACCCCAATAACCTCGTAAGGACCCTCCCAATTAGGCATAAACTTACTTGTGTTCTGGGGAGTAGACGCCTCAACTTCCCAAAAAACTAGATCTCTAATTTCAAATCTCCTTAGTTTAACACCTCAGTTATAATATTGAGCAGTTCTTCGCTAATAGATAACTAACCTTACCAGCGCTGAATCTTGAACCTCCTTTAGCAGATCTAAGTTGAGTCGGAGCCCCTCGTCGTTATATAATTCCTTATACTGACTGACCCGAAGAGAATGAGACTCGATCTCCACTAAAATAAGGGTATCAGTTTTATAGGCCAATCTGAACGGTTAATCACCTGTTGTCATCCGAGGAGTAGTTTGATACGCCCATAAAACACTAAGCAATTCCTTTGAGCAGAGTTCGATTGGTCACCTCCACTTGGCCATTAGACTGAGGGTGTGTGATCGATATCTTCCGATGCTGAATACCCAAATCCTTCAGAAACTCCTCAAACTTGGACCCCACGAATTGTCTTCCATTGTCAGATACTAGAACCTTGGGGATGCCGAACCGAAACACAACAAATTCTTTAAAGAACTTCAAACACTCCTGCTCCGTGATCGTCCAAAGGGGTTTGGCCTCCACCCACTTAGTCATATAGTCGATAGCCACTATGACGAAGCACATATGTCCTTTAGCCTTCGGTAGTGGACCTAAAATATCGATTCCCTGGATAGCAAATAAGATCGGGGATAAGACCGAAGACAACTCCTTGGGAGGCTGGTGCAGAACAGGACTATTTAATTGGCACTTCGGACACTTCTTAACATACTTCTTGGCTTCTTGGAACATAGTCGACCAATAATACCCTTGTCTCAATACCTTATAAGCTAATGCCTTGGCTCCCATATGATCGCCACAGATCCTTTCATGTACTTCCCGAATGAAATAGGCCGCTTCGGAAGACACCAAACACTTCAGTAAAGGCGAGGAAAATGCCCGACGATACAAATCCGCAGCGATCAAAATGAAGTAAGAACTCTTATGTTTTATTTTTCTAGCCAGTATCTGATCCGAAGGCAAAATGCCATCACAGAGGTATTCCAAATAAGGTGTGAGCCAACAATCCGATCTCTCTATGACAAGAACTTCTATCCTCAGTACACTTGCGGCATCAAGGACTTCCAAGTACACCGATCCACTAAAAAAACTCGCCTCCGTTGTGGCTAACTTAGACAAGGCATCAACCACTATATTATTTGATTGATCTACTCCATGAAAAGAATAAGAACTGAAGTAATAGAGCCGATCCTTGACTTCGGCTAAATATTTTGTCATCTTTGCCCCCCCGGGCCTCATATTTTCCCAAAATCTGCTTAACCACCAACTAGGAGTCATTGAAGATAACCAAACATTGAACTTCTAAGCTTCGGGCCAATCGCAATCCAGCTAGTATCGCCTCGTATTCTGCTTCATTGTTGGTCGCCTTGAACCGAAAGTGAATTGCCTATTGAACTTTAAAACCTTATGGGCTTGTCAAAATCACCCCTGCACTGTTGATATCCGAAGTTGAAGACCCAACAACATAATGAGTCCACGACGACTGCGTGGGCTGAGCATTGGTGACAAGCCTATAACTGCACCAGGCTAATCTGACGAGTCTGGCTTGGAGAACAAACACTCAACTACAAAGTCAGCTAGTGCCTGACCTTTTATGGCAGTCCGCGGATGATATTTTAGAGCATACTAACCCAACTCCATGGCCCAAGTAGCAAATCGACCTGACACCTCCGGTTTATGTAACACTTTCTTAAGGGGCTGATCTTTATACACCACGATCACCCTACCTTAGAAGTAGTGTCGAAGCTTTCGACTAGCCACTATCAGTGCATAGGCAAACTTCTCCATATTCGGGTACCTAGTCTCTGCATCCCGAAGAGCATGACTGACATAGTACATCGGGAACTGTTTACCACCTGACTCCCTTACCAGAACCGCTCCTATAGCCAAAGAACTCGCCACTAGGTATAGGTACACAGGCTCCTTCGATATTGACTTCATCAACAGCGGGGCCGAAGACAGATACTTATTTATTTCTTGAAACGCGTCCTCACACTTCGAAGTTCATTGGAAGATTTTTTTCATTCTTTGGGCATTTCAACGTGTCGAAGAATGGTAGGTACCACTCTGCTGATTTAGACATAAACCTACTGAGTATTGTAATTCGACCGGTCAATCATTGGACATCTTTAAAAGTTTATGGAGACTTCATATCCAGTATGGCCTTAATTTTCTCCAGGTTGGCCTCGATCCCCCTCTTGCTAACTAGATACCCTAGGAATTTTCCCAAACCAAGACCGAAAGTGCACTTAGTCGGGTTCAATCGCAGATTATGGTCCCGAACAGTCTGAAAGCATTCCTCCAAGTCATCCAAGTGATCTCGAACCACGACACTCTTGACGATCATATCGTCCACGTACACCTCCATATCGCAACCGAGCTGCTTTCTAAACACATAGTTCATCATCCTCTAGTAAGTAGCTCCCGCATTAAACAACCCGAACATCATTTTTTGTACGCGTATATTGCCCGATGGGTAATAAAAGCCATTTTTGGGATATCCTCCTTACACATTGAGATCTGATTGTATCCTGAAAAGGCATCTAGGAAGCTCAACAAACAGTATCCTCATGAAGTGGCATCGATGAGCTGATCAATGTTCGGTAGAGGATAAAAATCCTTCGGACGGGCTTTGTTCAAGTCCGTATAATCGATGCACATTCTTCACTTTCTATTTTATTTTTTGACCAAAACAACGTTTGCCAACTATTCAGGATAATCGATTTCAAAGATAAAATCGATCGCCAATAGTTTGCCCACCTCTTCATCGATGATCTTCTACCGTTCAGGGGCAAAGGTCCTCCTCTTCTACCGAACAGGTTTTTGGGCAAGTTCCACGCAAAGCTTGTGCACAACTATCTTTTCATCAATCCCCGGCATATCACTAGGCTCCCTGCAAAAATGTCGGCATACACCCTTAACAACTCCACCAAGTTTGTCCGAAGAGGTTTTTGCAACCCCAATCCGATATTCAACAACTTCTCCCCGGGATTAACGTACGAGGCTCGGGGGGCAAGAATTAGTAAGTACTTGGGTGAAGTTAAGAGTCCGCTCCATTACTTTAATTCGTATTCCTTCCAGGGTGTGGATCAGTCAAATAATAGTATGGCTGCTACCTTGTCAAAGTTGGCCACGATATAGGTGAGTTCATTCGGGGGATCGGTATATTTGGAGGTTCTTGATGCCTTGAGCATTTAGAAGTTAGAGATCTTGGTAATAGAGAAATTGGATTGTTGGAATACCTCTTATCTCGATTATCTGAGTGAAGAAAAATTGTCTTCGGACCGAATGTTAACAAAAAAAGTGAAGCACATGAGTTCTTATTTCTGTTTGATTGATGGGGATCTCTACCAGCGTGCTTATTTTTCCCCTTTATTAAAGTGTTTGGTGTCATCTGAAGTGGCGTACATTTTCTGAAAACTGCACGAGGGTATATGTGGCGACCAAATAGGGGCTAACGCGTTGGAGTATTGGTTGATGAGGTAAGGTTATTACTAGTTGATCATGTTTGAGGAGGCGAAAGGATTATGTAAAGAAGTGTGTCAAGTGGCAGCTTAATAGTCTCATTCCGCATCAGCCTCTGGAAAAGTTGTCATCGGTACTGTCGCCGATCTTGTTTGTAGTATAGGGGATTAACAGCCTAGGTTTGCTACCAAAGGCGAAGGTCGGGTCAGCTAGCATTTGTGGTTGTTGCTATTGATTATATGACTAAGTGGGTAAAGGCCAAACCTCTTCGGACGATCACTGAGTAGGATTGTATGAAATTTTTCAAGGAGTCGGTGGTGTTCTAGTTTGGTATTCTTGTGGCTATGGTATCGGACAACGGGCGTCAATTCGTGGGGGCCAAATTTGAATGGTTCTTAAAAGATTTGAATATCCAACATCGTACGGTCTCGGTGGCCCATCCTTAGTCAGACGGTCAGGTGAAAGTCATGAGCCGGACTTTACTGAATTGCATCAAAAGGAGGTTAAGTGAGGCCAAGGGTAGATGGCCAGAGGAGCTACTTAGTGTCTTGTGGTCCTATCGAACTACTTCTCGGACCACTACGGGAGATTCCCCCTTTCGGTTGGCGTATGGTACCGATGCCTGTATAATAGTGGAGATCGGGTCCCCTTCTCTTCGGGTTAGCCAATACAAGGAGTTATGGAATGATGAGGGTCTTCGGCTCAACATAGATTTGTTAGATGAAGTTTGGGATTCAGCGATGTTAAGGTTGGCTATCTATCAGCGGCGGACTACCCGACATTACAATCGGGGTGTTAAACAGCAGAGGTTCGAGGTTGGCAATTTGGTGCTTCGAGAAGCGGAGGCTTCAACCCTCCTCAGAACACGGGAAAACTTATGCCTAACTGGCAAGGGCCATACGAAGTCGTCGGTGTCCCGAAGCTGGGGACCTATTGGCTTCGAACTATAGATGGTGTGGACATTAAGAATACTTGGCATGCTGGGAGGATTCAAAAATATTACTAATAAGATATGTTTTTTTACAAGTGTAATATTTTCATTTAAACTTTGCAGTTGTGTAATTTTGGTAGGGGGAATGGCACTAACAATAATGATGGTTCCTTCAGTGTAGATGGGCGGTATCGCCGTTGTGGGTTGAGCGATGGAGGTGGTGGTATAGGGGGTTGCAGCAAGGGTTTGGTCAGCGGGGAGGACGGGTTGAATAGAGTGTTCATCAAACATGGTTAGGAAAGTATGGCCGATGGGCACTGTGATTTGGTGGCCGAAGAAGATTACCGTTTGGTGTGAGGCAGGCAGTAGACGTTTGAGCTTTCTGGAAAAGTTTGAATGTGTGGATGAGAAGTGGCGATTCGTAAGCTTGGAGGAGAAGACTTAAGAGATGACAGACCTTATGGGTACTTTTCCCTATTTACAGCGTAATGATGGGAGTTGTGGGTCCCGGTCAGGCACGTGGCATACGGAGGTGATGGTTTGGCTTCTGTAGCAACAATTTGTTGATTAATTTTTGTACTCTCTTATTTTAAAGTTTTTATAATAAGAAAGTGGGGGGGGGGGGGTAATGTTGGTGTCTGGTTTAGTGGGTCCGAGAGATTCGGTGGGACCCATGCCACGTGGCGAAATATTATAATAGAGGATTTGTCATTCTAGAGGGTATACAATCCAAATTGATGATAAGTGCATAATATTCGATAATTTTGATTCCTTTATATTTAGTTTTATTACATTTTTTATGTGTATATGAGCTTATTAAGGTATTTATTGATTTCAGGAGGAATTGGAGTTTAAAAGAGAAAAAGAGGAAAAAGGGATAAAAATGGGTGCGCAAGAAGCAAAAGAAGAAAAATGGACAGGAAGTATGGGCCGCGACACTCAAAAGTATGAGCTGCAGCGCTGGAGTGTGGGCTGCGGCGCTCGATTGGATGGGTCGCGACGCTCGATTGGATGGGCCGCAACGCTCAAGCTTTGCACGGGCACATGAGGCACGTGGCTTCGGCATCAGATTTTTCTTGCGTTGTATTTTTGGAGGCATTCTAATGTAATTGGGATTGTTATTTCTTAGGGTTCTAGGATTTTGTTCTAGGAGTATAAATAGATAATATTAGTCAAGTTTTAGGGACCTCCTAGCTCATAATTGTAAACCCTAGTTTTGGAAGCAAGGTTTAAGCATGTCAGCTAAGTTTTCTATTTCAGTTCTAAGGGATGTTAAACCTTATTTATAATTAATAATTTAATTGAGTATTCATTATTTATCTCTTCTCATATGAAATTCATTCTTAATAATCTGATTGAACTGTTTAATGTTATTGGTTTAATTGATTTGATTTCTGTAGGATTAAATTAGTTAAATAATATCATCTGCTAAATTAAGATATAGTATTAAGCAAACGATATTGTATCTGATCATAAGTAACAGTTAATAATACCTGATTGTGGACACGCTTTTACGTATTATTATGATTATCAGAAGATAGGTTAAATAATCTCTGATTGTGTCATTGTTACTTAGAATAATCTAATTCCCTAATTCTTAATGCTGCTATTATATTAAATCTAGACTGATAGTTCTAGGTTGTATGATAGTTAGGGTCTAGTGGGGATAATTATCATACTAGATTTAAAACCTAAGGGAAATTTCGGATAATTAGCGATTGCGGTTATCTAGGGTTATTAGTTTCATTGAAGGATAAATATTGTTATACTTGACTAGTCTGTTATTATGAAAAAGGGATACTAAACTGAAAAACTAAAGCTTTAATTCATTGGTTATTCTTATTAGTTATTTTCTGTTACTTTAGTTTAATTCAATTCAAACCCCCCCTCCAATTTATATTCAGTTGTATTAGGAAACATTAGGATAAATAGAAAATAATTCACTCTCTGTGGGATCGACCCTTACTTTTCACTATACTGATTTCTGCGTTAGTAGAGTAAAAGTAAAGATTTAATTTTGGAGTGTAAACGACAGCTTCCCAAATTTTGGCGCCGTTGCCGGGGAGTGTTATTTGTTTTTATTTAATCTCTGTTTTCTTTCATTTATTTTTTATTTTCTTTTATTTTTATTTTTAGTTTAGGACTTGATTCTCCCACTCTCTTGAACTGAATTTTGATCCAGAGTTAGAGAAAATTGCACGAAGGGATGGCTGCCAACAACATGATTTTGAAAGAATTAGCTACTCCCAATCTTGATCAATCATCATTGTGTATTGAATATCCTACTTTAGATGCTGTTTTTGAATTACAATCAAGATTAATTCGCCTTTTGCCTACTTTTCGTAGTCTTGCAGGTGAAGATCCATACAAACATCTAAAGGATTTTCATGTGGTATGTTCCACCATGAAGCCACAAGGATTAACAGAGGAACAAATAAAGCTTAAAACTTTTCCATTTTTACTAGCAGATTTGGTAAAAGAGTGGTTGTACTATCTTCCTTCAGGATCAATACGATCATAGAACGAAATGCAAAGACTGTTCTTGGAGAAGTACTTTCCTGCTTCAAGAGTTGCTACTATAAGGAAGGAGATATGTGGCATCTAGCAGTTCAATGGAGAGATTCTTTATGAGTATTGGAAAAAATTTAAGAAGTTGTGTTCCAGCTGTCCACCCCACTAGATTGATGATCACCACTTGATCCAATACTTTTATGAGGGATTGTTGCCAATGGATAGGAGTATGATTGATGCAGCGAGTGGAGGAGCACTAGTTGACAAAACTCCAGAGGTTGCGAAGAACTTAATTACAAACATGGCGGCAAACTCACAGTAGTATGGAACTAGGATTGATCATACACCTACAAAGGTGAATGGGGTAAGCACATGTAATCTTGAGCAACAAATTTCTAATTTAACTGCTATAGTTCGACAAATGGCTGCAGGGAATATGCAAGTAGCAAAGGTATGTGGAATTTGTTCAATGCCAGGGCATACTACTGATGTTTGTCCAATATTGCACGAGGGTGAAAGTGTTCAACAAGTCAATGTTGTAGGGACATTCTCAGGACAACATCAACATTGTTATGATCCCTACTCCAACATGTCGCCAATGCAAAGTGTTTTTCAGAATGAGCAACAAGGTTTTAAGGAATACCTCTTGAGGATATGTTCAAGGCCTTCATGAACCAAGCACAACAATTCCAGCAGGAGACAAAGGCGTCCATCCATAATTTGGAACACCAGATGAGTCAGCTTGCTATCACAGTTGGAAGGTTGGATTCTCAAGGTTTAAGGGAGTTACCTTTTCATACTGTTATTAATCCAAGAGAGAATGCATGTGTGATTACCTTGAGGAGTGGTGAAGAGGTATGGCAGCAAGAAAGGATGGGATCTACATTGCAAAGCAAGGCAGACGAAGGTGAAACAGGCATCAACATAGTACCCTATCATAAATTTCCACCTTTTTTAACTTGTAAACCAGTGCTTCCTTTTCCTCATGCTTTAACAGTGAACAGGAGATTTAAGAAAAATTCATATTTAATTGAGTATGACTTTTTGGAGAAATTGTGTAAACACAAGAAGGAATATGAACTTAAAAATGATGAGGAAGCAAGTGTTGGAGAAAATGCTAGAGCTATAACATTGAAGAGTGACACACAGTTGGAAGTACCCTCTGACGCCCCCAAATTTGGGTCTCCAAATACCCGGATCCGGTCATCACGATTCAATACAAACATTCACCTCTAACAACATATGGTAACTAAAATGCGGAATATAATAAACATACGTTGTTCATTACAAAGGTGTTACTAGTCCCAGAATACAAAAACCTTAAACACTTACACAAATCCATACCCTAAATAAAAGTTAGGGTTTAAATTACATTAACAGTAATTAACTATACATAAATTTAAAATCTGCTACATGAAGTCTATTACTTCATCTTTTCTTTTCCTTTGTTCTTCCCTGACGTCTCGGGTTTAGCTGCAATAAAGTCATGATATAGCAAGAATGAGCAACGAGTTTGCTCAGCAAGTTTAAAGTACAACAACAAGGATATATCATGATGAATGGAATATAGAAGGAGAATTCAGCAATTATCAGAAGCAATAACAATAAATGCTTTTAGAATAATTGGTAGTCGAATAGACTTTGAACAATAACTTTCAAAGGAGTCAATAGCTAGTTGATCCTCTGGTTACTGGCTACAGAATAAGTACTTGAGGGATCAGCCTCGCGTACGCTATGTGTATGCATAACATTTAACTCTGCTACTTGTACCTTATTTACGGTACATAGGGTACTCCCTTATAATAAAAGGGGTGTTCATTCAGTCTAAGAATCCTTGCCATTGATTGGTTCGGATAGCTTTTATAAATTCTTACATACGTGCCTGACCGAGACAAAGGTTTCAGACTTAATCATGAATAGTTTGTGAATTTCAGAATTTAAAATAATTATACGAATTCAAATGCACAAGTGCGAATGCCAATGAATACATAGATGTGGAAAAATTTTAAAAGTAATTAGACCACTTAAAGCATGTTTGGAGATAAGATTCAAGCTTAAAGAATAACTTGCAATAATATATACCTTTTGCACGAATTAAAAATAATGCATAAGGTTTAGAGATATTGCTCAATGTAAAAGTTGAGTAAGATAGAACTTGCATAAATCAAAGTCTCGGGATAGAGAACTTGCCTGTTTGCTCAGCTACAGATAAACTTAACTTTAATTAATTGGTCTTGAGTGACCTATCATTGGGTAAAGTCGATTTATCAATTAATATGACATAGTTGTATATTGGCACCCCTCACTAAAACCATTTACTTAGCAGGAAAAATTCACCATATACATTTAATTACTATTTAACATTAGCTAAACAGAAATTAATTAATAATCTTTAGCTATTAAAATGATGGTAGCTAATCATGATTACTATTCTTTGATTTCATAGCTTTATTACCACTATCTATCTCTGAATATGGTTTAACAATCCTTATTTATCATTTATGAAAATAAATAATAAATTTATTATGGTTTAACAGCAATTAGTTATTAGTTGATCACTTATTAAATTCTATTACGCTTAATTACTATTTACCTTAGGGGTAATTGAGTAATTATTAACCTTGTTCCTTATTCAGCATTAATTAAATACTTAATGTATTAATTCTACACACACTTAATTATTATTTAATATTAATAATCGTTAAGTGTTTATTATCTTTATTTACACCTTATTATTATTAATAATAGTTAAATATTCCATATCTTTATTTATTATTTATTGCTAAATAATAAATAATTATTTTGTTAACTTATTCATACTTACTTATTAATAAATATTCACTACCTTTATTTATTATTTATGATAAATAATAAATAAGTAATTTACTCATTTATTCATATTGAATTATTGGTCAAATAATAATTTAAATATTTATTATCTTTATTTATTATTATTCTGATAAATACATAATTACTTTATTAACTTTATTCATACTTAATAATAATTAAATATTTGTAACACTTACTTATATTTAATTATTATTTAGGATCAAATAATAATTACATAATTATTACCTTTATTTATTATTTAAAGATAAGTAATAATAATTAACTTATTAACTTTATTTATATTTAATTATTATTCAATATCAATTAATAATTAAATAATTATTTTATTATTAAATATTTACTACCTTTATTTATAATAATTACTTTGATAACCTATTCATACTTAATTATTATTTAATATTAACTAAATAATAATTAAATATTTATTATCTTATTTATTATTTATTGATAAATAATAGTAATTATTATATTAGCTTTGTCCCTTAACAGTCGCCCAAACATTTACTACCCAGCAGCTGGGTTCGATTCCCAGTCACACCCAAATAAAAATTTTGCAGAGTACTGCTTCATAATATATCCTCCCCTGTTTACAGGCTTGCAAAACATGTATAATACCCAAAATCCAGCTTCCTACAACAAGCTACAACAACATAACCCAACAATATACTACCATCAATATCCCATCCAAATCCAGTCAATATTACCAATCCTAGTGCAGCAAAATTTTCAAAGAAACCAAGTTACCAGAACCATCCCTTTAATCTAATACAGAGCAATACAATATCCCCATACTCAGAACGAAATAACCCAATACAAAGAACAACATAATACAAATTTCCCAAAATAAATCCAAACAAAAATTTACACGAACTGATACCAGATTTCTCAAATCAAACCCAAACGAAATTAACACAGTCCAATACCAGTTTTTTTTTAAACCCAACAATTGTAATACAACGTCTGAGTTCATACCAAAACAGTTACAGTACTACATACAGTGTGTAACTTAAATTAACAAACCCTCACAGTCAATTGACCCCCTTTTGATACCTTGGGTTTGATCGGTTGGCGGTCCTCCTCCTTCGCCCAAAGTATTCAATCACGCCGGACATTCACCACCGAGCGTCTGACTTCCCCTGGCTCTCTCTCCCTTTCTAAAAAAAAAATTTCCAAATTGGGACTTACAAGAACGAAGGGAATCGGCAGCTTGGCTAGGGTTCGGTCCCCATTTTATAGAGGGAAATTTATCCAATTGTTGGGTAATACCCCCAATTGGTCGAGGTAATAACCAACAGTAGGAGGATGTGGCTGTCAAGGGTCTAAGTCGACACCCGTCCGATCCCAGCTGTTCAGCCGGCACCCTCGAGCCGTGCGTTTTTCCCTACCAGTCCAATCGTCGGCCACTTGGTTGTCCGCCTTGAGTCCTTGAACCGCCGGTCGCTAGGCCCTTTCCCCAGTCCAACAATCGATTGCCTCGTGTTATCGCCGGCGCCTGACCTGACGCGACCCCCCCCTTTTCCCTTGTTCCGTCCTACTTGTTTTGCTGCAACTCTCCCAAATCGATTTCTTGGTTGATTTGAAATCCAGCTCTGTTCTCAACTGATTTGCCGGTTGTCCTAAATTGTTTTGCCAATTGGGTTTTTTTTCCCCAATTTATTTAGAAACGGATCGACCCGTTTTGCTTGGCTCAACCCGGCTGGTTTAGAGTTTGGGCTCAACCCAATGGGGTTGGGCCGATTTGAACCAAATAAAAGAACATGACCCAATTTACTTATTTTGACCAGCCCACTTGCTTAACCCAATCAGGAAAGAAGGTTGGCCCAATACAAATAAAATGAAAGGGACGAAATGGGCCAGTCTAATAATTAAAAAAAATGACCCAATGAAATTTTTCCACCTTGTGTCTTTAATATTAAAGAACTAACCAATGGATTAATTATTAAAATGTTTATTTAAGCCATAATTCTTCATTTAAATTATTTAATCCGAAATGATAAAATGAGCTTAATTATTAATCTTCCTCCCAATTTTCTTGCAATTAAGTTCTTAGGGTTAACTCACTAACTTATTCCAACTATTAGGGAGCCCCTTTTTTATGCCAAGAAAATTATTGGACCACGTATTTAGATAATTACCTACATGGATCCAATTAAATTCGTAGAAATTAAATAAAACGAATTTCATATGTAACAAGAATAAATTAACACGAGGGTTAAAAATTTCCGGACATTACATCCTCTCCCCCTTATAAAAATTCCGTCCTCGGAATTTCGATCAAAGGTTACTCGAATAACTGAGGGTAATTTGCTCTCATCTTCTCCTCAAGTTCCCACGTAGCTTCTTCCACCGCCTGGTTTCTCCAGAGAACTTTAACAGAATGGATGATTTTATTCATCAGCCTTTGTTCCTTCCTATCAAGTATTTGGACCGGAATCTCCTCGTACGATAAGTCCCTTTCGACTTGAATTGGTTCATAGGAGATGACATGCTTATAGTCTGGCTTATATGAACGTAACACTGATACATGAAACATGTTGTGAATGTGCTCAAGCTCAGGGGGTAATGCTACCTCGTACGCCACTTCTCCTATTCTCCTTAGTATTTCAAAAGGTCCTATGAACCTAGGGCTCAGCTTGCCCTTCTTCCCAAAGCGGATCTTCCCTTTCCAGGGAGATACCTTTAGAAACACAAAGCTACCAACTTCAAAGTCTCGTTTCTGACGATGTAAGTCGGCATATTTCTTCTGACGATCCTGGGCCGCTACTAACCGCTGTCTTATTATTTTAATGATTTCCACGGTTTGTTGTACCAATTCTGGTCCCAACAATCTCCGTTCACCAACTTCATCCCAACACAACGACGTTCGACACTTCCTCCCGTATAACGCTTCATATGGTGGCATACCGATGCTAGCGTGATAGCTATTGTTATAAGTGAACTCTACCAGTGGCAAATGATCGTCCCAACTGCCACTTAAATCCATCACAACTGCCCGGAGCATATCCTCTAGGGTCTGAATTGTTCGCTCACTCTGACCATCAGTCTGGGGATGATATGCCGTACTCATTCTTAACTGTGTTCCCAGTCTCTCCTGTAGGCTTCTCCAAAAATTTGACGTGAAGCGCGGATCCCTGTCAGACACAATAGATACCGGCACTCCATGTCGTGATACTATTTCCTTCATGTAAAGTTTCGCCAGCTGTTCCAATTTGTACCTGATCTTGATCGGTAGAAAATGGGCAGACTTGGTCAAACGATCTACGATCACCCAGATGGCGTCTAGACCCTTTTGTGTTGTCGGGAGTCCTACCACGAAATCCATAGTAATGTGCTCCCACTTCCATTCGGGAATCTCTAAGGGTTGCAATAATCCGCTCGGCCGTTGGTGCTCTGCCTTGATCCTTTGACAAGTTAAACACCGGCTGACGTATTCTGCAACTTCTCCTTTCAAATGCGGCCACCAATAATGCTGACGAAGATCTTGATACATCTTGGTGCTACCCGGATGTACCGAAAATCTCGTATTATGGGCCTCTTGCAATATCTCTTCCCTTAGGTCTGGTACGTACGGTATCCAGATCCTTCCCTCGAATCTCAACAATCCTGTGCTGTCAACCTTGTACTTCAACGTTTTTCCCTCTGATAGCTGCTTCTTAATGTCAATGCATTCTTCATCAAATTCTTGAGCCTCCTTTATCTTATCCAGTAGAGTCGGACCTGCTGTTACGGTGAACACTTTCTCGTCCGCCTCCATTGGATACCCAACCTCCAGTTCCAAATGTTCAAAGTCCCTTATCAATTCCGCTTGAACTGTCAGCTGCATCAATTTTACCTTGCCTTTTCTACTCAAGGCATCAGCCACTACATTCGCTTTGCCCGGATGGTACAGAATTTCACAGTCATAGTCCTTGATCAATTCTAACCATCGGCGCTACCTCATGTTCAGCTCCTTTTGAGTGAAGATATATTTCAGACTTTTGTGATCTGTATATATCTCGCACTTCTCCCCGTATAGGTAGTGCCTCCAAATCTTTAGGGCAAAAACTACCGCTGCTAATTCCAAGTCATGAGTCGGGTACCCCTTCTCATAGTCCTTCAGCTGACGTGATGCGTATGCCACGACCTTGCCGTGCTGCATCAACACACAGCCAAGACCTTTGTGTGACGCATCGCTATACACTACGAAACCCCCAGTGTTGTCTGGTAAGGTCAACACCGGTGCTTGGCTGAGTCTCTTCTTCAACTCCATGAAACTCTCCTCGCATTTCTCCGACCAAACAAACTTAACTGTTTTCCTGGTGAGATTGGTCAATGGCGATGCTATCTTTGAAAAATCCTGGATGAATCTCCCATAGTATCCTGCTAATCCCAAGAAACTCCGGATCGTTGTCGGCGTCTTCGGCTGTTCCCAGTTGATAACTGCTTCCACTTTTGCTGGGTCCACCAAAACACCATTCTTGTCGATGACATGACCCAGAAACTGTACCCTCTGCAACCAAAACTCACACTTAGAAAACTTCGCATACAATCTCTCCCTCCTGAGAGCTTCCAACACAATCTTTAAATGTTCAGCATGCTCTTCCTCCGTCCCTGAATACACCAGAATGTCATCGATGAATACGACTACGAACTTGTCCAAGTACTGCTTGAACACTCTGTTCATCATATCCATGAATGCTGCTGGTGCATTCGTCAGTCCAAAGGACATTACCAGAAACTCGAAATGCCCGTAACGAGTTCTGAATGCAGTTTTCGGGATATCTTCCTGCCTCACCTTCAGCTGATGATAGCCTGTTCTTAGGTCGATTTTTGAAAAGTACTTTGCTCCCTTAAGCTGATCAAATAAATCGTCAATCCTAGGAAGCGGATACCTATTCTTAATCGTAACTTTGTTCAACTCCCGGTAGTCGATACAAAGTCGCATAGAACCGTCTTTCTTCTTTACAAACAGAACTGGCGCTCCCCACGGGGACACGCTCGGTCTGATATACCCCTTGTCCAGCAGTTCCTGCAGTTGCACCATCAACTCTTTCATTTATACAGGTGCCATTCGATACGGCGGCTTCGATATTGGTGCGGTTCCCGGTGCCAAATCGATAACGAACTCGGTTTCCCTGTCCGGCGGCAGTCCCGGAAGTTCATCGGGGAAGACATCAGCGAAATCCCTCACGATTGGTATTTGACTCATCTCATCCCTGACCTGACGAGTATCAATTACATGTGCCAGATAACACACGCAACCTTTCTTAAACAGTTTCTTGGTTTGCATCATAGTCAGACAACAAGATTGTCCTGGCGACTTACTACCGTAAAATACCACCTTCGACTTATTAGGAGTCTTTAGGTGTACACATTTCTTCTTACAATCAATGACTGCTCCGTGAATTGATAGCCAATCCATTCCCAGGATTACGTCAAACTCTCCCAGTCGAATTGGTATCAAATCCACATTGAGCTTAAATCCTCGCAATTCAGCACAACAATTCCTATGAATGCATTCTACGGGGATAATTTCCTTGTTTGCTACTTCTACGTTCATAGGGTGTTCTAACTTTTCACAAGGTAAATTTAACTGACTAGCAAATTCTTCAGAAACAAAAGAGCAAGTAGCACCCGAATCAAATAGCACATATGCATTTATATCATTGATTGGGATGATACCTGACACCACGTCTTTGGATTCCATGGCATCCTGAACAGTCATATTGAACGTGCGGGCTGTTGGTCTGTTGGCTTGACTGGTTGGTGGCCCGTAGTTCAACCGGTTGCTGTTTCCACTGTTGTTGTTGCTTCGGTTGCCACTCCCGGCGTCGCCCTTCCTCTTCGGACAATCCTTGATCTGGTGGTCAGGTGATCCACAGGAGAAACAACCTCATTTCAGCTTATTAGGGCACTGTGGGGCCATGTGCCCAGGTTGTCCACAACGGTAACACACGCTTTTCCCTTTCATGCATTCCCCCGTGTGGTTCTTGCCACAATTGTTGCACCTGCCTGGCTTCTTCACCTCCCATCCAGATTTGTTTCCCCCGGAGGACTGACTCTCGACCTATTTCCGTTTGTTGGGGTTACTGCCCCCGCTGCTTCCTGCCTTCTGGCCCTCATGACCCTTCTTCTTTTCCTGATTGTACTTAGCCAGGGCCTCACTGCCACCCTCTGCAATGATCGCCCTCTCCAACAATTCTGCAAATGTCTTGATTTTCAATACCGCAACAAAACGGTACAACCATGGTTTCAACCCTTGCTCAAACCTACGAGCTTTCCTTTCCTCTGTGTTGACTTGGTGAGTTGCAAACCGTGCCAACTCATTAAATCTAGCCGCGTACTCAGCCACGGACATGTTTTCTTGTTTTAGTTCCAGGAACTTGATCTCCATCTCTTGCTTCATGCTCTCTGGAAAGTAATTCTCCAAGAACATCTCCTTAAAGCGTTCCCATGTGACAATGCCTCCTTCCACTCGGCCCCTGTTGGCCTTCCACCAGTAGTTTGCCTCGCCCTTTAACATGAAGGTAGCAAAACTTGTTTTCTGTTCCTCTGCCACCCGTGCTACCTCGAAGACCTTTTCTATCTCCTCGATCCAGGTCTGCGCTTCGATTGGGTTAAGAGTTCCCTTGAACTCGGGTGGTCCAACCATTTTGAAATCTTTAAAATTCGCCAGATGATGCGATGGCTCGGTTGCGGGTTGGGCCCCTCCAGGTGGCGGTCTTGATTGCATGGCTTCTGCCAGCATCTCTGCGAACATCCTCATTGGATTGGATTGATTTCCAACCTCACTCTCTGACTCTTCAACCTGTCGGTTACGTGGTCGTCCTCTTGGCAGCATGATTGGATAAGGAAAACCCGCTGAGTTTTACCTATAGTTTTATATTTTACACAATATGTCATAAAAATCAGCAATCAAGGGTAGAAACATCTATCAAACACATTTGATTTAAATAAAACATCTGCATTTATATTGATATACCACTGTTTGTTACAAAGACTAACTTGTGGCATACTTCTATAAATGCGCCACTACATGCCCTATCAACAAATCATCCCCTGAGACAAAAGTGGGGAATCCTAACTTTTCATCCCTAAAGTCCACAAAAGTTGGGGTTTAACTGCTACCCCAAGCATAAATACAAATATAAAGCTTCACAAGACAACATAAATACGTCCTTAATATAACAAAAAGTGGGACTGACTGTACTAAAGACAAATCAACTGCTCCATCAAGTCACTGCACATCGCGACGGATCCGTGCCTGCTGACCAGAAGAGAATGCTCCATCCCCTACCCTGCGACGAACAGAGCGGCTAGACTCACCTGCCTCAGTCCGGGGCCTCCTGTAGGCTGCGTCTAAGGCATATCCTAGGGTCTCTATCCTCACTGCGCTGGCCTCCAACCGATCCTCTAACTGATCAACCCTCTTGGCCTCCCTGACCCAGGCCTCTCTAGCATGCATCCTCGTAGACACCTCCAGCCCAGCCTCGAATCTCATAGCCTCCTGTTTCGCCTTCAGGTGGGCGATCTGTAGATCCCTCTACTCCAGCCTCTCTCTCAGCTCAGCGTTCCGGGCCACTAACTGATGTAGCAGTGGTCCGATCTGCTACGCTGAGGACTCATAACCCTGCAGCTGTACCTTTGTCACCCCTAAGTCATGCTCGAGCTGGTAGGCTAGGTCTCTATACTGGTCCTCTCTGATCTGGTGGGTCTGGTTCTGCTCCTCCAGATGAGCTATCCGAGCCTCCAGCTCCTCGGTCCTGCTGGTCAGTCCCTCTATAATATCGTCGGCAGTGGATCCCATGCCATCCACGTAAGCAGGTGGCTCCTCTCCCTCGGTCTCGGGATCCTCCTCCTCAGCATCTGAGTCCTGACTACCAGACCTCATAACTCTGCCTACCACCGGCTCTGGTAGCTCCCTCTGGTAGTCCTCTTCTGGCTCGGACTCCTCTAGCGGTACCCCTGGGGCAATAGGAGCATACCCCACCAGTTGCTCAGCAACCACTGGAATATCTCCTCCTCCTGGGCTCCACTGGTCCCTCCTATGTCAGTCATCCTACAATGACACCGAAAATTAACATTAGTACAGCAATAAAATATATTCATTGAAGAAATGAAATTATATTTCATTGGGTACTACTCGACTCGATGAATTCCCCAATTCATCAAAACTACATATAATAAATCTCCTTGATTTATCTCCTAACACTCAATACGAGTTTACTATGAAGGTTATAACCTAGGTTTCGCGATCCTAAAGTTTATAACCTACAGCTCTGATACCAACCTGTGACGCCCCCAAATTCGGGTCTCCAAATACCCGGATCCGGTCATCACGATTCAATACAAACATTCACCTCTAACAACATATGGTAACTAAAATGCGGAATACAATAAACATACGTTGTTCATTACAAAGGTGTTACTAGTCCCAGAATACAAAAACCTTAAACACTTACACAAATCCATACCCTAAATAAAAGTTAGGGTTTAAATTACATTAACAGTAATTAACTATACATAAATTTAAAATCTGCTACATGAAGTCTATTACTTCATCTTTTCTTTTCCTTTGTTCTTCCCTGACGTCTCGGGTTTAGCTGCAATAAAGTCATGATATAGCAAGAATGAGCAACGAGTTTGCTCAGCAAGTTTAAAGTACAACAACAAGGATATATCATGATGAATGGAATATAGAAGGAGAATTCAGCAATTATCAGAAGCAATAACAATAAATGCTTTTAGAATAATTGGTAGTCGAATAGACTTTGAACAATAACTTTCAAAGGAGTCAATAGCTAGTTGATCCTCTGGTTACTGGCTACAGAATAAGTACTTGAGGGGATCAGCCTCGCGTACGCTATGTGTATGCATAACATTTAACTCTGCTACTTGTACCTTATTTACGGTACATAGGGTACTCCCTTATAATAAAAGGGGTGTTCATTCAGTCTAAGAATCCTTGCCATTGATTGGTTCGGATAGCTTTTATAAATTCTTACATACGTGCCTGACCGAGACAAAGGTTCAGACTTAATCATGAATAGTTTGTGAATTTCAGAATTTAAAATAATTATACGAATTCAAATGCACAAGTGCGAATGCCAATGAATACATAGATGTGGAAAAATTTTAAAAGTAATTAGACCACTTAAAGCATGTTTGGAGATAAGATTCAAGCTTAAAGAATAACTTGCAATAATATATACCTTTTGCACGAATTAAAAATAATGCATAAGGTTTAGAGATATTGCTCAATGTAAAAGTTGAGTAAGATAGAACTTGCATAAATCAAAGTCTCGGGATAGAGAACTTGCCTGTTTGCTCAGCTACAGATAAACTTAGCTTTAATTAATTGGTCTTGAGTGACCTATCATTGGGTAAAGTCGATTTATCAATTAATATGACATAGTTGTATATTGGCACCCCTCACTAAACCATTTACTTAGCAGGAAAAATTCACCATATACATTTAATTACTATTTAACATTAGCTAAACAGAAATTAATTAATAATCTTTAGCTATTAAAATGATGGTAGCTAATCATGATTACTATTCTTTGATTTCATAGCTTTATTACCACTATCTATCTCTGAATATGGTTTAACAATCCTTATTTATCATTTATGAAAATAAATAATAAATTTATTATGGTTTAACAGCAATTAGTTATTAGTTGATCACTTATTAAATTCTATTACGCTTAATTACTATTTACCTTAGGGGTAATTGAGTAATTATTAACCTTGTTCCTTATTCAGCATTAATTAAATACTTAATGTATTAATTCTACACACACTTAATTATTATTTAATATTAATAATCGTTAAGTGTTTATTATCTTTATTTACACCTTATTATTATTAATAATAGTTAAATATTCCATATCTTTATTTATTATTTATTGCTAAATAATAAATAATTATTTTGTTAACTTATTCATACTTACTTATTAATAAATATTCACTACCTTTATTTATTATTTATGATAAATAATAAATAAGTAATTTACTCATTTATTCATATTGAATTATTGGTCAAATAATAATTTAAATATTTATTATCTTTATTTATTATTATTCTGATAAATACATAATTACTTTATTAACTTTATTCATACTTAATAATAATTAAATATTTGTAACACTTACTTATATTTAATTATTATTTAGGATTAAATAATAATTACATAGTTATTACCTTTATTTATTATTTAAAGATAAGTAATAATAATTAACTTATTAACTTTATTTATATTTAATTATTATTCAATATCAATTAATAATTAAATAATTATTTTATTATTAAATATTTACTACCTTTATTTATAATAATTACTTTGATAACCTATTCATACTTAATTATTATTTAATATTAACTAAATAATAATTAAATATTTATTATCTTATTTATTATTTATTGATAAATAATAGTAATTATTATATTAGCTTTGTCCCTTAACAGTCGCCCAAACATTTACTACCCAGCAGCTGGGTTCGATTCCCAGTCACACCCAAATAAAAATTTTGCAGAGTACTGCTTCATAATATATCCTCCCCTATTTACAGGCTTGCAAAACATGTATAATACCCAAAATCCAGCTTCCTACAACAAGCTACAACAACATAACCCAACAGTATACTACCATCAATATCCCATCCAAACCCAGTCAATATTACCAATCCTAGTGCAGCAAAATTTTCAAAGAAACCAAGTTACCAGAACCATCCCTTTAATCTAATACAGAGCACGCCGGACATTCACCGCCGAGCGTCTGACTTCCCCTGGCTCTCTCTCCCTTTCTAAATTTTTTTTTTCCAAATTGGGACTTACAAGAACGAAGTGAATCGGCAGCTTGGCTAGGGTTCGGTCCCCATTTTGTAGAGGGAAATTTATCCAATTGTTGGGTAATACCCCCAATTGGTCGAGGTAATAACCAACGGTAGGAGGATGTGGTTGTCAAGGGTCTAAGTCGACACCCGTCCGTTCCCAGCTGTTCAGCCGGCACCCTCGAGCCGTGCGTTTTTCCCTACCGGTCCAATCGCCGGCCACTTGGTTGTCCGCCTTGAGTCCTTGAACCGCCGGTCGCTAGGCCCTTTCCCCAGTCCAACAATCGATTGCCTCGTCTTATCGCCGGCGCCTGACCTGACGCGACCCCCCCCTCTTTTCCCTTGTTCCGTCTGTTTGAGGGCTTGGATTCTTAGGTTCTGCAACCCCTACTTGTTTTGCTGCAACTCTCCCAAATCGATTTCTTGGTTGATTTGAAATCCAGCTCTGTTCTCAACTGATTTGCCGATTGTCCTAAATTGTTTTGCCAATTGGGTTTTTTTTTCCCCAATTTATTTAGAAACGGATCGACCCGTTTTGCTTGGCTCAACCCGGCTGGTTTAGAGTTTGGGCTCAACCCAATGGGGTTGGGCTGATTTGAACCAAATAAAAGAACATGACCCAATTTACTTATTTTGACCAACCCACTTGCTTAACCCAATCAGGAAAGAAGGTTGGCCCAATACAAATAAAATGAAAGGGACGAAATGGGCCAGTCTAATAATTAAAAAAAATGACCCAATGAAATTTGTCCACCTTGTGTCTTTAATATTAAAGAACTAACCAATGGATTAATTATTAAAATGTTTATTTAAGCCATAATTCTTCATTTAAATTATTTAATCCGAAATGATAAAATGAGCTTAATTATTAATCTTCCTCCCAATTTTCTTGCAATTAAGTTCTTAGGGTTAACTCACTAACTTATTCCAACTATTAGGGAGCCCCTTTTTTATGCCAAGAAAATTATTGGACCACGCATTTAGATAATTACCTACATGGATCCAATTAAATTCGTAGAAATTAAATAAAACGAATTTCATATATAACAAGAATAAATTAACACGAGGGTTAAAAATTTCCGGACATTACATACCCAACACCGCGGATGAAGTTGATGAGGATCCAAAGTCTATGGATGAGGAGCAAGCGGTAGAGGTAGATGAATTGATAATTCCTGCAGATTTTTACAATGAGAACATAGATGATACATCTTCAATCCTGTACATGTTCTCTTAAGGAGGCCATTCTTGAAAAAAGCCAAAACACTAATTGACGAATATAAGGATACCTTGGCTATGGAGTTTGATGATAAAGAGACTCAGATCAATGATTATGAGGTTATGAGGTATCTTGGTATTGTTAATTCTGTTTTTGTTATTGATGTTTTTGATCCTATAATACAGAAATCTTTTGAGCAAACAAACAAGGAAAGTTTGAAGGCTGCAATTATCAAGGGTTGGGAGCTATCTGAAGGCATGAAGCATGGTCAAGATCTGCAGGATGTTGCTCCTAATTTAAAATTGAAATTATTACCAGTCCACTTGAAGTACACAAGTCCAATTACATAGAATGAGGGGATTGATGTCGGGCAGACGACGTTAAACAAATGCGTTGCTTGGGAGGCAACCTAAGAATCAGATTTACTTTTTTATCCCTTTTACTTTATAGCTGTATTTTATTTAGTTATCTCGTCTTTGCACAATTGTCTTACATTGGGGACAATGTAAGGTTTGAGTGTGGGGGAGGAGTTTAGGTTATGTTTAAGTTTACTCTAGGAGATTATGATCTGATTGTGGTTATTTTTGTGGGAAAAAAATTGAAAATTAAAATTTTTTGGCTCTAAAGAATTTTCTATGCTTGAGTTTGGCTAAGTTTTTGAAAGTTTTTTTTTGGTTGAAGAATGAAAATCGATGCTAATTTGATATAATTTGTTTGATGTGGAATTAGTTGATGACTGATGATAACTAAGTCATGATCCATAGTAACTGATTTGAATTGAATTTGTATTGCATGAGTACTTGAATATGAGATATATGCTTATTTGACTGAGTTATCTGTGGAGTTGTCTATGTGCAGTGATTTCATAATTTAGAACTGTTATCTGCTTGTTTTGTGTACAGGACTATGTGAAAAAAAAGAAAAAAAATTAAAGTAAGATTGAATGAAAAAAAATACAAAATTCATGTGGTGGGTTGAGATGGGGCGTAAAATGCACTCACCCATAAACACATGCAACGAGAAGGAGCGTAAAACGTACTCGTTGGTGAGAAGATAAGTGAGATAGAACATAAAATGCATTCACTTGGAAGGAAAATGATGAGAAAGGTGAAATGGAGCATAAAATGCATTCACCTAAAAAAAATGAAGTTCATGGTTCTGGTGAAAAAAAATGAATAGCAGGAAAAAAAATATATGAGTTTTAAGTCAGTGTGCACGGTTGTTGTTCCATGATAATTGCGTTGAGTATGTGTATAGATCATAAGAAAGATACTTATGTTGATACAGTTTGAATTAGAGATTTTTGGTGGGGAATGACGAGGTTGTTGTTGTGAATTGATTGGTTAAGTATTGAGCAGATTTTTATTGATTAGTATTGATATTCATGGTTGATAATTGAATTGAAACCTTTTGAAAGTTAGTTAAATGAATCTCATATGAAGTTAGTATTACTTTTGTTTTGGTTTATACGAGGACGTGTAAAGGCTAAGTGTGGGAAAATTTGATAAGTGCATAATATTCGATAATTTTGATTCATTTATATTTAGTTTTATTACATGTTTTATGTGTATATGAGCTTATTAAGGTATTTATTGATTTCAGGAGGAATTGGAGCTTAAAAGAGAAAAAGAGAAAAAAGGGATCAAAATGGGCGCGCAAAGAGCAAAACAAGAAAAATGGACAAGAAGTATGGGCCGCGACGCTCAAAGGTATGAGCCGCGGTGCTAGAGTGTGGGTCGCGGTGCTCAGGCTTTGCGCGGGCGCGTGAGGCGCGTGGCTTCGGCAACAGATTTCCTTGCGTTGTATTTTTGGAGGCATTCTAATGTAATTGGGATTGCTATTTCTTAAGGTTCTAGGATTTTGTTCTAGGAGTATAAATAGATAATATTAGCCAAGTTTTAGGGACCTCCCAACTCATAATTGTAAACCCTAATCTTGGAGGCAAGGTTTAAGCATGTCAAGCTAAGTTTTCTATTTCAGTTCTAAGGGATGTTAAACCTTATTTATAATTAATGATTTAATTGAGTATTCATTATTTATCTCTTCTCATATGAAATTCATTCTTGATAATCTGATTGAACTGTTGAATGTTATTGGTTTAATTGATTTGATTTCTGCATGATTAAATTAGTTAAATAATATCATCTGCTAGATTAAGATATAGTATTAAGCAAACGATATTGTATCTGATCATAAGTAGCAGTTAATAATACCTAATTGTGGACAAGCTTTTGCGTATTATTATGATTATCAGAAGAAAGGTTAAATAATCTCTGATTGTGTCATTGTTACTTGGAATAATCTAATTCCCTAATTCTTAATGATGCTATTATACTAAATCTAGACTGATAGTTCTAGGTTGTATAATAGTTAGGGTCTAGTGGGGGCGATTGTCATACTAGATTTAAAACCTAAGGGGAATTTTGAATAATTAGCGATTGCAGTTATCTAGGGCTATTAGTTTTATTGAAGGATAAATATTGTTATACTTGATTAGTCTGTTATTGTGAAAAGGAAATACTAAACTGAAAAACTGAAGCTTTAATTCATTGGTTATTCTTATTAGTTATTTTCTGTTACTTTAGTTTAATTCAATTCAAAACTCCCAATTTATATTCAGTTGTATTAGGAAACATTAGGATAAATATAAAACAATTCATTCTCTGTGGGATCGACCTTTGCTTGTCACTATACTGATTTCTGTGTTAGTAGAGTAGAAGTAAGGATTTAATTTTGGGGTGTAAACGACAGCTTCCCAATTGACTTATGACTTTCATATCCTATTTAACTTTCCTACTTCTAAAGAAGTCAAATTCTATTTATTTAGAGGATTTGCAATTATCTTTACACAAAACTCCTAGTCCAATTGGGGGATGGGCATGTAGAGAAGGTGTGGTCAAGTTATAAATACACAACGATAATTCAGGTTTCAAGTATCTTACACATTATCTATTTTTACGCACTAAAGCAATTACAAACTTTCATTGTTGACATTTTTTGACCTGTACTTATTCTCACATCGGAGCTATCCCCTGACAGCCCCGACCGTCAAGCTTTTTGGTGTGATCGTTTGTTTACTGTGCATGTTTAAGTTCGTTGTTTAGTGATTCGACGAGCAGACAGATTTGGCGTTAACAATTATTATTATACTAACAACTTATTATTTTTTGGGGGGCTAAATGCATTTTTGCATCCTCTAATTTATTCTCATTTTGTACTTTGCATCTGAAAATTTATAAAATGACACTTTGCATCTCAAACTTTCAGTGCACTGACCCATGTGTTGTCTTTTCAGGGGCAAAATAGTCTCAGTATTGAAATGCTTGCCCCTAAAAAGACAAGAAGGTCAAAACAACCCAACTCTGTCAGCCCAGTTAAAGTTTTTTGGTCAGAGGTTATTATATATCAGTGCGTTGAAAGTCTAGGTACAAAGTGTCCATTTATAAGTGTGGGATACAAAATGCTAAATGAGCATAGGATACAAAGTGCATTTATGATGCTTTAGTTTTAGTCTACAGCTCGATTGAAGGTAGAAATATAGAAGAGAGTAAAAGAGGAAGAGAGAATAAGGGAGGAAGGAATCAATTTTCTTCATTCATGTGTAAATCTGTTACAAGCTCTGATATTTAAGAGAGGATCCCTCACAGAAAACAAGGCAATCCATCTCCACCGTTCAACACAATGATTACATTATTCATTACTAGTTGCTAGGCTCAATACTGTTCTCCATGTTGGTCTCCTTACTGATTTGTTGCAACTTATCAGTATTGCCCCTTGCATTGGCTATGTCATTGTTAATTTCCTCATAAACTGTAGCTGAGCTTTGGTTTTCATTACTTGCAGATTCACCTGAGCCTTGGGTTCATGGTTTCGTGGTAGTGACATATTTTGAAAGGTCATTTTTTGATTTGGTATCGGTTTCGGTATAGGTATTGAGTGATACGCACCGTTAGCTTGTTAGGAGCTTCAAAAACAGTAAAAAAACTCTGAAAAATTCTAAATAATAAAAGCAATAAGAGGAATCAATTAAATTTAAAATAAATACTATCTAGTGCACACAACATTGTTCAAATTATAAAACAGACGTCTTGCAGATATGTTTAATTAATTTTATGTTTGAATAAAATTGATATTTTTTATATTTTTTAAAGTATATTTAACTAGGTACTATATATGTATAATTTATAGAGAAAAGTTTGTTCTCTTTTGTCATATCCCGCTTTATAGCTTTTAGCATATATTTTTTTTGGCGTTTCTCCTCTTTACGCTGCAATTTCTCTTTTATTTGGTCCAAAACCGCTACGTTATGTTAAGTTACCAAAATTTCGTCGAAAATTACCCTTTACATGAATACTTCCTAATTTTACGATTCAGGTCAAGATTGTGGGTCGGCACTAACCGATACCTAACCGTTACGCCAATATTTTAGCGTAATGGTCAATACTTTGAACCATAGACCATGCTTAGGTTTCATTTCCTGCATATCATTCACGTCCATATGTAACAATTTAACTCTCTTTTTTTTTGATAAAATTGAAACAAAATTCTTCATTAATACTTAGTACCCGTTTGGTAGAACTGTACAATGTGGTGCAGTGAGATGAAAATTTTCTAATTGTAGAATTCTTAACAAAAGCGCTTTTTATAAGAAAGTTAAAATAATAGTTGGTTACATAATTATGAAAGCATTTTTAAAGGTAATGACAAATTTAAATTAATTGTATAGAATGAGATTTTTTTTTAATTTTTTATTTTTTTAACAATTTAAGGATAATTTTGTATTTTATATAAGCTGCCTCTACCAAAAGCACAAAAATTCTGTTTTTCAGCTAAAAGTGTTTTTTAATCTAAATCATAATTCTTTAAAAGTATTTTTAGAAAGTTATTACTATAAAAAAATTTCAAATTTTAAGTTTTAATTTAAAAGCAGTTTTAATTCACCCAAAATATTTCCTAAAACGGGCTCTTATAAGGTTTTCAAATGAAACCCGTTTTATGAATTGAATAGAGTATCCAATCTTGATTCAAAGTTATATAATTTTGAAAAAACTGGTAAGTTGCTTCCTCCATTTCCATACGAGTTTTATTGAACTCTTTACATTTTTTTTCCTCACTATATTAAGATTTGATTGAATATATGACATTTAAATATGTGTAACACTCAAAGAATCATTCTTTCGCTGATTGAATTATAGAGTTAAACAAGTCGTTGAATTCAAGTCAAATGAGAATGGTAGCAATCATCTTCTCCTCTATATGGGAAAAACAAGAATGCTATGGTTCATGGGAAGAAGTCTCTAATTCTACAAGTCTTAGTTTCTCAAAACATTAGTAAATTTTTTGATTTTTTAGAGGCTAGGCAACTGCTTGTTCCTGCCACTACTAACTTTATGCCGGCTGAGAAATGAATTAAGCTTCCTTGTGGCGTGTATAAGCTTAATTCTGATTCATCTGTGAAAGGTAATGGTTTTATTGGGGTTGACTTCGTTGTTCGTGATCATCACGGTAAGGTTTATAGAGTTAATGTTCATAAAGTAATGGATAACATGAATGTTGATTATGCCGAAGCATTAGCTATACACAAAGGTATGAAATTTGCTCATACTTGTGGTTGCTCAAAACTCATTGTTGAGAGTGACAATAGTAATATTATTCAACGCCTTTTTAGTCAAGGATTAGAGAATTCTTATTTGGATATTTTGTTAGATGATTGATTGAAGCTACAAGATGATTTGGAGGATTGTAGTTTCTCTCATACCTGTAGGATAGACAATTCTGTGGCTCATGGTTTGGCTGCTCTAGCTTAAATCTCGGCTTTAAGTTTTCTTACTTTTTGGTTGAAAAGATATTCATTTTAGTATCCTTCCTTGAATTGTAAAAGATGCTTTGGATTAATAAAAATCTTTAGTTTTTGGCCTATTTTTAAGAGAAAAAAAACACTCAAAGAATAACAAGAATTTTATCGTAAAAATCTTGAAGAACACAAGGTCGGATAAAAGAATTATAGAACATTTTTGAAAATGCTCAGATAAATCAATTATAATGAGAATTGCCTAATACTAAAACTTTAGGAGACTATTTATACAACCTAGACTTTAAAAATAAAATTCAATAAATTTAAAAAATAAGCTCAAAATATAAGTTTGCCCCCAAAATAATTAAACATATTGAACTAACCTACTTAGTAAATAGAAATATATCAAAGATTGGAATTGTCCATAAATAACAAAACTTAAATTATAGAAAACTCTTTTTTTGTCCTTTTAAAGATCCTATACTATTACAATTTTATGATTCTAGGTATACATTTTAATCCTTAGTGCAAAAGGAGAACGTGAGGAAGAGGCCATGGATAAATTAAAAAAAAAAACTTAAAAAAAAATTTACCTTCAATATCAAACCCTTTTTTATTTTTTTTGAAACATCATTATCTCAAACCTTGTAACGGGGGGCAATTAGAGGAAACTGTATGTATCTAAAATTCAACAAAAGTATAATGACCATTTTGCTCATTAATAAACAGTGTTTTATTAAATATAACAGGGACAAAAAAGTGAATTACAATGAAAGGAGACAAAATATAGCTAGTATAAAGACACGCATCCTCATCCCGGTTGGTAAAAGAGTTATTGCTCGGAAAAATAGGTAATTATGTTTAATAAGGGCTAAATTGAATTTAAACGACTGTATGCCAACAAAAGTGCCAATGGTGGGTAAATCATGGTGGTTCAATCATCCGCTATAAATGGAGTGTTGAAATATTGGAACAAGGACGAATGAACAAAAATACACAAACAGACACAAAGCATCGACCGAGTGTGTAGTCTATGTGATGAGTAGGAGGTAATATAATTTAATTCGTTAAATTACTTGAGTTGAGTTGTAAATGTGATGAATAATTCCTTGTGATTTAATATTATTATTATTTTATTTTGTAATCGATTTTAAAATTAGTTGTTTTTGTGTAGAATAAACCTCAGAATTTCAACAGCACAATTGTAATTTATTTTAATTAAAAGTTTTCTATTAAATTGTTAGCGACAAAATTCTCTGTTTTTAACATTAATTTTTTAATACAAAAATATTTTTTTGTCACGAACAATCGCCAAGTTTACTTTCATTAAGTGTTGGATAAACTTTTAGGTTTCAATATTAATTATCACTCCGTCCCAAATTAATTGCATTTCTAGGACTTTTTAAAATCAAATTGACTATTTTTAAAACTAATTTTTTTTACTATTTTTGCTAACATATAGGTGAAGATATTATAACCAAAAGAAAGTATATACAATTTATTACTAATTTCAATTTTTATAATTTTAGAAATATATTTATATATGCTTAATTATTAATTTTAAAAATAGTCAATTTGACTTAAAAAAAGTCTTAGAAAAGCAATTAATTTGGGACAGAGGGAGTATATGAAAACTTAAAGTCTGTAACTGTCGGACTTTAAAATTAAAATCCTCAAACTTGAGACATTGAATTCTCGATTGCCTCATCCCTTTAAATATCTGATCGAATTATTAAGTATTTATTGATATAAAAATTATGTTTTTATTGGTTTTTATTTGATTTACTCTCTCAGAAAAGAGTAGAGCATGAACATATAAACAGTTTGACTTAATGGCCAAAAAACATTTCTTGTTACTTTTTTCAGTTTAACCAACAAACTTTTTTTTTTTTTTTTCACATTAAACCTTCCAATTCTCATAATTAGGCAAAAAGTGCCCTTAAAACTAATCAGAGGAGAATTATGCTTAAGTAAAGTTGAGGTGACATCACATGACATTTAATGAGTGACAAAATCTGATGTGACATATGACATGGAAATAAAATAACTAAAAATATCAAATATTTCAATATTTTTTAGTAATATTTCCATAAAGAAATAGAACTTAATTTTTTAAAATTAAAAAATATACTATACAAATTAAAAAGGTAAAACTAATGTTTTTTTTTTCCACTGTACTTGACACGTTTTACTTAATATACCATTGAACTTTTAATTTTTCAAATTACACCATTAAACTAATTAATATTTTTAAATTGGGTCATTCCGTTATAAAAATTGGATGGACGTTAAATCTGAGAATTAAACTCTCAACATGAAAGTATTTTTCCTCTTTTTCTCATACTAATCTACCCAAATATCTTGATTTGATGTGTTTTGGAGAGTTTTTCTAAAGCAGAGTATAGAAAAGTGATTTTCTTGGAGATTAATTTCTAGATTTAAGGATGAAGTAAAGCAAAGTGTCGACGCCAGTTTTCGTCGCTTCCTCGCGATATTTGTCTTTTTCCGATTTTAGCCTTTGTTATTAGATGATGTTTGGAAAAGGTCGGCATGAGTGTCGACGGGGTTTTGAAAGATCGTTTTTTATGATGAGCCAATTAACCAGAGTCGCCAGTTGGTATATTTGAAATGGATGTACCAACTCATCCGAGTTTCGTTTTCATAAATCGCTGGCTCATATGTGACTCCGAATTAATTGGTCTGCGAACCGAGATTTATAGAGTTCGAGGGCTTGCTTAAGCGAGGGGAAGGTGTTAGGCACCCCCCGACTTCCGTGAAACATGGTTACCGCAATCTTGATGCTTTCCTATCCTTTAATTCATGAAATGTGTGTGTATGCGCGCGTGTGTGTATGTGTGCCTATATGAATGTCGTGGTGAGTTTGCATGAAGAATCATTTGGATTTTTTTAGGGAAAATCGTGCTTTGGGAGTGCTTTAGAATGTCCTTCGGCTTATACGAGAAAGCTTTATTCTTTATGAGAAAGATTTTGATTCAATTGTCAAAAACTATGAGATTTTCATTAGGTGTCGTTTTGGCAAAAACAAGAGTTTTCTAAACATTCGTCAAAATAGGAATCGAGATCTATACGTTGCTTTCGTAACTCAAATGATGGGCAACTTCTAGAATCTCTTTAACCCTATGCACAACGGTTTAATAAAACGTCACTTATTTTATGAAACCATTTTTTGTGATGTTTGAAAACGATTTTCTTTAGCTTTCTCGTTAAATAGGAATCGACATTCGTTAGCACTTCTCATTTTAAGCCTCGTGATGCTAACAACCTAATTTGATTGATTTTATGAAAATCTTAATCTTTTAGCTTTGAAATCAATTTTAGGTCGTAAATCAAATCAAGCATTAAAATGCATTGGGGCTATTCATGGGCATGTAAGCCATCCAAATAACCCCAACGCCCACAATCACATACTTCACTATTACGGGGCCTTAAACCCGATTCTCGCCTTGGCGTCGTTTTAAGGCCCGACGATTACATATTTACAATCAAGGATAATCGATCATACTACATATACCTAGATTGTCCATCATCGGATTTGGACCACGGGGTCGCGTTCCTAGGCTCACATCCACAATTTATACACACCCGCGCAATGGATACTACAAAAATTAAACAAGCTAAAATCGCCAAATGGATATCATCGAGCCATTAGGAAGAATTTCGTTCCATTTGGAACCCTCACTAATAGTCCTCAATCCATGGATCCACAACAATATACAAGAAAAACTACATTTCGCATAATCCAATTGACAAGAAGATTAACAAAACGATATACAAAATTGCTGTAGAAATGGTCTTTTCACCTTGCAAATATCACCAAGATGTGTGCAAATTTGAATATATGAATAGAGTAGAAATTATCTTGGATATAATCTCACAAAAGAAATATAAATCCTCTCTTTTTTTCTCTTATTTTGTTGCAAATTTTTGCTATTTTTCTCCCTATTTCCGAGTTTGCTGCTGCTGTTTTCTTCTTCTTTTTTCTTTCTTCCGCCTGCTGCCAACTCCCTGGATGAAATGAAGAAACTGAGCTGAAATAGGCTGGTCCAGGGCAGCCGCAGATTGATCTGCGGCTTGGCCGCAGATTGATCTGCGGCTTGGCCGCAGATTGATCTGCGGCTTGGCCACAGATTGATCTGCGGCTGGCTGGCCCACCAGCCACTCAGCCTGGTTTCGAGTTCCGTGTTTCGAGTTCCGTGTTTTCAAAAGGCGCACTCATTGGCCGCAGATCAATCCGCGGCTGGCTGACTTGACTTTCTCGATTTTCGTGCTACGCCTCAATTCTCGTGTCGTGACGTCGGTTTTCGCCGACATATTCGTATTTTGCAGTCCGGGAATTACTGGGAGACGTGCCACATCATTCGGAAATGCTCAAATCGGACAGCCTTGTTGTCACGTCGGTTTCGGTTGTAAATCGTCGCGGTGGCGTCGAGTATTCGTACTTGTCCATCCTTTGCTCTCGCAGGCCGGCTCATTTGACGGATTTGCCCTCCTGTCAGGGTTAGTATACGAAGTGCAAAATTTGGGTGTCTACAGCTGCCCCTCTTTATCATGTTTATGAAATGTTAAATGAAATGAACATGATAAAGAAATAGACACCCGACGCATGAATGACAATTCACAAGAATGACAGTACATACATGATGCAGCGCATGCAACTCATGATGCAACACGAGATGTAAGGCATGCAAAACATTCGTAAAGGTGTCAATGCATCAATCCCCGCCCGCCTTGTTAGTCGACGGGTTTCATCTTCCAATCGGTCGTCTCGTGATCACCGGGTCTCGTATCCGGTTGATCATCTTGTGAGTGTCGGGTCTCGTATCCGGTCGCTCGTCTGGTCGGGGCCGGGTCTCGTATCTGGTCATCCATCTCGTAATCACCTTATTCCATCGCATTGTCATCAGAGGAAGTTATTCTCCTGACTAGCTTGAAAGGCATCCTTGGAATTCGTCCTCGTACATCGTTCTTGGCAGCCATTACTTTTGACTCAGATAGGCTAGGACCTTGACACCTAACCTGCATGGATCACGTACAGAGTTATCATCTATTCAATGCATGTGAAACAACATTTAAAATGCAAATTTGATGAAAAATGACCCCTGTACAGTCTCTTGATACTGCTCTACAGATGTCATCATTTGTCGGGGTTTGCTTGGATCTCAGCCCTTCCCCGGGATCGCTCACTTTTTGGATATTGGCCCTTCCCAGGGGTTGTTCACCACCTTGTTGGGGTTTGCTTGGATGCCTTCCCAAGTTCACTCACCACCTTGCTTGGATCTCAGCCTTTCCCAGGGGTCGTTGATTGTTTGGATCTCAGCCCTTCCCAGGGGTCGTTGATTGTTTGGATACCAGCCCTTCCCAGGGATCATTGATTTTTTGGTACCAGCCCTTCCCAGGGATCGTTGATTGTGTGGATACCAGCCCTTCCCAGGGGTCGTTGATTGTTTGGATACCAGCCCTTCGCAGGGACGTTAGTCGTTTGGATCTCAGCCCTTCCCAGGGTGTCAGTTGTTTGGATCTCAGCCCTTCCCAGGGTGTTAGTTGTTTGGTTGGATACCAGCCCTTCCCAGGGTGTTAGTTGTTTGGTTGGATACCAGCCCTTCCCAGGGTGTTAGTTGTTTGGATCTCAGCCCTTCCCAGGGTGTTAGTTGATTTGGATTTCAGCCCTTCCCAGGGTGTCAGTTGTTTGGTTGGATACCAGCCCTTCCCAGGGTGTTAGTTGTTTGGTTGGATACCAGCCCTTCCCAGGGTGTTAGTTGTTTGGATCTCAGCCCTTCCCAAGGTGTCGATTGTTTGGATACCAGCCCTTCCCAGGGTGTTGATTGTTTGGATACCAGCCCTTCCCAGGGATCGTTGATTTTTTGGATACTAGCCCTTCCCAGGGATTTTGATTTTTTGGATACCAGCCCTTCCTAGGGATTTTGATTTTTTTTTTTTTTTTTACCTCCTGAGTTGATGATTTTCTATTTGACGAGTTATGAAATCATAAGAAGACATTCAAGCATTCATGGTCATTGTACGTGAGTAAGGTCGAATTCAAAAGAACTACCTTCCCTCGTCAAAGGTATTCTGTCTCCATTCTCGACAACGTCCTTAGCAGGATTGACGTCATATGACAAATGCACTGTGCGATGCAGCATTCAGTAGGGGTTTCTCTTTCATGACTTCTTGTTTAAGGCCGAGAGTTTTTTTCTCGTACTATCTTTTCTCTTTATTAGCCCACTTCACTTGTCTCGTTTTCTTAGGCTATTCAAAGTTACCCATTTAACGAGTTTTGGACCAATGACTCCCAACCAGGCGGTTTTGGGGCATTAGGTGTACAGACACCCCTTCGGGTTTATTTACTCGAGTAACAAAGGCCACGGTTCGAGACAAGCTGGTGGTCTGCACCATTCATTTTTTGCTTGACCTTGCGCAAGATTCGTTTTCTTAGGCTTGAGTTACCCATGTAGCGAGTGTTAGGCCGGTGACTCCCAAACCAGACGGCTTTAGGGCACCAGATGCAGAGACACCCCTTAGGCTTAATTACTCGAGTAGCCCATGCCACGATTCGAATCTGCTCGGGCCTCCTCTACTGTAATGCTCGTTTTCTTAGGCTCTGAGTTACCCATGTAACGAGTGTTGGGTCAGCGACTCCCAAACCAGATGGCTTTAGGGCACCAGGTGTAGAGACACCCCTCGGGCTTAATTACTCGAATAACCCAGGCCACGATTCGAGACATTAGCTTGATAATCATTTATCGTCTGACTTCTTGATATTAGCTTGATAATTACTGCATGTCTGACTACGTGTTAATTGCCATCAACGTCGTCATAGTTTTATACCCCACAACTGAAAGTTTCTGTAAATGCAAAGTGGAGGCTGTCACATGAGGTCGATTCTGTCGCAAACGTTACTTTGAATTAAGGCTTTGTACCCGATCAAAAGGTTGAATAGCCTTCTTCGTCTAATCATTCTCACGATCGTGCTCCACGGTTGCTTGTCAGAATTAATCTGATTCCTATCAAGCCAAATAAAATCCCCTTTCACGCGGATCACCGTGTCCCGGGAAAACTATGCTTGACAAATGCCAGATGATCGTAGCATTTGATGATGATGGTGCATGTTGACGAGATTGTTGCATGGGTGCCAATTTGCACGCCATCATTTCCTGGGTAGTTGACAAATGCCCCAACGTTAAGTTGCTTTTCTTGTGATCTCCTTCGTACTGGTTGCATCGGCATCTCACTGGGCTGACAAAAGATCCGGTCCTTTGACCTGTTGAAAGGTTTGGGGGATTTTTGATCCAGTGTTAAGTTGCCTTTTTTTTTTTTTTTTTTTTTGCCCCTACTCCGGGTTCTTCGTGATCGTTTGGGGGTGCTGTCATTAAAACAAAAAATGCTTGTCATATATATAACACATTTCAGCACATGATCTTCCTTTTGGATAACATGACAAAATGACATGAGCGTGCAGGGACTTGAAATAAAACTCAGAATTTTAAAACCCAATGATCTTCCACTGGCCGGGATTCACTGCCATACTTCTGGATTTACCCCCCTCCCCATCATGTTTGGGTAGAGGATTCAACATTTGGTGACCGTGGCTGTTCCACCACGATTTCCCCACTATCAATTAAGTCCTGAATTTTGTGCTTCAGTGTCCAACATTCCTGCGTATCATGACCAGGGGAACCTGAGTGATAGGCGCATCGCTTGTTTGGGTCAAATCTTCTTCCATTCGGGTCACTTGGGGGTGCCAAATCGACTATTTTCCTCTGGGCTATCAATACGGCCAACACCTGCTCAAGAGGATCCCCGAGTGGGGTGAATACTCGATTTTTCGAGGTCTCGAATCTTCTTCGCCCATCCGCCCTCTGATCAGTGAAGTTAGGCTGTCGGGACGGCCCCACTCTCTGCACCTGTACTGGAGGATTGTTTTTTGCCTTTCTAGATGATCCCTGCAGGATAAGGGAAACATCTTCTTCCTTTTTGTTTTGGACCCTACGGAAAGTGCTGCCATAGTTTCCGCTTCGGATTTGTTCCGCAACCGTTTCCAAGGCCGTGAAATCCCGAATCTTGCCAGACTTCAACCCCATGTCCACCATTTCCCCGTGTTTTATCATCTCGGCAAAAGGTCGTCCAATCCCCGATATCACTCGCTCATAATAGGGTGCCTCCTGGATATCCACAAAGGTCATTACCATCTCTGTCTCGCTCATTGGGGGATTCATTTGGGCAGCCATACCCCTCCACCGCTGTGCATAGTCCCTGAAAGATTCTTTCGGTTGTTTCTTGACCTTTGTCATTTGATACCTGTCAGGGGCCATCTGTGCCTGGAAGCTATACTGTGTTAAGAAGGTATGGGCCAACTCTTCCCAATTATGGATCCGGGCATTGTCAAGACGGGCATACCAGATTCTCGCTTCTCCCGTCAAACTCTTCTGGAAAAGTTGCATCCTTAGACCCCCATCCTCGGCGTAAGATCCAAGCTCCCCGATGTAGATTTTCAAATGTGTGTAAGGATCCCCTTTCCTATTGTATTTTTCAAATTCGGGGATTTTAAATTTCTCCGAGTATCTGGCTCCGGGGAAGACACAAAGATCCGAGTAGTTCACCCTGCCTAGGGACCCTATGCCCTTCATAGATTGGATAGTTTCCTCCATTTGTTTCATTTTCTTCCGCAGGTCATCCGTATCTCCCTCTTCCGGGATAGTAATCACTGTTTTGTTAGGTACGGGAATGGCCTTTGGGACGACTGGCTCGCCCTTAGGTTGGGGTGGATCCTCCTTAGGTGGATCCTGTCTAGGCAGCAATTGTTCTCTTAGCATCACAGCCATTTCTAACATCTGCCTTTTAAAGTCATCAAATTCCTCCCTAGATATGGAACCAGGATTGGTAGGTGGGAGATCGGCCATTTCAAATGTAGAGTCTTGGGCCCTTTTAGACTGCGAACGGGTTTGAGGAGCAATCCTACAGAAACAATGGTTCGAAGTTTAGTCCAGGGGGATGAAAAATGTGGATGCATGCTAAAGCTGTAACTTTCGTGTTTTGGGTTTTTTAATCTTTCCCTGTAAAACAGAAAGTTATTAGTCTTTTAATGCAAAAAGCAAATGCTATACATGACGTATTATGCTTCCCCAATTGCTCCCTGCAAAACACAGAGGTTAGTAATTTCTCTTAACAGCAAGGGAGGCATATATGGATGGGATCATGACATTTTATACGTGTGAACGTAAAAGGGCATGAAGAGACTTTTCCTGCGTTGGGTTAACCTGAGGCTGACCTATCCTAGGGTTACTCTCACGGGCTTTTCGGCATGAAGGTCCCCAAATCTTCGCAATCTACTCGTCTGAGCCCTTTCGATTGGAGCGGATTTGGGTGGTGCGTTTCCTGAGCCATCTCCGGGGAGCAGCCCCTTCGAGTCCAGTAATAAGCAACCGACAGGTTCGCCTCAGGAGGAGGTACTCTCTCAACATACATTCACATTCATCGTCCTCACCGTATGCAAATGATTAAAAGTAAAGCAATTCCATTCAATCATTCATTTATTGGGCAAAACACACATTCCCACATCAAAAGTAAAATCAAAATATCGCACATACACACATTTTATGAATTTTAAAAGGATAGGATAGCATCAAGATTCGAAAGCGGCTTAAGCCCTCTAATATTCCCCAGCAGAGTCGCCAGCTGTCGACGCCGGTTTTCGTCGCTTCCTCGCGATATTTGTCCTTTTTCGATTTTAGCCTTTGTTATTAGATGATGTTTGGAAAAGGTCGGCATGAGTGTCGACGGGGTTTTGAAAGATCATTTTTTATGATGAGCCAATTAACCAGAGTCGCCAGTTGGTATATTTGAAATGGATGTACCAACTCATCCGAGTTTCGTTTTCGTAAATCGCTGGCTCATATGTGACTCCGAATTAATTGGTCTGCGAACCGAGATTCATAGAGTTCGGGGGCTTGCTTAAGCGAGGGGAAGGTGTTAGGCACCCCCCGACTTCCGTGAAACATGGTTACCGCAATCTTGATGCTTTCCTATCCTTTAATTCATGAAATGTGTGTGTATGCGCGCGTGTGTGTATGTGTGCCTATATGAATGTCGTGGTGAGTTTGCATGAAGAATCATTTGGATTTTTTTAGGGAAAATCGTGCTTTGGGAGTGCTTTAGAATGTCCTTCGGCTTATACGAGAAAGCTTTATTCTTTATGAGAAAGATTTTGATTCAATTGTCAAAAACTATGAGATTTTCATTAGGTGTCGTTTTGGCAAAAACAAGAGTTTTCTAAACATTCGTCAAAATAGGAATCGAGATCTATACGTTGCTTTCGTAACTCAAATGATGGGCAACTTCTAGAATCTCTTTAACCCTATGCACAACGGTTTAATAAAACGTCACTTATTTTATGAAACCATTTTTTGTGATGTTTGAAAACGATTTTCTTTAGCTTTCTCGTTAAATAGGAATCGACATTCGTTAGCACTTCTCATTTTAAGCCTCGTGATGCTAACAACCTAATTTGATTGATTTTATGAAAATCTTAATCTTTTAGCTTTGAAATCAATTTTAGGTCGTAAATCAAATCAAGCATTAAAATGCATTGGGGCTATTCATGGGCATGTAAGCCATCCAAATAACCCCAACGCCCACAATCACATACTTCACTATTACGGGGCCTTAAACCCGATTCTCGCCTTGGCGTCATTTTAAGGCCCGACGATTACATATTTACAATCAAGGATAATCGATCATACTACATATACCTAGATTGTCCATCATCGGATTTGGACCACGGGGTCGCGTTCCTAGGCTCACATCCACAATTTATACACACCCACGCAATGGATACTACAAAAATTAAACAAGCTAAAATCGCCAAATGGATATCATCGAGCCATTAGGAAGAATTTCGTTCCATTTGGAACCCTCACTAATAGTCCTCAATCCATGGATCCACAACAATATACAAGAAAAACTACATTTCGCATAATCCAATTGACAAGAAGATTAACAAAACGATATACAAAATTGCTGTAGAAATGGTCTTTTCACCTTGCAAATATCACCAAGATGTGTGCAAATTTGAATATATGAATAGAGTAGAAATTATCTTGGATATAATCTCACAAAAGAAATATAAATCCTCTCTTTTTTTCTCTTATTTTGTTGCAAATTTTTGCTATTTTTCTCCCTATTTCCGAGTTTGCTGCTGCTGTTTTCTTCTTCTTTTTTCTTTCTTCCGCCTGCTGCCAACTCCCTGGATGAAATGAAGAAACTGAGCTGAAATAGGCTGGTCCAGGGCAGCCGCAGATTGATCTGCGGCTTGGCCGCAGATTGATCTGCGGCTGGCTGGCCCACCAGCCACTCAGCCTGGTTTCGAGTTCCGTGTTTCGAGTTCCGTGTTTTCAAAAGGCGCACTCATTGGCCGCAGATCAATCCGCGGCTGGCTGGCTTGACTTTCTCGATTTTCGTGCTACGCCTCAATTCTCGTGTCGTGACGTCGATTTTCGCCGACATATTCGTATTTTGCAGTCCGGGAATTACTGGGAGACGTGCCACATCATTCGGAAATGCTCAAATCGGACAGCCTTGTTGTCACGTCGGTTTCGGTTGTAAATCATCGCGGTGGCGTCGAGTATTCGTACTTGTCCATCCTTTGCTCTCGCAGGCCGGCTCATTTGACGGATTTGCCCTCCTGTCAGGGTTAGTATACGAAGTGCAAAATTTGGGTGTCTACACAAAGTATATAAAATTGACTTTCTTGGAGTTTTTCTAAAGCAGAGTATAGAAAATTGACTGTGAAAAAGAGAAAAAATACTTTCATGTTGAGAGTTTAATTCCTAGATTTAACGTCCATCCAATTTTTGTAACGGAACGACCCAATTTAAAAATATTAATTAGTTTAATGGTGTAATTTGAAAAATTAAAAGTTTAGTGGTGTATTAAGTAAAACGTGTCAAATACAGTGGAAAAATCATTAGTTTTGTCAAATTAAAAATTAGTAATTAATAAAAATAAATTTAATAATAATATAAAATATGTGAAAAACAAAGATATAAAAATAAATAAACTATTTAGAAATGAATTACAAGAATAACCCTTAAATATTTGACACAGCAAAATAAAGTTTGAATTGAAAAACAAAAGAAAAAGGAAAAAAAGGTATGAATATGCATCAGATTCGTACAATCTTATTTATTCTATAATTCACATCGCCAAAAATATCCAATCCAAACAGAGAAGAAAAGCTCCATTTAATTTCTTCTTCAACCTTTCTCGGATTATTTTATTTTATTTTGTTTTTGTTACTGAACTCTTCCAAAAATCTACTAATGGAGATATGCAGATTAAAGATTGTTGGTGAATTTTGTTTGGGTGAGGAAGGTGCATGGTGGTGGTCGGTGGGGATTTAGGGTTTCAAATCTTCACAGCTTGATTATTGCCGAAATGAATGAAGTTTCGTGTTTAGATTTTGTTATTGTAAGGAACTGAAATCTGAATTCAGTTCTTAGCGCAATCAATATGCCAAATAAGAGAAAGAAGAATTATCTAAGAACAGAGAACAGCAAGATCAGAGAGAAAGGAAACTGGAGATTTGAGAGATTAAAGGATAACAAATTCATTCATGCCTCCCACTGATTACAGCTGGTCCTTTTTATACAAAGGAAGAGGAACACAACAAATAACCGACTCAATCATTTATTACAGCAAAAGACTATTATACCCTTATTGACTATACTAACACAATCACTGGACTTCCTAAATGTAAACAGCACTTCCTTACAATCCCTTCCCCTAACAAATTCCTTGTCCTCAAGGAATAAAATGTGGGAACCGAGCATGAACATCAGACCAAAGCTCCCAAGTAGCTTCAGAAGGGAGAGTATTAGACCACTGAATTAAAACTTCTGCAACTGGTGCATTATTCTTCTTCACCAATCTTCGAGCGAGGACTGCTATAGGCTCCACCACAAACTGCCCATGAACATCGACTGAAGGCAAGACCTGTGAAACTGTTGCAGCTGTACCAATTTTCTTTTTAAGCATTGAAACATGGAAAACAGGATGTATCTTAGCATGTAGTGGAAGAAGCAACTTGTAAGCAACAGGACCAATTCGTTCAAGCACCTGAAATGGCCCATAATACTTAGAATCCAACTTAGAATATCTAGACTGAGTCATAGAAAGTTGTTTGTATGGTCTAAGTCTTAAGTAAACCATATCTCCAACATTAAAATTTCTCTCCTGCCTATGGGCATCAGCATAAGTCTTAATTCTGTTCTGAGCTTGAATCAAGTTATGTTTCAACAACTGTAACAATTGATTTCTAACAGCACTAAATTGTTTAGCAGTAGGATCAGAAATCTGGCCAAACTGGTGGAAAGAAAGATGAGGAGCTAAGTAACCATACAAGGCCTGAAATGGGGTTAACTGTGCACCACTGTGATAGTGGGTATTGTACCACCATTCAGCTAGAGATAACCACTCACTCCAAGACTTTGGTCGTTGGCTGCACATACATCTCAGATAAGCTTCTAAACATTGATTCAATCTCTCAGATTGGCCATCACTTTGAGGGTGATAAGCAGTGCTGAGCTTCAACTGAGTTCCCAAAGACTTGAACAAAGACTGCCAAAAATGCCCAATAAAAATCCTATCTCTGTCTGAAACTATAGATGTAGGCAGCCCATGTAATTTATGTACATGAGTCATAAACACATCTGCTACATCTACAGCAGAATAAGGATGCTTCAGACCCAGAAAATGAGCATACTTAGTAAGTCTATCAATCACCACCAAAATTGAATTATATCCATGGGAATTAGGGAGTCCCTCAATAAAATCCATGGCAATATCCTTCCAAGGTGTATCAGGGACAGGTAAAGGCTGCAGCAATCCAGGTGTGGTACTGGTCTCATGTTTGTTTAACTGACAAACTTCACATTCTCTAACAAAAGAAATAACATCAGACCTTAAAGTCGGCCAATAGAAATACTGAGATATTCTTTCAAAAGTCCCTCTCCTCCCAGAATGACCTCCCACAGGAGAACTATGAAATTCTTGTAAAAGCTTCCCTTTAATTGCAGCAGAGTTCCCTACTACCAACTTCCCTTTATACCTCAATCTGCCATTAATAAAAGAATAGTCAGGAACTGAGTGTGAATCTAAAACTAACTGAGAAACAATCTGTTGTAGTTCTGCATCCTCAGCCCATGTAGCAGCCAATTCCTGAATCCATTGAGGAGTGACTGTAGAAAGAGCTAAACAATGTAAGCTCTCATTTTCCAAATCAGGAGTATAACTCTGATGCAATCTAGATAATCCATCTGCAACTATATTTTCCTTCCCCTTCTTATAACATATTTCATAATCCATTCCCATCAACTTAGTAATCCACCTTTGTTGATTAACAGTAGTAATTCTTTGATCCAATAAGTACTTTAAACTCTGGTGGTCAGTCCTAATAATGAACTTTTTTCCCAACAAATAATGCCTCCACTTTTGCACAGAATACACCACAGCCATCAATTCTTTCTCATAAGTAGACAAACCCAAATGCCTTGTAGCAATAGCTTTACTAAGATAAGCTATAGGCCTGTCATTTTGCATCAGCACAGCCCCAATACCTGTTCCACAAGCATCAGTTTCCAAGACAAAAGGAATGGTAAAATCAGGCATTGCTAAAGTAGGAGCAGCAACCATAGCTTGCTTCAGCTGAAGGAAAGCTGTCTCAGATTCAGGAGTCCAAATAAATTGATTTTTCTTAAGCATATCAGTGAGAGGCTTGCTTATCAATCCATAATGCCTGATGAACTTCCTATAATATCCTGTCAAGCCTAAAAACCCTCTCAACCCCTTGATACCAACAGGTTTAGGCCATTGAAGCATGCAATCTACTTTCTCAGGATCTGTAGAAACACCTTCAGGAGTGATGACATGTCCAAGGTATTGAACCTTTTGAGTGGCAAAGCACACTTGGACATTTTTGCATACAACTCATGCTTCCTTAACAACCCCAAAGTCACTTCTATATGCTGTAAATGAGATTCATAAGTAGGACTGTAAACCAAAATGTCATCAAAAAAAACTAGGATGAACTTCCTCAAATAAGAAGCAAACACAGTATTCATGAGGCTTTGGAAAGTAGATGGGGCATTCGTTAACCCAAAAGGCATTACTTTAAATTCGTAGTGGCCAGTATGGGTCCTAAAAGCAGTTTTAGGTATATCAAGAGGATGAACCCTTATCTGATGATACCCAGACCTTAAATCAAGTTTAGAATACCACTTAGCACCATGAAGTTCATCCAACAATTCATCTATGACAGGTATGGGAAATTTGTCCTTGATAGTCACATCATTTAGAGCCGTATAATCAATACACATTCTCCATGTATTATCATGCTTCTTTACCAACAGCACTGGAAAAGCAAATGGGCTACTACTGTTTTGAATGACCCCAGATTGAAGTAAATCAGTAACAATCTTCTCTATCTCTGCTTTCTGAACATATGGATATCGATAGGGCCTCAAATTAATAGGCTGACTTCCTTCTTTTAACTTGATATGATGATCATGTGCCCTTTCAGGAGGTAGTCCCTTTGGTTCTGCAAAAACATCAGAAAATGACTCCAACAATCTCAAAAGCTTAGGACACTCAGAATTCTGTAAATTGCAATCCTTGCACTCTGAAATCCCATACAAATAACCAAAAAAACCATGTGTTGAAGTCTGCAAGGTCTTTGTAAATTCTCCTGAATCCATAAGTTGGACCATAGGAGTAACATCCATACTTTCTCCTTGTACGGTCACTGATTTCCCTCCTTGATTAAACTGGAACTGCAGCTTATTAAAGTCAAAAGTTACTGGACTTATAGTTTTCAACCACTGAACCCCAAGTACTGCATCCACCCCTCCTAATGGTAAAATCCTCATGTCAGTGTGGTACTCATTTCCTTGCATTTGCCACCTAAACTCAGGACAGACTTTGTTACTCTGCAATTTAAACCCATCAGCCACTAAGACAGCCACTGCCTTAGTAGTATTTTCAATTCTGACCTTAAGTCTTTTTGCTGCTTGTGGATCTAAGAAATTTCCAGTACTTCCACTGTCAATCAAAATACTAACTGGTTTTTGATTCACTAGACCTTGTACCTTAACAGTTCTATCAGTATTATGACCTGATAGAGCATGTAAGGTTATTTGCACATTATTGACCTGATCTTCCTGGACCAGTTTGTATAATTCTCTTTTTCCAAGTTGTTCTGGTTCATACACAATCTGTTCCTCTTGGTCCACACCAGTTTCCTCTTCCACAGAAGGCACCATCATAAACAAATGTGATTGTTTACAAACATGACCCAATCCATAAGGTTCATCACAGGAAAAACATAATCCTTTCCTCCTCTTCTCCATGATCTGTTCCCTAGTTAAATTCCTAATAGGTAGGAGTTTTTTTGTTTCAGGCACATGTACTTCTGCCTTATTCTCTACCACATGAGCACCACTATTTCCTCCCACATTATAAACCCCTTTCTGCATTCCAGAAACTGCAGAACTGCTCTTATTAATCAAATTTCCAGCAGTAGTTTTTAAAGCAGATCTACTCCTTTTAATCCATGCTTCTAATTTAGCTTCTTCCACTCTTGCCAATCGAATTGCTTCCTTAAGAGTCTTAAACCCCAATTCTTGTATTCCCAACTGAATCTCCTCCCTCAAACCACCAACAAAACAATCAATAAAGAATTCCTCATTTAGTTGTGGATTTTTAATCACAGCCCAACCTTTGAGCTCTTCAAACTTTCCCTTGTAATCATCAACAGTACTAGTTTGATGCAATTTCTTAAGCTCAGCTACAGGATTGATTTTAGCTTCTGGACTAAATCGAGCCAATAACTCCTCAATTAGGTCATTCCAGGTCAAATTGACTATACTTTCTACAAAACTTGAATACCAGATCTCAGCTTCTCCTTCAAGATGCATAGTAGCCAAATATAATTTCTGATTCTCGGCGACATTATGATGTGAAAACAATTTATTACATTTCCTTATCCATGACCTAGGATCATTTCCGTGAAATTTAGGGAATTCCAGTTTAATTGTTCTGAAAATTCCCTCACCATTAGTAGCAGTAAGAGTTCCTCCTTCATAAGCACCTAAGATTGATCCGGACATGTTTGTATTAGAGGATGAAGAGTTATTACCTGAAGACTGTCCATCCTTACCAGAAGAAGAAGTCGATCCTTGTTTCTGGCCCTGAGCTGACATTATTGCCTCAAAACCTTTTAGCATCTGTTCCAATTTCTCATCAAATCCTTTCTTCAGTAGCTCCATTGATGAATGCAGCTTGCTTTGCAATTCCTGCAGATTATTCTCGAGGTTAGTCAATCTCTGATTGTTCGTTGCCATCACCACAAAATCGTCACTGCTTTGATACCAAATTGTAAGGACCTGAAATCTGAATTCAGTTCTTAGCGCAATCAATATGCCAAATAAGAGAAAGAAGAATTATCTAAGAACAGAGAACAGCAAGATCAGAGAGAAAGGAAACTGGAGATTTAAGAGATTAAAGGATAACAAATTCATTCCTGCCTTCCACTGATTACAGCTGGTCCTTTTTATACAAAGGAAAAGGAACACAACAAATAACCGACTCAATCATTTATTACAGCAAAAGACGATTATACCCTTATTGACTATATTAACACAATCACTGGACTTCCTAAATGTAAACAACACTTCCTTACAGTTATATTAACTTTTTTAACTAAAGAATTTATTAATTATAACCTCCATCCTACAAAGCTTTACAAATTTATAAAAATACTATATTTTTTTTAAAAAAATTAAATAAAATAGCAAAAAAAATTTATATGGAGTACTTAGTTTATTATTTATAATTCTTTTTTAATTATTGTTAGTTGTTTTAAGTATTGAGAAATATAAGTATTCAATTCTGTTTTTAATTGGCATAAAATGCCACGTAATATATCACATCAATATTGGTTGCACATCATATACCATGTATATAGAATGTTACCTCAACCATAGTTAATCATGATTGACCTTTGATTGGTTTGAATGACCTTTTTGCCCAATTACTAAAATCGAAAGGTCTTTTTAAAATTAAAAAAAAGCCTATTGATTAAATTGAAAAAAGGAACAAGTTTTTCAAGAGTTTTTTAGATCATTAAGTCCAAAAAGTTTACCTTACACAATAAGTAGTAGACTTTATCATTAAATTAGATATGATAATAAATTTATGTTGTCATTAAATATTATAGAATTAAGAAAGAACTTACACATTATTATTTTATCTTATCAATTTTGTCATACATTTGTCGACATATTTATCATTTTTAAATAATATTAAAAAATAAATTAAGTTAAAATTTTATTTTAGAATGTTATATGAGTCATGTTATGTATTGTGACAAATTTATCTCTAATTACAATTATAAAACATATCAATACATGAAATTAAATAAAATTATAAAAAAAAAACTCACTCATTACACACTTTACCAAAATAAATATCACTAATATTTACTTACATAACTAATAATTAAAAATATTATTAATAATTAAAAAAATTGACATAAACATCATAATATATCATTCCTGTTATATTTCAAAATTCAAATTCAAACTAGACATAAATACATACAACTCGTAACCAGTGGAAAACGCGTGACAGATTCCTTTGACACAGTCCAAATTTAACTGGGTCGTCAAACCGTGACTACAGAGAATCTACATTAATGCCGACGACGCAATTCTAGCCCTAATTTTTTTTTCTCTCTCTAAAAAATCCAAATCCCCAATTGGCGCCCTGCTCACAGTTTAATAGCCCTTTTCACCCGAGAAATAGCCAATTTCAATTTTGCACTGGGTCCCACAGTTCTTGACCCTTTTCCTTTTTGTAATCTTGGAAGAGACCCTCTGTTTTCAGTGCACAACGCTCCTTCTCCTTCATCTTTTTTCTCCCTCCTCTCTTTTGAATTTTTTTTCCCAGTATTTCAGCCGCTTTAATTTGAAATTTTTATCATCCCAAATAGAACAGAAGAATACCCACTTGGCCAATTTTGTTATTTATATATCTATATATCTATATATGTATACATGTTTATGAAACTTCTGCAAGATTCTTCCATTCTCTAAATTAGGGCTTGTGTTCTTTTCATGGGATTGTAATTCAACAACCTTTTAGGTACACTCTCTCTTTCTTTCTTTGATTTTTTGGAATTTGCATTTGGAATTAATGAAATTTTCTTTGAATATTAGTATTGATCTATTTTGGGTTTTGCTGTATGTTAATGCGGTATGCTGTTTTTTGAGTTTACCCATGTTTGTTTGTTTATGCTTTTTTGTCTGCCTGATTGATTAGTGTTTGATACTGAGTATTTAATTGAAATGGAAATTGATAAAGATTTAATTAGTACATGGAAAATAGTTGTGCATCCGTACAATAAGAATGTATTTCGGTGAAGCCTTAAAAAAATGTTTTTCTATGAAGATTTTTCTGAGGGAACACTTGAACAATGTGTGGTACTGGAAGTTGATAGCTTACTCCATGGCAAATTGTTGCAAATGTTAATTTTTAGTTTTTTTCTTTCTTTCTAATTTTGGGTTTGATGAACTAGATTTCTTTTTTCAATATGTTGATTTTTTGGGTTGACTCAGTTGGATGTAGAACTTCCAGGATGTGTTTATTGATAGGTAGAGAATCAGTTTGAGCAGTTTTGATTTCGATGAATTCGTTTTGAGATAGTGAAAACTTTATATATAATTCAAACTTCTTGTTTTGGACATAAATATTGTATGAATTTAATTTACTGAACACCCATAAATTGGGTAGAATATAATTGTCCTGCCACCATACTTTTGCCATGATCTTATGATTAATTGAAACTTCGGAAGCAAATGTGGACTAGGATGAAATATTATGTTATATGTGGTTGTATAGTTCCTCATTGTGGTCATTTGGTTGCATCGAAGTTCGTGGTTGAAAGAGTCATGTTGGATGTTGTAAAATCTTTGTAATACTAGGTTTGCCTAGAAAATCTTATCTTTTAATCTAAGTATGTATGCTGCATTTTGATTGTAGTAATCAAAGGTGGAAAGCAATGATTCATTCTTATGGAACAGAAACAAATGTATTTGGTTGGTATAAAATATTATTTCATTCCTTAGGGGGGTTTGTGGAATGACTCATTTCATTCCATTCTTCATTGCAATCTCTTCTCTATTCCATTCCTAAAATTCTACCTTAATTTCATTTCTTCAATCCAAATGTGGCATAATTTCTTTTGTTGGTGTAAGACTGAATGAAAAAGAATAAATACTGGGAAGCACAAACACATCCTGGAAGCCCACGAATTTGTGTCGGACACAAATTCGCTCCGACACGCCTCCTACGTGCACCCGACACGTGTCCGTGAGCTTCCCTTTTTTTTTTCTTTTTTAAAACTTGGACATTCCTCGGACACGTCCCGACTCTCCTTGGACACGTCCCGACTCGCCTTGGACATGCAAGGGACACGCCTAGGGTAAATTTTTTTTTTAAAAATAAAAATTATAGTACCTAAATTGCAAGATAAAAGTTAATTGAGGGTACCCATATGCAATTGGTACCTTTTAAACCTAATTCTTTCAAGTCGGTAACTTTGAATGGACCGTGTAGGCTGAATATGTTATAAATTTGTATATGGACCATATGGGCTGCCTAAAATGGGTATGTTATAAATTTGTTTAAGTTTTTATCATGCTCTATTAACGATTAAATTTATTTATTGTAAAACATTTATATTATTAAAAATATATATAAAAAATTGAACGTGTCCTCGAAGTATCGTGTCCTGTTTTTTGGGAAAATGTCGTATCCCGTGTCGCGTATCGTGTCGTGTCCGTGTCCCGTGTCCGAGTTAGTACTTCATAGAATAAATACCTTAGAGCAAATTGATCAGATAAAATTGTGCCAATACTATATGATACATTTTCTTTTAAGGATGAGGTTGATTTTGTGGTTTTCTAACACTGCTTTTATTATTATCGTGGAGACTGGAGAGGATGAATATTGGTGGAATTGCTTATTAACAGTCTTACATGTAAGCTATTCCATAAAAGGCTAGGGTACAGTGTTAAACAGATGAAGATCCACCTAAACTTAGTTAGCGATGTCATTGTCTTGAAAAGATAGTTCTTAGGAATTTCACTACATGAACTAATTCTCTTCACCTTACTTCAAGTTATACTTAACATAACCATACAAAAAGGATAAGCGGTATCCTTCACCAAAATATATATTGTATGTCCATTTCTTGTATGCTTTTATTCTGTATATATGATTTGATTTCAGATGGGAAATCATTTGTTAGGTGCTAGTTGGGCTACCTTAAGTTAATGGTAAATGTTGTAGTGATTTGGTGTAACTACAGGGTTTGTGTTTAGTTTGTACCGTCACCGATTTGTTTTATCATGAAATCAAGTTGTTATTCTTGGCTTCTAATAAAAGGAAACAGAAATAATACAATATTAAACTACAAACAAGATTGAACAAATTAAACAAACAAAAAGCTTCAATTGGCTCAAGGAAACTGCGGATGCTGGACGTATTATACGAATAAGATTAAAGAAGGCATGCTATTTTGGTAGCTTGTTTGGTCCTATTGGATGTTAATGACTTAACGATTTAATGTTCGATGTTGCAACAGAGTAATATTCCTCTAATAATTTTTTATAGGACTTATGAGGGATCTCCAAATTTCCATGTTCAATCCACAGTGCTGAAGCATATTATTTTGATTGGATATTGATAACATAAAGGCAATATTTAAAGGTTTCGATGGATTTTTTGATGTGATATAAATTTGAATACTAATAATGTAACTGATTTTGTTTATTTATTTATTTTGCACATATATTGAGCAGTTGGTGATCGTGTGATACTTACAATGGCTACTGGAAGTTCTTATTTTGATGATCTGCGAAATAAACCTGAGGTAATAGATCCTCCTCAAGATGATGACACGCTGGATGTTATTGAACATGTAAATGATCCTGCACAAAATGCTGTAAAGCCTACTATGGCTGTCTCTAGCAGTGTTCGTGAACTATTGGAGTGTCCTGTGTGTTTAAATGCTATGTACCCTCCTATCCATCAGGTGATTACAGAAAAGTCTTCTCTTCTTTAATCTTCTATTTTCTCTTTTAAATGCAAATACTCGTGAAGTTATTCTGAAATCCCCTTATAATGTACCTTCAAATTTGGTTCTTTTCACAAATTTTATCCGTTATTATTGTTTCCAATGCTTGAAATCTATTTTCAATTAAAAATCTGTAGAGAAAGAAGTTGAGATTTGGTTCAGAAACATAAATGTTCTAGTAATTCCTTATTTTGCACCTATATCTCCTTCTCCACATCTCTCTCGCAAGCTTAGACTTTTAAAATTGCATTAGAAAAAATATATTATTTGACCTGAACCTTTGATTTTGGCACTCCGCTGGTCGTGAAGAAACTAGATTTAGTTGTGACTTCACCGGTTCTGCGTGGCTTGAAATATTGTACAGAACAAAGCATTGGTTTATGAATGGAATCAATTCATCCTTAGTGGCACTCTCACCGCTCATTTTATTATAGCTTCTCATTAGTGGAAAGTTCTTGGTCAATTTTTGAATAATTTTCCTGTCGTGCCGTTCATTTAGGAAAAATGAAAACTGCATCTCAGGGAAGCTATACTTTAACCATAACGAGATTTCGAGTAAATCTGCCAATCCCCTTCCAACAGTACTTGGATGCTTTATGTGATATATCATTTGGCATAAATTTTTTGTTAAGAACTGAGGTTCATTGATTGCATTTAGTTGCTGAGCTTGGTCTAAATCCCAATCCTTGGTAGAATATAATCCAGGCAATAGTTACTATCAATCAGAAGAGGCAGTAGATAAATTGCAATATTTTACTTATTTGGTTCTAGACTTCATGGAAAGAATTGTCAGGAAATGTTTAAACTGTTGCAATCCTCTGATACGTATGCTTGGAGAAGGTAGGAAAAGTCTTACAAATTTGAGACAAAAATAACTTCCCTGAATTGAAATTTGTGAAAAGTTAATAGAGTACGAGTGATCGCTTACACATTTTCCCCCATCTGTCGAAATAATTTAGTTTGAAAATGATTAGAATTATGCATTAGTGCAACGAAGATGCATTGTTCTGTTCAGCTTGGACTTGCACCTTGTGTTGCCTACCTAAATTACATTATGAAAGTCTGAAAATCTTGTGAATTTGAGACCAAATTACCTTCCCTGTCAATGGAAATTTATATAAAAAAATGCAGCATGTTTGATGTTTTACACATCAAAATAATGTTTGATATTAACACTTTTTTTTAATCTAATATGTGGTATGTATTTGTTTTTTCACCTTATCTTTCTACCTTTTTTGCTGTCATATGGGATTGTTTTCCAGCCTACCTCAACTAGTTTTGGATAAAAAGGTGTTGAGTTGAGACGAAATAATTTAGTATGAAAATTATTGGAACTATAAATGATTGGTCGAAGACATGCTTCTCTTGTTATGTTCAGTGTAGCTGGAACTATTTGTTGCTTGTTTATACTTCATTTTTCAAATTTGTTTTTATTAGTTGTTGTTCCAGTATATTTATGTTCCCTCCCTTCTTGTTGTAGTGTTCAAATGGTCATACATTGTGCTCTGGTTGCAAGCCTAGGGTGCAGAACCGATGCCCCACTTGTAGGCATGAACTTGGCAATATTAGATGTCTTGCATTGGAGAAAGTGGCTGCATCCCTTGAACTTCCATGTAAATATCAGAGCTTTGGGTGCGTAGGCATCTACCCTTACTACAGTAAGCTAAAACACGAATCTCAATGTGCCTTCAGACCCTATAGTTGTCCCTATGCTGGATCAGAGTGCACTGTTATTGGTGATATTCCTTATTTGGTGGACCATCTAAAAGATGATCACAAAGTTGACATGCACAATGGAAGTACTTTCAACCATCGATACGTTAAATCAAATCCGCATGAGGTTGAGAATGCGACATGGATGCTTACGGTATGTTTTGTTTAGTATTGTCTCGGTTCTTACCCTTAAGTTGATTCCCGGAGTTTTTCTTGTGGTCATCACCCTCTACTTAGATGAAAAACGTTTAGTTGTGAAACACGTTCTGGGTGAGAACTGTATTTGACGCCTCCATTCTTATTTGATACCGCTGAATGCTTTTCAGTTTCCAGAATTTCCATGTTCTGCATCTTTCTTACATGTATATTCAATTCAATGGATATGTGATATGCTGTTCATCTTTCTGCAATCTCTAGGTATTTAGTTGCTTTGGGCAATATTTCTGTCTGCATTTTGAAGCATTCCAGCTTGGGGTGGCGCCAGTATACATAGCGTTCTTGCGTTTCATGGGTGATGATAACGATGCAAAGAACTATAGCTATAGTCTCGAGGTTGGAGGGAACGGGAGGAAGATGACTTGGCAAGGGGTGCCTAGAAGCATAAGGGACAGCCATCGTAAAGTTCGTGACAGTTTTGATGGTCTCATCATTCAACGCAACATGGCACTCTTCTTCTCGGGGGGAGACCGGAAGGAATTGAAGCTCAGAGTTACCGGTAGGATTTGGAAAGAACAGTAATTGGATTTTCCAGTTGACCCTTTTTGAAGCCTCAAATATTAGACTAGTGTCTTTATGTAGTGCAAGGATTTCTTGGTGTTTTGTTCATTATTTTGTTGGATATTTGGCGGCAAACTCTCTTTGCTTGTCTATGCATCAAATACATGAGAAATTGGCGTGATTTAGGCAATTATAATGCTTATTTATACATGTGTTATACATCTGATATATAATGCCAGTCCCTTTAGTTCTGTTCTATGGCATGGATGAACATATCAATGAGAAGCTTTGGCAAAATTTGATCTTTTGGCGTTTTGTAGAAATTGGTGCTTTTTTGTGGTTTTGGGTTGGTAGTCTTCTTTGTGTCAATCTTTTCGATCCTTATATCTAAAAATACGACATCTAATTCGGATAAATTTAATTTCAATTTTAAAATTTGGTGGGTTGTTTTGGCTAGGTGTCTTGTATTCCGTTTTTAATTAGGCTTGGTGGAACATCTAATTCAACATACATTAGTTTTGTTGTGAACTCGGTTGTCATTGTTTTGACTCCATTGCTATTTGGATTCACTCGGGTGGTCCACACTTTTGATAAAAGTTGTGCAATTTAAGATGATGTATGAATTTTAACAAAAAAATATTCACAATATTTCTAAATTTTACTTAATTCTAATAATGTCCAAATATATTAATATATGGTGAGACTCTTCATATTGTTCATAAGTTTCTTAGTTATATATATTACACATGATGTTTAGATAAATTTAACATACTAATATTTAAACAGTCTCGTGACTCGCACGAATTCATCTTTGTCTAAAGGTTTGTAAGTTTCTTTTGTCTAAAGGTTTGCAAGTTTGTTTGTGGGTTTAGAGTATGGAATTGGAATGTTAATTCCATTTTAAAAATAAAATAATACTGTGTTGGTTTTGTTATTCAGAATTGAATTATTAGTAGGTTTAAAAGACTAATCACCGTGGAAGGAGGGGTGAGTTTCATTGTCCTCTATATGATATATTATTAATCCTGAGGACTAATAGTCTCGCCTAATCCTAATCCAGGCCAAACAAATAGCACGGTTCAGAGTCTAGAGTACGCAATTGGATACTAACCAAACAATACTAATTTTGAGTTACACGGAAGGAAAGAAATCCAACACTATGAACAAATTTATTCGCAAAATGAGATGAATAAACTTTACATACAGAAAAAGTTTGAGAATTAATATTTTTACAAGTAAAAGTGATAATTCTATAATGTTCTTCTAACATGAATAGTAATAAATCGGTCCTACACTCATGTAAGAGAAACTTTATGAAAATATTAATTTTTATTTATGAAAATAACAATTTCTCGAAGTTTCTGAGACGATTTATTTATATGTGAAGAGAGCTACTATTGTTGAACTACAAATTCTCAACTAATCATTCATTCATTCTCTCTCTCTAGTAACCCCAACAAACAAATCTCTTATGGTAGATAGTTCCATTTTAACATCTTTTATGTCCTTATGTTCTCTGTTCTCTTGATCTCTCAACACAACATGAAATTCCAATTTGGAGAATCGACGTCAAACAAGCCTCCATCTTAGAGTTTTGGCTTGTGCTAATTGATCGGGTTCTAGTCAAGCCGTCTTCACTTTCCATTGTGATTCGAGGGTAAACAATTTCCATCAGTTTTTGCGGGAGAACCTTCATGACGTAGTTACGCAAGCTAACACTGTCCATGAACATGCTACTGGGAGGCCTTTTTCCGGTGAACATTTCTAGCAAAAGTATACCATAACTATACACATCACCTCGTGGGGATACATCCTCACCCATACCATACTCTGCAAAAAGTGAAACATTTGAGGGAATTCGGAAATTTCGTTTACTTAATTTTTTTAAACATGTTTGTTTTTAGCAACAAGCTAATTTAGTCACTCGTTTTAATAAAAAAAATATATAGATGGTTAGAAATTACCCGGCGGAACATATCTAGTTGTTCCTCTTACGCTGATTGAACTTGTTTTTGAGTGAGTGATTTCACTTGTGGTATCTGAAAGAAACCTCGCCAGACCAAAGTCACTTACATGGGCATGAAATTCCTTGTCAAGAAGAACGTTACTTGGTTTTAAATCACAATGAACAATTCTTATATGACAATGATTATGAAGATAATCCATCGCTGACGCAACATCAATGAGAATGCTTAGCCGTTGGAGTAGAGTCAAATTGTTATCATTCAGCTGCTCGGAGGGATTACAATGTAACCAGTTGTCTAAACTCCCATTTGGCATGAACTCGAGAATCAAGGCCTTGAAATCACTTCCTTTAAAGTCAATACTTGAGCAAGTTGTGATGATCTTGACAACCCCTTTGTAAACAGAATCATATCATCCCTCACCTATCAAGTTGGTTAAAGAAAACCCATTTGTTGCTTGACGAAGATCTGCATAAGAGAGTTTGGGATACTGGTCTTGCAATAGTGAGGTAGAAGGCTTATGCTCTTTGGATCTCCTAAGCAGATAAAGAATCATAGCAAGACAAAGCAACAAGATAACGATAGGGAGAAAAACAATATTATTTTTGGTATTATTTTTTTGGGGAAAGACTTTTTTCTTTTCTCTCGGTCTTTTATGTGACATGTAGGCAATTGCAATGCCTTGATTCCTCCACAAAGCTCTGAATGGCCGACTATCGAAATATTGCTTATGTTACTGAACACTCCTTTAGTTGGAACTTCACCTACAAACTAATTGTGTGAAAGGTCGAGGCCATAAAGTGAACTAAGCATGCCCAAAAAGCTTGGAATCTGGCCGGACAAATTATTGTATGACAGATATAGAATTTTAATACTCATTAGTTGTTTGAAAGAAGATGGAATGTTGCCTTGAAAATTGTTGTCACGCATATACAAGAAAGACAACATTAGACAATTACCAATTAAGAGTGCTCGAAAGTTCTCCGGCCAATTTGTTTCCTGAAACATCCAATTCCACAAGATTTTTCAAGCTACCCATGTTTGATGGTAGATCTCCTCTCAATTTATTTTGATTCAAGAAAAGAGCAAAAATTGAGGAAGAAAGTCCAACAAATTGCTCATGTATGACACTAGTTAGACTATTATTGCTAAGATTTAATCCTTGTAGATTTGTTAAATTGCCTGGTGCAATAGGTTTGCTTCCCTCAAGAATATTACTTCCTAAATTGAGAATAGACAATCGAGAGATGTTGCCGATAGAAGCCGGAATTTCTCCTGATATGTTGTTTGTTTGAAGGTATAATCCTTTTGAAGGATTTAATTACATGTATATATGTTACCAATTGTTTACGCATAAAGGAGAACCAATAACATACCTCTTGAAACGTATACACTTTTGGTGCGGAAAAACTCCTCCTATTGTACGTCATCTGCAACCCAACAGCGTCTCCGAGCTACGATCCTGTAGGATGAGTACAGAGCCCAATTTCATAGTTCGTAACAACTAGGGTTTGGTCTATATTTTGAAAGCTCTCTAATAATGACAGTATGTCCTCTGTTTGTTTTGGGTTTGGTAAAACTGATTAATTATGAAACACTAAGGAGACATGAGTTTTTTAATGCTGAAGTGGTTGAACCACTTCCTTGTATTTTCTCCAACTCCTAGTCACGTAATGTTTATAATTAAACAGCTTGGTCAATTGGCCAAACTGATAAATAAACCAAATGGGTCGGACCCTCCATGACCCATTTGGATACCCAAAATCCAACATCTCCCACTCGCCTATGGCGGGGACGATGTAATCCTCATATCTGCCAAAACAGCTCAAACCAAAACCTGTAAACCTTTAGCTGCCGAATCTTGCGACCGCTGAGTTTACCTGCAATGCGGGAGCTCTATATCAAACCCGTTAGGGCCAACATAGATGCATCAACCCTTCTAAAGAAAACAGTGCGGGAGCCCTCAGCCCTCACGCCAAACTTAATTAGTTCACGTAGAGGCTACAACCCATAAACTCAGAATGCCCCAGACACATTTGAATTTTCACTAGGTTAAGTATCTCTAATCCCTCAGAGAGCTATACTTAACCACCTTTGGGCCCAAGTCCATTTCGTATCTCACTTATTACTATATCGCTAACAAACCGCTACAATTGTCGACAATAAGTATAGAACGAGTTGAAATCAAATTGTCTTCCATTTGCCCTAATACTACTCAGATATGAATCAACTGCTTTCCCAGAATTGGTCATTATAGTCTCACCAATCCTGACCTTAGGAATCAAAACCAAAGTAGCAACACTAATTCATGTCTTTGCAGTATAGTCAAAGATCACAAATAGCACTTGATGTAAGAATAAGGATATTGTCCTATAGGACTCACACGGTGAGGAAACAGGAATTCATTCTCTCACCTCCTTTATATGGTCGCTTAGCACATGTAACACTCTCACAACATACTATTTTATATAGCCTTGTTGTGCGGACCTTAGTCTAGTCACTCCCAAAGTGCCCAACTCGAACATTTCAAATTGCTCGCTTATCAAAGCGCTATATTTGAAATTTCGCGTCCGGTTATCATGTCACGACAGACAATCTCATCTATATGAGCATATGTCCTATGGTCATACCGTACAGATCTTAGTTCAGTCGCTTTATAAGCGCCTAACTTGAATTTTCAGATTGCTCGTTTTCCCAAGCGCCAACTCTAAAACTTCGTATCCAGCTATCAGTACAGGTTTAATATAGATGGTGGGTCATACTATATTCGGTTAATCCAAATTAACCTCATCTTGGCACATGCCAATGCGACATAATATTTCACTTGGCTCGCTAATAAGTGCCAACTGATTGCTTATCTAAAGCATCATAGCTCGCTACTCAAAGCGCCAATAAATGAACTGTCTCAACCTTGCTCGCTTTTCAAAGCACCAAGGGTGATTGCTCTTGTGAGTGAGCCAATCAACCTGTTGACATATTTAATATGTGCATATCCAATATGCATCAATAATTGTGTGAACTACTAAAATTTATTATATGCGCTAAAAAATACTATCATAAGTGGGAACAAATGAATCTTGCATAAATGATAAATGTCTCAAAACAACAATGAATATGTCTAATACAAGCCAAATAATGAGTGATATACAAGAAAATAAGAAAGTACATCAAACCCTACGAAGCCTAATGAACTAACATGCCTACAAAAGGCATCTTTGGGTATCAGCTTCGTCAAGGGATCCGCTACCATAAGGCCAGTGGGCATGTACTCCAATATCACCTCATTATTTGCTATGTTCTCTCTGATGAAGTTCATCCTCAAGTTAATGTGCTTCGTTCTGCAGTGATACTTGGGGTCCTTAGTGTAATCTAGGGCCACCTTGCTATCACAGTAAACAGTCACAGGATCCGAAGCATGATGGGCGACTCCAAGATCCTCGAAGAATCTCCTCAGCCACATGGCTTCCTGAACAGCTGACGTACATGCTACAAACTCTGACTCCATCGTTGAAAGAGCAACGCAAGTCTGTTTCTTGCTACAATAAGTGATGGCACCACCATGTAGCAAGAATGCATATCCTGAGGTCGACTTGCGCATCCCCTGGTTACCTCCCCAACTAGCATCGGAGTAATCAATCAATCGCAGGTCCAGTCCTCTATAGTACAACATGTAGTCCAAAGTACCCTTCAAATATCACAAGATCCTCTTGATTGCCCTCCAATGAGCAATCTCAGGGTTTGACTGATAACGACTGAGATAAGCGACTGTATATGCTATATCAGGCTGAGTATATAGAACTGTATACATTAGCTTTCCTATAGCATTGACATACGGGTAATGGGACATTTTCTTAATTTCTTCAGGAGAAGACATTACTCGGGTTCAATGGCGTTGCCTTTAGCGATAGAAGGTGTCTATGGGTTTACAGTTGCTCATTTGGAATTGCTCCAGAACCTTCTTAAGGTAAGTCTCTTGAGACAAACCAAGAAGCCTCCTTAAGCGATCTCTATAGATCTTAACTCCAAGAACATAAGCTGCTTCCCCTATGTCCTTCATCTCAAAGTTAGGGGACAACCACCCTTTGGTGGCGACAACTATCTCCTTATCGTTCCCAGCTAGTAGAATGTCATCGACATACATCGATAGGATAAGGAAATTATCTTTAGACCGTTTAATATATACACAATGGTCTTCCTCGATCATCGTAAACCTATCACTAATGACGGCTCAATGAAATCTCAAATACCATTGCCTGGAGGCCTGTTTCAAACCATAGATAGAACGTTTGAGCTTGCATACTTTGCACTTTTATCCTTCTACGATGAAAGCCTCTGGCTGATCCATGTACATTTCCTCAGCTAAATCTCCATTGAGAAAAGTTGTCTTAACGTCCATTTGATACAACTCCAGATCCAAATGCGCGACAATTGCTAGGATGAGGTGAATTGAGGCAAACCTTACAACTGTACCGGTGAGAAGGTTTCCTCATGATCAATTCCCTCTTGCTGGGTGTAGCCCTTGGCTACTAGACGAGCTTTGTACCTTTCAATGGAACCATCCGCCTTGCGTTTGACTTTAAGAACCCACTTGTTCCCAATAGCCTTTCGCCTTGGTGGAAGGTCAACCAAGTCCCAGACTTGATTCGTCCTCGTGGACTCCATCTCATCTTCCATTGCAATCATCCTATCGCTTGTAGCAGATGATAGAGCATCTCGATAAGATTGAAGTTCCTCATCATCTGCGTATCAGCCACAAAGGCATTCCCCTCAATCTCGAATAGACGACGTGGAATGATACCCCTTTGACTTCTACGCATTTGAGGAACATGAGACTCCTCATTCGATGGAAGAGAACTGCTCGAAGGCATGTCACTCCCACTATCTACAGGAGCCTGAGGAATAGCCTCTTCGGTCTCTAATGTACAAGTTATGGTGTCCAAATCTTCCTCCATCTCATAAAGGTTCATCTCCTTGCTCACATCACCTCTGTTAGGAAAATCCATCTCAAGAAAATCCGCATCTCGTGATTCTATCTCGGATACAGTCCCATCAGGCTACTCTCCTACAAGTACATAGCCTTTGGAGTGTTCAGAATATCTTACAAAGATACACTTCTTACCCATCGGGCCCAACTTTCCATGTTGATGAGAAGTGTTATGCACGTAAGCTGCTGATCCCCAAGGTTGCATGTTGCCCAATTCGGGCTTTCTGCCGATCCATATTTCATATGGGGCGGACTATACTGGTTTGAAGGCACACGATTAAGTATATATGTCGCAGTCAATAATGCATCACCCCAATAAGAGATAAACAAATTGGCCTGTGCCATCATAGACCTAACCATATCTAATAATGTCCGGTTCCTCCTCTCTGCCACACCATTTTGTTGCGGAGTTATAGGGATTGTCAGTTGCTTGATTATCCCTCTTTCTTCACATAGTTCTTTAAACTGATCGGACAGATACTCGCGACCTCGGTTAGTTCGAAGTGCCTTAACACTTTTATCTAACTATTTTTTGACCTCAAGCAAATAACGTCTAAAGCATTCTAATGCCTCAAACTTATGAGAGATCAAGAAAGTGTACCCGAAGTGCGTATAGTCATCTATTATTGTGAGAAATTAGGAACGTCCATGCCTTTCTTTCACATTCATAGGGCCACAAATGTCTGAGTGAATGAGTTGCAAAGGTGTTTCTGACCTAGTGACTTTACCAAATGGTTTTCTAGTTGATTTCCCTACTAAACAATGTTCACAAGTGGGTAGATTGACCTTAGCGAGTGGGCCTAAAAGACCTGCTCGAGCTAACTTGGCCATTCTATCCTATCCAATATGGCCTAATCTAGCATGCCATTGAATTGAACTATCATGATCATTTTCAACAAGTAAGGAATAAGAATCATTACTATTAATGCTAGAATCAATAGTATTTGTCGAAGGTTGTTTGATTTGATGATGACTATCTTTATTGTTTAAGTGAAATTATGACTACGTGCTTATGTGATTGATTATCTAAGTGATTAGATGCTTATGTGCTAAGTGATTATGCGCTTTTAAGTGATCATATTGATATATATGAACTATCTGATTGTGTGCTTACATGGTTATGTGATAAATGTGAAATGCTATAAAATTGATACATTAATGAATACTGTAAACTGCATTGTTATACATAGTTTGATAATATTCAACGGATGAATTGAGAATTGTAAGATTAAAGCTCTAGTGATTCTGAATGTTGTAAAGTCCTTACAAAAGAAATACATATACAAGGACTTAGAGTATAAAGATCAAGAATGTTAGGTTGATCTTATCATCGAGTTACTCTGCATGTTCGTAATGTGAATGTTGTAAGCAGAGTAATCTAGATATTCAAAGATTGAATGACCATTGTATACTTGTATAGAAAGTTTTGTAAAGTCCTTCAAAGAATTATGTGTTCAAGGACTTAGACTAGAAAGATCAAGAATGTTAGGTTGATCTTGTTGAATAAATCTGATGTATAGTTATTAGAAATCTTATGCTCGTAAAGTTACTCTGTCAGGCCGTAAAGTCAAAATGGATCACAGAGTTAACCTATGATCATAAAGCATCAGAAGGGTTGCAGAGCTGTTGCACCTATCGAAAAGTTCACCTCAGTTAATTAAGCAAAGATCAGCTAGTAAAGCGAACAAAATCATAAAATCTAGCAAGCTCGTAAGGCAAAGACTGAACGTAGAGTGCTTCAGAGAATTGCAAAGTAAAAGTTAAATCGTAAAGCAACTCTGAGATCGTTCAGTACAGACAAGATCGTAAAACTACTTGCAGAATCATAAAATAACTAAAATGGTTGAAAAGATAGAAGTTAGCAAAGTCTTCCTTTACAAACAAAGAAAAGTATATCTTAGAGTTTATGTTCCTAACATAAAGATCACCTCAGTTCTTAAAGTGTAGATCTGGTCACAAGATGATAGAAGGATATCTAAGCAAAGACTGAACGTAGAGTAGTTCAAACAATCACTGAAGAAACTCAAAGATCATTCATAATGTTGATGATTCAAATAACTGATCAAAATCATAGAGCAGCCGAAAAGCAATTAGAACAAATGAAAGACTATAAAATCGTAAGTTGATCATGAAGATGAAAAGACGACAACAAGCTCACTTGTGAATCAGAAAGATGCAATTAAAGGATGAGCAAGTAAAGGTCAAGTCGTAAAGGTACTCTGCCTGATCGTAAAGGATAAGTCAATTCGCAGAGTCACTAAGAGATCGTAGAGCAACAACTTACTTCGTAAAGTTGTCTCCAACAACATAGAGCTTCTAAATCTGGCCAAGGTTCGTAATGCACTCATTCGTAGAGCAGATAACTGAGCAAATCGTAGAGCTCAACTCTACGACTCTTACTACTCTACCACGACAAAAAGATCGTATAGTAAAGTCAGGTCTGACAAGGGGTCTGACAGAGAAACGTTGCAAATCAGAAGATCACAAAGTGCCCAACTATATATCCTTGATGGAAAGCAAAGATGTGCTTACGGCTAGTTTGTAGAAAATGACCTGTCAAATGAACAAGTAAAGTTACAGGTTGATGTGACAGGTCATGGGCCAAAAAGAGTACGCTGACACAACAACTCCAGAAAGTCAACATCAAGGATATCAAAGAATCTGCACATTAAATGCTTCCAACGGGAAAATTAACAACCGACTATATAAGAGCACCAGTTTTCAAACATCATAAGATTGGAGAGATGGTGGATAGACACAGTAAATCGTAGAGTAAAAGATCAAGGAAGAACATGCAGAAGCACACTTTACGATCCACCAAGAACACAAAGAGCTTAAAGGATAAAGAAGTAGAGAAGATTAACTCTATTACAAGAGAAGTGTTCAGAGCTGCTAAGTACAAATAGAAAAGGAGCATAAATGCTAACTTGACATCAATCATAAGAAGCTACTGAGTACCAAAAGGAAGAAGCTTCACAGTCATCTCAGGAGTCCATCATGAGCAGTTGTCAAGTACTAAGGATAAAAAAGAGCTGAATTGCCAATCTTAGCTGCATAACAGATGATCACAAGGAGATATTGAGTACCTGAAGAAGTTGAGCATCATTGTAACAATTAATCACATCTCAAGGATGATCATATCAAGTTGCTGAGTACCTGAAGACAACAGAGCTTAAATGACGTCTCAACAACACCTCCAACATCTATCAATAACAAACCTGATTCCATGTTTGATGGACTTGAAGAGTACTTAGTGTACTAAGGATGTTCCAAGTCTGCTGGGCTTGAAGAGGGCAAGATTGTCCTTGTTCGAGGGACTAAATATCCAAGTCTGCTGGGCTTGAAGAGGGCAAAGTATCCTGGTCAGTGTGACCGAATTCATAGTCAATTTTTTACTTGTTAAAGTAGAAGAGTGGAGTAGGAGTTGTTCAGTCTCCGAACCACTTTAAACTCTCATGTGTTATTTACTTTATGTCTTTTACATTCTGTCATTTATTTAATGTGTTTAAATGCATGTGATGAATGGTTAACTTCAACATGAACTAGATTCAAATTTGAGATCTCAACAAATCTTTAAGGGGAGTTTTCAAACTAATATTCCGCTGTGCAAGTTCAATCTTGATTAAATGATCTACTTGGTAATACTTCTTTAATAAACTGAAAAGTTTTAAAGATCTATTCAACCCCCCTTCTAGATCTCTATTGTGCTTCTAGGAAATAATAGTATCCAAAACCATAAAACCATTAGAAATAAAACCATATCCAAATACATTCGTCCCATGCAACATTATTACAAAATTGTTCTCAAAACTAACAGAGTATCCTAAACAAAGTACTGATAAAACAGAAAATAAATTATGCCGGACATCCGGCGCATAAAGTACATCATATAGGGTCAATGTTGAGCATCCCCGCATTTCCAATTTGTAGGTGCCAATGCCTAGCATGTCCACACTGGAATCGTTCCCCATATATACTCTTCTGCCAGCCGGAATGCGATGGTATTCCACGAATCCACTCCGATCTCTAGCTATGTGATCCGTTGCTCCGGAGTCTATAATCCATATATAGAGAGAATGAACAACAAAAACAGTACTTGATACCAAGCACATAGATAGATTAATTAAGACTAGGAATTACCTTCTTCGGCTCAGTGCATTCACGAGCGAAGTGTCCCTCCTTGCCACAATTATAGCATGTCATCTTGGCTTTGTCCTTATTACTAGAACCTCGCTTGCCCCTCTTTCGCTTGCCGACACCCCCACTCGCAGCCCCTTTAGGCACAGTAGGATTAGTTGATTTCTTCCCCTTCTTGGGCTTGAACCCTCTATGAGAGTTCGATTCAGCTACATATGCCCTGGAGGTCTTGAAAACCTCAAGGCGCTCAGCCTTGAGCTCCAGGTGACGACGAATATCATCGAAATTCTTGATATTCTCGTTATGGGTCATGTTGACCCGTATATGTTCTCAACTACTGGGAAGGGAGCAAACCATCGCAGAAATCTGCTGCTCGTCTGACAATTAAGTCCCGCCAAATTTCAATTCCCGGATCATATTAGCCATGATTCGAAGGTGTTGCTTCATGGTGTTGTTATCACGTTTTTTGTAACCATCGAATCTAATGGCTAATTCCCTCAGCCTTGTCAATGAGGTGCCACTAAACTTAGTTTTGAGAGCTTCCCACATTTCGTGTGCAGTAGAGTATTGTTCGTACTCAAACAAAAAATCATTGTTTATGCAGCTTAGCAACGTTATGCAAGCGATCCGGTCCTTTTTGCGCCAATTTTCGAAGGCTGCAACCTTGATTGGATCCTTTGCATGTTCACCCTCTGATTTTGTCTTCTTGGACAATAGGGTTTCTTCAACCTCTTGCTCCTCCAAGACTATCCTGACTTTTCGGTGCCACACGTTGTAGTTATCTCCGTTTAATTTGTTTCCTTGGTTAAGGTCTGCGATAATATGTTTTGAAGCCATTTCTGTTTTGAAGTAAAAATATGAGAATTAATTAGAGATATTTATTATTCACCACAGTATAAAAATTCTTTGCAGCATGAACTAAATTAACATAAAAATAATGGGACATAAATATAGAAGGGAGACTTAGCCAAGCTTAGGAATCACAATCCGTATAAATGCCCAATTATTTAAATTTAATTTTTCAGCGCATAAGACGTGTAATTTAGGGAATAATTTCAATTAAATTACTACTACCTAAATCACTCCCACTAGGAACAAGGGTACATGTGTAATTATAGCATGGTAATTTAATTCCAAGCATCAACAATTAATATTTCAAAAATATTAACAAAGAGAATTAAATAACATGCAATATTACTCAATTAATATACCAAGTATGCTATAAACACATTAAAATGCTTCCAAAAAATTTTCAACAGTAGTTTTTGATCACAAAGGTTACTGTAATTTTCTGGATTTTTTTGATAATAATGCTAATTATTACAATTAATTAACTATTGCATAATTAAATTGGAAATTAACTAAAATTATCCAAATATATTAATTTTTCAAAATTTCAGTGGAAATATTAATTTTATGCCAATAAATATGTTTTGTTAAATTTTCAAAATTTAATAATCATAATAACTATTTATTAATCAATTTCATGCATAAAATAATTAATAAACAATTTTCCAAAAAAAATAATAAATTCTGCTGAATCGGGTCAGACCGCGGGTCAAATTCCGGGTCGAATAGGGTCAGGGCGCGGGTCAAATTGTGGGTTTCTAGATAGGGCTGGGCTCGCTTGTCGAACCATTTTCAACCTCCAGCAACCCAGAATTTACAGAAAAATCATTTCGTGACTTAAACTTTGGCAAGCCATATCTCACTCAATTTTAGTATGAATCATGCAAATAATATGTCGTTGGAAAGCTTACAGAACATACTACACATACATACTAAAATTACATAAAATGGACAACCACACAGAAAGTCACGGTTGGTCAAAATAGGCTGTTCATAAACTAGGGTTCTAAATTAATTTCAAATTACATATCCGATTAAACCCAAATTATGCAGATCATATACACTACATATGGGCTACAACCTACTACAATATTAGCCCCTAACATTAAGTGTAACTTAAGTTGCCATTAATGATGTTTTCCAAGCTTTTAAACATGCTTTCATGGCATATGGGGTAAACAATTCATACAAAGCATATATATGATCGAATAATAACCTGGATCTGATACCAATGAAGGGTTTAATTACATGTATGCTATTAATTGTTTACACATAAAGGAGAACCAATGACATACCTCTTGAAGCGTATAAACCTTTGGTGGGGAAAAACTCCTCCAATTGTACGTCCTCTGCAACCCAACATTGTCTCCGAACTACGATCCTGTGGGATAAGTACGGAGCCCAATTTCACGGTTCATAACAACTATGGTTTAGTCTATATTTTGAAAGCTCTCTAATAATGGCAGTATGTCCTCTCTCTGTTTTGGGTTTGGTAAAATTGATTAATTACGAAACACTAAGGAGACATGGGATTTTTAAAGCTAAAGTGGTTGAACCACTTCCCTGTATTTTCTCCAACTCCCAATCACGTAACGTTTATAATTAAACGGCTTATCGACTTGGTCATTGGCCAAACTGATAAATAAACCAAATGGGTCGAACCCTCCATGGACGCAATAGGTTTGCTTCCCTCAAGAATATTACTTCCTAAATTGAGAATAGACAATCGAGAGATGTTGCCGATATAAGCCGAAAGTTCTCCTGATATGTTATTTGTTTGAAGGTATAATCCTTCCAACTTGGATAGCTTCCCAATAGATTTTGGGATGGTACCTATTAACATGTTGTCATTCAATACAATTTCCATCAAGTTGAATAGGTTCCCAATTTCTTTGGATATTCTTTTAGATATGTCATTTGACCTTAGCTCCAGCTGGGTTAACATGGTGGAGAGATTCACAATGGAATAGGGGAACTCACCTCTAAAGCCATTCCCTTATATATTTAGGTTTTGCAGATTGCTACAGTTGGTCAAGGATTTGATCAAGAAGCTCAACTCATTGGGATGATTAGTTCCAAGTTGGTTTCCATATAAGACTAGCCAATATAGATTACTTAGGCTTCCCCAATTCATTGGTAGAGGCCCAATAAAATTGTTTAACCCCATGTTAATTTTGACAATTCTAGAAGCATTGGCTATCAATGGTGGAACATGTCCGAGAATTTGTTAACTGAAATAGAAAAATCCTTTTAGGTTTGGAAGGGTCAAACCCAAATTCGGTGGGAGCTTTCCTTGTAAACTTGTTGACATATAGACCAAAACTCTGGATGGATGAAATGTTGTACAGTGGAAGTGGAACCATACTAGACAAATTGTTTTCTCAAAGGCTTAAAAACTTCAAGTTGGAAAGTAGAGAAAGTTCTGAAGGTATGTTCCCGACTAGATTGTTAGTCCTCACTTCAAGTCTAATTAGTGATGATAGATTTCCAAGTGAAGGTGGGATTAGGCCTATAAAATTATTTTTGAAAGTTCCAGTTCTATGAGATTAGATAAAGAACCAAATTCATTAGGAATATTTCCTCCAAGATTGTTTTCATACAGAAAAAGCCTTCTAATATTTAGACAATAACTCAAATTAGTAGAAAAATTACCTTGGAAAGAGTTGTTGCGAAGTAGAAGATGTTGTAGACGATATAGTTGGCTAATTTCTTGCAGAATTGTACCATGAAAGCTGTTGGTTTGGAAACGGATTGCCCTGGGAAAGGTAAGGTGTAACACCCCCTTTCCGAAATAGAAAGAGAGGTTACTCACAAAACACAAAATAACTGATGATATTATAACAAGGATCTAAACCACATCAAAATAATCCTCATAACCAATAAGCGTCACAAGACAAACTATAATAGATGCCAAACCGGTTTAATCCACAAACTAAAATATTTAATACCACTCTAAATAAATCAATGTATCATAACCTAAACAAAATATCTAAACCATTTGGAAAGTAGGGAGCTCTCATCACACTTGCCCTTGATCCTCTTAATTACCTGCCGGAAGAAAAACACAGTATGAGCCAAATGCCCAGTACGGATATAGAGTACAATAATAATAAAATGGAATAACTAACTCAATTAAATGAACTGATCTGAAACGAACAAAACTAAGACAATGAAATAGTAGGCTGAATCAAATGGCTGGGTGTTATTTCATACCGAGCTCAAAACATAATAGAAATATACCTTGCCACACAGGCAAGTCAAATAATGCCACACAGGTAAATCAAAATAATGCCACACATGCACAACATACATTGGACCGGCCGGATCCAGATGCATGCAAAATCGAAAGGCGTGTTTGGCACAAATATTACCAATCCGCAAAATAGAACAGAACATAAAACTAAGGTCGACCCATACGCCTCCCACAACAAAATCACCAAATGGCCAACTCCCACCGGAGCACAAAAAGGAGACGCTGTGGACTAATCACACCGCCACAGAAGGTGTCATGCCTCAGTGCCAAGAGGACATGCCTGTGGTACCCCCACAAGTGGTTATAGCTCATGTATACCCTACGGTATATTCTAACAAAAAATACCATGTCACAACACATGCGACACAATATCAATATAATGGGGTTCTAATATATACATGTTAAATCGAAATAAATCATCAACACAAGTCTCCAAAATATAATACATGTACACTTTCTACAAATATCAAAATAATTTCTAGACATGATACACTAGTCTAAAGAGTACAAATAGGAGTTCCAAATATTGACGCCAAAATGAACTATTATAATAAATTTGGCAAGAAATAATTATGAGAGACAATACTAAATTTCGAAACGAGTAGCAACGAATAAATTAAAATCACAAGAGTTTAGCTGAAAGAGTACGGAATCCGTACTTGAAATAAGTAATGTAATACCCGAAATTTTATATTCCAAATTCGACTTGTTAAATTCCTTCCGTTCGAACTTATTAAACAAAATAATAATAAATATAAGTACACTTGTAAAAATATTCTTCCATCTTTAACCTGTTAACAAACTCATTTTATTATTATTATTATTATTATTATTAGACTCCTCCATCTCCCAAGTAGCTTCCCGCTCCGAATGGTTCCTTCACAAAACCTTAACAAACGAAATTGTCTTCCTCCTCATAATCCGCTCTTGACGATCCAAAATCGCCTCGGCTTGCTCCTCACAAGTAAGATCCTCCCGAATTTTATCGAACGGATATTGCACCATATGCAACGGATGATATTGATAACTCCTCAACACCGACACATGGAACACATTATGCACATGAGCTAGCCGTGGAGGCAAAGCTAACCGATATGCAACCTCACCAACTCTCTCCAAAATGTCAAATTGGCCAATATAACGCGGACTAAGTTTCCCTTTCAACCCAAATCGCCGAATGCCTTTCTAAGAAGTAACTTTTAGAAACACATGGTCACCAGGTTCAAACTCTAAGGTCCTCCTATGCTTATCAGCATAACTCTTTTGCCATGATCGGGTCGACCTCAATTTCTCCTTAGCCACCGCTACCTTCTCCGTAGTGATTTGAACTAACTCAGACCCTTCTATGGCCCTCTCACCAACCTCATCCCAACAAGTTGGTGCCCGACACTTCTTACCATACAATGCCTCAAACGGAGCCATCCCAATACTTGCATGCCAGCTGTTATTATAAGCAAACTCAACTAAGCTCAAGTAGTCATCCCAATTACCAGACCACTCAAGTGCACAAGACCTCAACATGTCCTCTAACGTCTGAATAGTCCGTTCGGATTGCCCATCGGTTTGCAGATGGAAAGAAGTATTAAAGTTGAGTGGAGTGCCCCAAGCTCGTTGAAACACTTTCCAGAACCGTGAAGTGAACCGTGGGTCTTGATACAAAACAATAGACACCGGAGTACCATGAAGTCTAACAATTTCCTGCTGAAATACCTGTGCCAACCTATCCATTGAGTAACCCTCATGGATAGCCAAGAAGTGTGCCGATTTGGTCAACCGGTCCACTACAACCCAAATGACATCATTCTTCCTGAAAGTTTTCGGCAAACCAGTCAAAAAATCCATCGTGATATCCTCCCACTTCCAAACTGGAGTGTCTAACTGTTGCAGCAAACCACTAGTTCGTTGATGTTCTATCTTCACTTGCTGACAAGTGAGGCACTTCCCTACATATTAGCCACATCTCGCTTCATCCCATTCCACCAAAAATTCTCCTTCAAATTCATGTACATATTTGTAGAACTTGGATGAATAAAAAATGGCGAACTATGAGCCTCAGCCAACACAGCCTCCCGAATAATTGGATCCGACGGTACACACAACCGCTCACCCAACCAAATAACACTATGGTCATCAATACGAAACTCGGGCTGCTTTCCCTCCTCCAGATTCTGCGCCATACCCCACAACTCCCCATCTTCCCTTTGAGTTTCTTTAACTCGCGAGATAAGAGAGGGCTCCACTCTCATACCTGTCAAATGCCCACCTGAACCTTGCACATACAACTCTAGCCACTCCATATCCGAAATAAGCTGAGGTTGTGTAATAAGGGCTGCTACACTTCCTGAACTCTTTCGGCTAAGAGCATCTACAACCATGTTCGCCTTCCCTAGGTGATACTGAATTCTCGCATCATAATCTTTTAGAAGCTCCAACCAACGCCTCTGCCTCATGTTGAGCTCCTTTTGAGTGAAAATGTATTTAAGACTTTTGTGATCGGTGAAGATATCACAAGTCTCTCAATACAAATAGTGCCTCTAAATATTTAGAGCAAAGATTACTGCTGCCAACTCTAAATCATGAGTGGGGTAGTTTACCTCATAAGGTTTAAGCTTCCTAGAAGCATAAACAATCATCTTACCGTGTTGCATCAAAACACACCCCAAACCCTTCTTAGAAGCATCACTATAAATCTGGTAACCTCCTGTCCCTGACGACAATGTAAGTATTGGAGCTATCACAAGACGTTTCTTCAACTCCTCAAAACTCTTCTCACGCTTCTCATTCCACACAAACTTCGTGCTTTTTCTCATCAACTGAGTCAATGGCAAGGCAAACAAAGAGAATCCTTCCACAAATCGCCTATAGTACCCTACCAAACCCAAAAACTCCTAACCTTCATCACCATAGTAAGTCTCGGCCATTTAATGATAACCTCAACCTTTGCAGGATCCACCTTAATGCCTTCAGAAGACATAACGTGGCCTAAAAATGCAACCTGCTCTAACCAAAACTCGCATTTAGAGAATTTGGCATACAATTTCTCCTTCTGCAAAATCCCCAAAACCGTGCGAAGATGCTCCTCACGCTCTTCTCTAGACTTGGAGTAAACCAAAATGTCATCAATAAAGATAATAATAAATTGGTCCAAGTACTCCCTGAATACCCGATTCATCAAATTCATAAACACCGCCGGAGCGTTCGTCAACCCGAATGACATCACCAGAAACTCGTAATGCCCATTACGAGTGCGAAAAGCTGGCTTAGAGACATCCTCATCCCTCACCCTCAACTGATGATAACCCGACCTCAAGTCTATCTTCAGAAAATACTTCGCCCCCTGAAATTGGTCAAACAAGTCATCAATCCTCGACAATGGATATCGATTCCTGATAGTAATTTTATTCAACTCTCTGTAGTCTATGCACAGCCTCATAGACCCATATTTCTTCTTTACAAACAAAACCGTAGCACCACACGGTGAAACACTCGGCCGAATCACACCACGATCTAACAATTCTTGCAACTGCTCTTTCAACTCCTGCAACTCTATTGGTGCCATCCGATACGATGCCTTAGAGATAGGCTCCACACCAGGAACAAGCTCAATAGTACACTCAACTTCCTGCTGCGGTGGCAACCCTGACAACTCGTCATGAAACACATCGGGAAAGTCACGAACAACTGGAACATCCTCAATACGAGACTTACCCTTAGAGGTATCCTTCATAAATGCTAAGTACCCCTCACAACCCTTTGCCACTAACTTCCCAACCTTCAAAGCTGAAATCAACTTCACCACCTTAATCAGCCATGAACCCTGAAATACGAACTCTGGAGACTTCACATCTCCAAATATAACTTTCTTCGCCTAACAATCAATAGTGGCCTGGTGCTTATCTAACCAGTCCATCCCAAGAATCACATCAAAATCGTGCATACATATTAGAAGAAGATTAGCCCTACGAATCTTATCTCCAAAACTGATCGGACACCCTCGATATAAATCAGAAATTACAACAGAAGTCCCCATCGGGGTAGCAATAGACATAACACAATCTAAGGACTGAGATGGCACACTAAGGTGCCGAACAAAAGACTGAGCAACTACTGAATGAGTAGAACCCGTATCAAATATAATAGAAGCCTCACGACTGCCAACTAAAAGAGTACCAGAAACAGTACTTGGCGCACCTACCGCCTGGTTATAAGTTAAGGCAAACACCCGACTGTTAGGTTTGTATAACGCGAACATGCAATCAAATTACATAAATAAAGCGGAAGCGCGATAAAATCAGATTTTAAAATTTTATACAAACCATCACCATGATCTTTCTTTATGCACAATTATTAATTAAACGAAAGAGATGGAGAATAAGAATTATACCCTTGTAGAATTCTAGCTTCCTCATGTACAAGTTCAACTCCAATTCCTCCGCGTTCTCCTTAAATTCCACCGATTAAATTCCTTCCTTTGATCAACGTTAGCCACCCAAGTGTTTGACCTCTAGAGGTGATCCACCAAGGATAATAATTGTTCAAGAAGATGGGTATTGGCAAAACTCTAGTTTCTATCTCTATAGAAATTGTAAGTACTCTCCACAATTCTTATGCAAGAGTGTGTAACCCTAATCTATGATAAGACTTCTCTTATTTATAAATGTAGGAAAACCCTTCCCTAAACTATTTAGGATTAGGGTTTCTATTCTAATTAAACTCCTTTAATTAAATTAAACTCCTAATCTAATTAGGAATTCATGAGAGAGTACTTCTATTAATTAATTCTCAATCCCTATTAGGAATTAAATAATAGTAATAGTAATAGTAATAATAATAATAAGACTCCTCTTATTAATTTATATTTAATATTTCCAAAATATTAAATAATAAATATTAAGCTATTTAATTTATTCTATCTCCATAGATTAAATTAAATACACTTAACTTATTATTACAATTATGCCATTTACCTCTTAAATAAATATTTTTCTTTTGCGGTGTGACCCTTTAGGTTCTTCATATTAAACCGGTTGTGAATAAATCAATTAGAACAATTCTAATCTTATTTAAATAAATAAATTAAACTATTTAATTCATTTAATTAAATAATATTTATTCTACAATAAGGGTAAGCCCCCTTAGCGATCAACGACTTTTCAGATAATATAGATTTCAACATTAATCACAAAAGAACCTTTCAGTGAATAGTTACCGTACAATTCAATCCTTCTACCATACAATGTCCCAATTAAATATAAGACATGAAATTACTGTCAAGTCTTATTTTATTTAATTATATACATTTCGATTCCCAAATGCACAACTCTAAATAATGCAAATTAGAAACTCCTTTCTAATTTTATTCTGCCTTGGCCAAGGACTACTGAGTTGTCATTTATCGAATCACATAGGACATTCACATCTTTTACTAGATGTGGTAGATTCTTTGTTGACCATTTACCTATTTCCATGTACAACTCATTATACCCAAGCATACCCTTTGATATACCCTAAAGGTCTTAAGGGACATGTCAAAGTATAACTCATCATACACAAGATAATATAACGATCTCAAGTCCAATGATCACTTGTACTACTATCACTAGAGGAATTCTTATTGACATGCGAGTAAAACTCTATTAAGTATTCCTTAGCGAGCCACGTTCAGTGAATTTATTCTCCAATAAGTACCTACATACTTGCTTTAGTGTCTCCACACAAATGATTATGAGATCTGTTAGTTCCCAGGGACACAATAGAGATCTAGAAGGGGGGTTGAATAGATCCTTTAAAACATTTTCATTTTATTACAAAGTATATCGGTTATGATATATCAGTTATGATTAATAGAATCAATTCATGCACAACGGAATATACTTTAATAGCCCCTTCTAAGATATAACCATAATCTTAGTTCAATGATCAAATCTACGATATGGTTGATAGCAGATATAGCAGTTATGTGCATAATGTAAATGACATAAAGTAAATAACACAAGAGGTTTTAAGTGGTTCGGAGACTGAACAACTCCTACTCCACTCTTCTACTTCAACAAGTAGGAATCCACTAATGGTTTTAGTCACTAAGACAAGGACGCTCCGCCCTCCTCAAGTCCAGCAAACATGAGTTGTTTTTAGTCCATCGGACAAGGATCCTCTGACCCTCTTCAAGTCTAGCAGACTTGGAACTCCAGTTCACTAAGAACCCTTCAAAGCTAGCAACCCTGGAACACTGTAGACTAAGACCAGCAGCCTTAGAATCTCTTGTACCCTTTGGTACTCAGCAAGTCCAGCAGACTTGACTTTGTTTAGTCACTTAAGACAAGGACGCTCCGCCCTCTTTGATGTGTTAATTGTTTGTTGGGTTGTGCTGCCAAGATGAACTTTGATTTTCTTCATCTTCAAGTACTTAGCAGCTATTTGTGATCTTTTTCTGGATGCTGCTGATGATGGTCGTTGAAGCTCTTCTTCTTCTGGTACATAACATATGTAGATGATCACTCTTGATGAACACTAGTTAACTTGAATACAGAATCCAGTTCTGTTCTTCATCTTTGCAGCTTAAAGTGTTCATTGCTTGATCATAGAGTTGCCCTTCTAGATTTGCCTTCAGCTCTGGTCATTCTTGATCTTGGCTTCTTGGTCATTTGACTCTTAGCTCATATGCCAGCCATTCGGCATACCTCTGATGTTGTAGTGAAGATTTTAGCTGTTTTGTACAATCGGTGTTCTTGCTCTTGTTCACCACAGCCATACCCCAATCTGAATGCTGTTTGTTCTTATGTAGACCTCTATTTTCTTCCCGTTGGAAACTTGCCGTTGAAATCTTCCCGTTGCACTTCTTTTCGTTGGAGACTTACTTGCTGCAGACTTGTCTATTGTGCCAATGAATATTTTACTTCTTGAAGTCTGTAAGTGATGGCTGAGTCAGCATCCATTGACCGGTACCAAGGTAGTGGAGTCATGTTTATTGACTTTTGCTACAATAAACATGGCTGTTTGAATCCCACTGAGATTGATTCCCTTTTTAGCTTTTTAAGTAATCAACCGCTCATCTTGGGATACTAAACCTACACGCTCTTGATATCTTCAATCATTGCTAGCACTATCTTACTCTACGATCAGCTGGGGTGTACCTTGTTGTTCCTGATCGTAAAGTGCTTGCTTCATAAGGCAACCTGTTGCTTCTGATCGTAGAGTTAGCTGCTCGCTTCACAATGTGGCTTTATGATTATGCATGTTGTGCACTGCCTGACTGCACTTGGTTCACGCTTTAATGTGCTTCTTACTATTCTGCAGTTTGTGCCCCTTATGCTCTGTGATCTCCATTTAGCTTTACGTTCTCAGAGCATATTGGTTTGAGCTTTTGTTGCAGCGTGCTTATCATAGAGGATTGCTCTATGTTCTATAGGTGTTAGCTCTGCTGCTGTGTCATAGAGGACTGCTCTATGACCTTCTGATACCTTGACACTTTTGTTGTAGAGGACTGCTCTACTTAATCTTCAGACACTATCTCTTATGTCATAGAGGATTGCTCTATGATCTTCCGATGCTTCGTTTAGGCTGTCAGAGTGTCTTTGTTGCCTTTGGCTCAACTCTACGATCTCTTGATCTGGCTGATGCTTTCTCGCTCTACGACCTTATCTAAAGGTACAAGCCGTAGAGTCTTGTTGAGATTGTAGAGTGTGTTTGAGCTGCCTTGCGATCTCTGTTAGGACTTGATGCTTCGGATGTACTCTGAGATCTTCGTTTGTTGGATAGCTTATGAACAACTTGCTTAGTAGTCTTTATGAAGATTGCTATTTTAACTCGAGTGCTCAGTCAGAGACTGCTCTACGTTGTTGCTCGATTGTAGATCGTTCATGGGAGTCGTAGAGTGACAAACTGTATTGACTCTACGAACCCATGACAGCTCAATGATCTTCTCTTTGCTTTTTCTCTCAGGTGCCTGGCACACTCTACGATTCCGAGTGTGCTCTTTGATCCGTCGAGCCTTACTCTACGTTAGCCTGACAGACATGCTTAGCTCTACGTCTGCGATTGATGTGACTGGCTAAGCTTCACTCTACGTTTACCTTGCAAGCTTTGTGATGACATGCTCAACTCTACGTCTGTTCTTTGATCGTGCCAGAGTTATTCTACGATGCCGAGATGAAACTCTGCGCATGCCTGGCCCAACTCTACGATGCCGAGAGAGCTCTATGACTTAACCGAGCCTCACTCTACGTCTGCCTGGCAAACTCTGCGTCCCTTTAAGCTGTCTAGACTCCAAGCTGGCTGTCTGCTCTACGATCCTTTACTGGATGCTTTATGTAGTACTTAACGATCAGTCTGGCCTTTGCTTATTACATATATCATTTCAGCTCATAAGATCAACCTAACAAGTTTGATCTTTTTCTATTCTAAGTCCTTGTACATCAAATTCATTTAAGGACTTTACAATACCTAATGTTACAAACATACTTTGATCATATAGATATTAATTCAGCTTAGATCAACTTAACATATTTGATCTTTTCATTCTAAGTCCCTGTACATATGTATTTTATTAAGGACTTTACAAGGCTTTAACAGTATGAATGTTCTTCTTATCATTTTGTCATCAATCAAATCACATATAATGAATAATGGTAATCTTATGCAGATCTTTATAACATTCTCCCCCTGTGATAATGGACTTAACGATCTCATGCAGATTTCCAACAATCTCCCCCTATTTGATGATGACAAAAACACTTATAGCATAACATTCATTTCAAGAAATACATGCAGATGTATGAGTATGAATGTGACTTAAGATACAATAAGTCACTGTATTGCTAGACAAAGAGATATGAATTAAATGATGTGCATTAATAGTGATCATTCATATAACATACCATGGAACTTAAACGTGTGTAGTTCACAAATTTAAACATATTAGTTCAACAAAGAGATCCTAGATCTAGATTAACATATAACAAATAATTCCTCTTTGCTCGTTAGAAATGTACCTCCTTCTTGTTGATGCCTTGTGACTGCTTTCAACTGCTGCTTTCTCCTGGTTCTTCTTTATCCTCCTCTGGCTTCTGCTCCCCCTCACTTCTTGCAACTCTTTCTTTATCTTCTTCTAGCTCCCCTTCAGTTGTAGACGTCTTACCTTTGTTCTTCAGTTTCAGCTTCTGATTCTTCATAACAGTTCTGCTCCTTTTGCTCCTCTTTTTATGCTTCATCTTTTTCATCTTTTTCTCCCCCTTTTTGTCATCAATCATTTGGGACAGGTACTGAACATGTGTAATGAGCTGTTTGACCAAGTAGGAGGTATTTCCAACTTCCATTTTCACCTCCTGCTGACCGAGTTCCATTTGTTGAGAGAAGGATTGGTTGAGGTTGTCAATTTTCTCTGAGAGAGACTGAATGGATCTCTCATTTTGCTTTTGAAGTTTCACAACTTCTTTCTTTTATTTCTCAATGGACTTGAGATATATCTGATCTCTTTGATGAAGTTTGATGGATATCTCTGTGAATGATGCTTGAAGCTTTTTGTAGAAATCACTCTTTTCACCTCCAACCATCTTCTTTGTTGCATCAGTGACTAAGGAGATGTTTCTAAGCAACTCTTCAGAGTTCTTTAGCAACTCTTGATCAATCAAGGGATCTTCTAGGATTGGTATAGTTGGCTTAGGTTTCTTACTCTTGTAAATGTTTTCAAGAGCGGTGACAATGTCAAAGAATTCTTTGTTGGATGAGGAGGGAACATCAGTAGGTATATCGAAGTGGGACTGAGTTCCTGCAGTCGTAGAGTTAGACGGCTCTGCTACTATTGGCTTTATGGCTTTGGATTTGTTTTTACCAATATTTTCTAGGAGGTAGTATGGAATATATATATTATCAGCATGACGGTAGACTTTGAAATGTTGGGAATTCTTAATCAGCATCTTTGTAAAGGATTGGACTCTCGGGAAATTTTGAGAGATCATCTTCAGATTTGGAAATTTTGAGTAACACCAGCTGATGAAGCTTTTATCTGCAAATGAAATGGCCTTCAACCAGGGCATCCATGGGTAGAACCATGTTAATTGTTCACTGTCAAGATCATATAGAACTGTAGTTCGACCCAGTTCAATGTCTTGAAAATTGTTAAGTATATCCTCTATGGTCATTGATACCACTTTCATTTGTCCGTTAACATGATCTATCCATCTTGTTGGCAACACAGCTCCTAGTTTGTCACAGGCCTCCAGCACTATCCTTCTTCGAATTCTTGTGGCTGTTGGACTAAAGTTACTTTCTGATTCATTATTCTCAGAATTAGAATCCTGTTGTACTTCATTATCCTCCATTGCTTCCTTTTCTTTTCCAATGTTAGTTTTTATGGTACTCTTTCCCTTTGAACTTGCTTCCTCCGTGGTCACTTTCTTTGATTCTTCAGCTGGCTCATAAGCCATTTCTTCTGTCTGTTCTTCATTGACATCATCTACTGTTGATTCATCTGAGTTCTTTTCAGTGGTCATGACTTCATACTTTCTTTCTGATTCACTGATTTTTGCAACTTCCTCATCATCTGCTTCATCATCATCACCAAGATCAATTGTCTTAGGTGGAGCGTTTACTTCTAGAAATTTCATCATTTGTCTGAGTCGTGCACTCTAGCTTCTTCTTGCTGAAGGCTTGACAATAAGTGCCTCAGATGCTTCTTATTTTTCCTCAGAGTCATCTCCAGAGATAGATGAGCTCTTCAATGAGGCTGCCTCAACTTTCAACTTCTTCTTGAGTGATTTAGAAGGACTGGGCATAGGGGACAAAGATTCTTCGGTTTGTGATGATTCATTCATCAGTGTACTTGCTTTCCTTTTCCCTTTGTCTGTCTTTGAGGTGCCCTTGCTGCTGCTACCAGATATTCTTAATCTCTTATTCTCCATGGGGTTCCTTTTCCAATTGTCAAACAGTTTAGGGGACATTACTTTGTTGACATTTAGGGTTTCTCCCTCATCGTCCCCAATTTTGCTTTTCAGCCTTTTCTTCAGTATGATGCTCAGGAACCTTCCATAATAAACCTTTAAGATAGGTTTATCTGAGGTCTTCATTTTCCTGATATCCTTGGCTATCCAATCAGACAACATAGCTCCAAAGTTTATCTTTTTCTTCATGACAATGGCATTCATAATTTTTAATTGAAGATCACTTACAGTGTCATGAGCGGTATCTTTGCATAAGATACACTTTCCTGCAATCTCTGCTAAGAACTCAAATTTCTCTGGGAATTCCTTTTTCTTTATTCCTTTGAGATGAGGATTTTTTACATATCCCATCAATCTCTTGCCTTTATCAGAATTGATTCCTCCCAGAGATGATAATCATTGGTTGGTGAATTCTAGACATTGATTGATTTCTGCAGCATCTATCTTTAGTGTTACTCCTCGAACATTAATAGTTAGAACATCACTATCAATTACTGCATTCTGATAGAACTCTTTGACCAGATTAGAGAAGATTTTGGTGTTCGATTCTAAGCATTCTGAGAATCCTGCTTACCTTACACGCTTAAGGACATCTTTGAACTTTTCATCTGATTCTCCAAACTTATCGAAACCAAGTTGAATACCTGATAGGACTTGACAATTTTCCATAACGAGGGTTTGTTGAATAAATGATATTTGATTGTAGATGGAGATTTGAAGCGATAAGGGTTTTGGAGTTTCTGGAGGTGCCAATTTTGGTTTGCTGAAGATTTGATGATCCTAAGGTTTTAAGAGATCAGCATGGTTTTGTGAGAGGAAAGATTTTGATAACTGATAGGAAAGAACTACCGTCAATATTTGAATTTGGACCTGTGTCAGTTCCCTCTTTTTGCCAAGGACACGTGTAGAAAACTCATTTGTTGAACGTGGCCATGACTATTGTAATTTCCACAACAGTTACTTATCAGTTACCCTGGCCTGAGAATGTGGTCATCTCCTTTCTCTTTGACCATTGACTTTGCCTGTTCGTAGAGTGACTTGATATCTTGTCTTTTCACTCTACGTTCATTGAGAGAAGACTTTGGTCATGACTCTTGCTGCTCAGATACTGGTTTGCACTTATCCCAGTGAGTGCAGTCCTTGATGGGAAGGTCTCCAATTAAGTTTGAAGTGGCTTCCTTCTAGACTGCGTATCTTAACTGCTCAGAAGAAGCCTCGCTCTCTTTTGTTATTTGTGATGATAGTCTTGTATCTGTACCAGTAGATGAGCTGGACTGATTGCTTAATGAAGACTTCCTTCTAATACCAGCTTCTTTTTCTTCTAGAAAATCCCATGATCAACTCTTCTTTAAGAGATCAGCTTTTCTCCTTTGTTTCATTAACATCTTAAGTACTGGAGAAGTTTTAGTGATGCATTCCATTCAGTCTTTCAACAGGATTAAGGAAGCTCAGAAAGGGCAGGCCTCTAAGTTTGGAGCTTAGGGCTTGGTTTGTGTCTGAGGCGCTTATCTGAGGGAAGACTGCTTTGATGAAGTGGAAAGAATGTCATCACTGTACTCCTTGGGTTTGGTATTTTTATGGGAGTAGTGTTTTGTAGGTTGTAGTTGTAGGGTCAATGTACTCTACTCTCAGGATGTTAATCATAGTGATTCTACGATTTGGAACAATATGGCTGACCTGGTTTGTCAGTCGTAGAGTTTAGAGACTCTACGACCTGGGGTGAGGATTTATTTTGGGACTCTGGTTCTAAGAAAAGGTTGTGTATGATGGAGTGTTAAGCCTAGGACTATAGGAGCTTCTTTTGAGCCATGATTCATTCGAGATCTGCAGATGAGGACTTGGTGATCTGCTTCTTAATGTGCTAGAGAATTTTTGAACCAGTTTATTCACATATGAACATACTTTACTGGTTTTGTGAACTGGTAATATGTGGAATGATCATTAGAAAAAAAGGAAGTATGGACTTTCTTCTGCTCTTATCTCTGAAGTCAGCAATGAATTCCACTTCTCCTCAACCTGAGCATTGCTAGACTTAGCAGATTGTTGCTCACCCATAGTTGATACTTTCATCTTAGAAGAATATAATCTTCATCATTGGATCTTCTTCATTTTATCGTAGAGTATTTTCTTTGGCACTGGTTACTCTACGATCCTCTTATCTGATATTGCAATTGTAGAGTTCCTGTTCTACATTTTAAGCTTCTCTGTTATTGACTGGTAGACATGGATATGATCTTCCATTTTCTGCTTGATGGATAAGAGGGATCTTGAGACTTCAGCTTCTTTCTTAGCTCTTTACTGCAATTTTAGAGCTTAATTCTTCAGCTTCTGTGATCTTTAGAATTAGTCTGAACATTGATGTATACACTGCTTCTGTAAGCTTTGTTGACTTAGCTTTTAACACTTCATGATGCCGAATGGCTTTCGCTTCTGAGGGTCTATAGAGAGTGTCTCTGGAGGATCATGATTCTGCATCTGCAAGTTAAATAATTTTCTAACTAAGTACCCACTTGACATTGGGATCCGGTAATATTAGTTCTATTATGCAGCTCACATGTGATGATAGTTTAAACATGCTACATGAGAGTGTGTGTGTGGGAGCAAATATGTGTGGAATTGATGTGGATCCTCAAATCTTTTACTTAGATGAATACTTACTTACATCATGTTCTAAGTGTTTGAACCTTAGTAGAGTAGTGGTCAGTTCTGTGAGTTGTACCCAGATGGTTCGTAGAGTTGATCAGTCTCTACAACCCCTCAAAGTATAACAGCAGACACGACTATACTCTGCGACTTGTCAACAACTTAGATCATGGAGTAATGGGCCTATATCACAATAAGTAAGTAAGCTAAGGTAAGATGAATTTTAAGCATTAAGTATTGACACCTCTTAGAATCCTTTAAACGGTAGAGCTGATGACCAGAGATGAATATAAGATAAATTCTATTTGAGTATTCCTTATCCAAGATGAAAGATAAACTTTCAACACCAGAACCAATTTAATCAAAGACAAGTCCTTGACCAGTGATTAGTCAGCACACACACGAGCAACTGCTTAATATTTAGAATTTCTAACTCTTTTATCATCAAGATAAGATTTAAGTACTAACAGTGAATACTCCTCAGATATCTTTCTCAAGTGCTACATTTTCATCTTCAAATGTGGATGGAGAGAAAGTAAAACTAACTTTACATTTTCTCTCATTTCCCTTTTGAGAAGGAAAATGATTCTTTGATTGAACTCTGAGATATAGTGATGCAACATATATATTATGTCATGCAATACATATCTATGATTAACAACATAAGTATTAGAGGGGATGGAAATAAATACCTCACTGATGTCAATCACTTGACAATTAGTGGTTCTGCTTGTGATGATGCAAACTGTTGATGGTCAAACTTTCAAGTTCTGGTTAACATCATCATTTGTTTTTTTAGTGCACGACATTGATTGTCATGTCAAGCAGATCCTTTGAATTATGGACAGAGAGAAGGTCTGACATCCCACGTTCCTTAATGTACCTGACTGAACTTCAAAGTTCACGACGTTGAGTAGGGATATGCCACTTGTGTTTGAGAAGCTTATGAACACATCATTAGAGAGCAGTGATGATGAAGCTATATTATAGATCATCATTGATAAATCTTCTCAAACTCCTTTAGTAGAGATGCAGATTCTGACATATTCATACATTTCATTTTTCCAGAACTGTGAATGAACAGTTCTCTGTTCTTGCTGCACCTTTACTTTTTCTCTCGGTTGATTTGATCTGCTGTATTGGACTTCAGCATGCCTAATGTTAATGATGATATTTTCTTTTCAACACTTAGTCCATTTTGCACATCTCCAGGTAGTTACTCACATCGAATACCTGCACATACAATTTTCAACGTGTAAGCTTATTACTGTAATGACTTACAACCAATACCGAGATTTAGAATTGATCTAAATTTGTGTCATGGATCAACTCAAAGCGTGAGCTTTAACATATTCATGGGAACCTGCTCTGATACCAATTGTTAGTTCTCGGGAATACAATAGAGATCTAGAAATCCTTTAAAACTTTTTCATTTTATTACAAAGTATATCGGTTATGATATATCAGTTATGATTAATAGAATCAATTCATGCACAATGAAATATACTTTAATAGTCCCTTCTAAGATATAACCATAATCTTAGTTCAATGATCAAATCTACAATATGGTTGATAACAGATATATCAGTTATGTGCATAATGTAAATGACATAAAGTAAATAACACAGAAGGTTTTAAGTGGTTCGGAGACTGAATAACTCTTACTCCACTCTTCTACTTAAACAAGTAGGAATCCACTAATGGTTTTAGTCACTAAGACAAAGACACTCCGCCCTCCTCAAGTCCAGCAGACATGAGTTGTTTTTAGTCCCTCGGACAAGGATCCTTTGACCCTCTTCAAGGCCAGCAGACTTGGAACTCCAGTTCACTAAGAACTCTTTAAAGCCAGCAACCCTGAAACACTGTAGACTAAGACCGGCAGTCTTAGAATCTCTTGTACCTTTTGGTACTCAGTAAGTCTAACAGACTTGACTTTGTTTAGTCACTTAAGATAAGGACGCTCCGCCCTCTTTGGTGTGCTGATTGTTTGTTGGGTTGTGCTGCCAAGATGAACTTTGATTTCCTTCATCTTCAAGTACTTAGCAGCTATTTGTGATCTTCTTCTGGATACTGCTAATGATGGTCGTTGGAGCTCTTCTTCTTCTGGTACATAGCAGATGCAGATGATCACTCTTGATGAACACTAGTTGACTTGAATACATAATCTAGTTCTATTTTTCATCTTTCCAGCTTAGAGTGTTCATTACTTGATCATAGAGTTTCCCTTCTAGATTTACCTTCAGCTCTGGTCATTCTTGATCTTGGCTTATTGGTCATTCGACTCTTAGCTCATATGCCAACCCTTCGGCATACCTCTGATGTTGCAGTGGAGCTTTTAGCTATTTTGTACAATCGGTGATCTTGCTCTTGTTCACCATAGGCACACCCCAATCTGAATGATGTTTGCTCTTATGTAGATCTCCATTTCCTTCCCGTTGGAAACTTGCCGTTGAAATCTTCCCATTACACTTCTTTTCGTTGGAGACTTACTTGCTGCAGACTTGTCTATTGTGCCAATGAATATTTTACTTCTTGAAGTCTGTAAGTGATGGCTGAGTCAGCATCCACTAACCGGTACCAAGGTAGTGGAGTCATGTGTACTGACTTTTGCTGCAATAAATATGACTCTTTGAATCCCACTGAGATTGATTCCCTTTTTAGCTTTTTAAGTAATCAGTCGCTCATCTTGGGATACTAAACCTACATGCTCTTGATATCTTCAATCCTTTCTGGCACTATCTTACTCTATAATCAGCTGTGGTGTACCTTGTTGTTCTTGATCGTAGAGTGCTTGCTTCATAAGGCAGCCTGTTGCTTCTGATCGTAGAGTTAGTTGCTCGCTTCACAATGTGGCCTTATGATTATGCATGTTGTGCACTGCCTGACTGCACTTGTTTTACGGTTTAATGTGCTTCTTACTGTTCTGCAGTTTGTGAGCCTTATGCTCTATGATCTCCATTTAGCTTTACGTTCTCAGAGCATATTGGTTTGAGCTTTTGTTGCAGCGTGCTTATCATAGAGGATTGCTCTATGTTCTTCAAGTGTTAGCCCTGCTGCTGTGTCATAGAAGACTGCTCCATGACCTTCTGATGCCTTGGCACTTTTGTTGTAGAGAACTGCTCTACTTAATCTTCAGACACTATCTCTTCTGTCATAGAGGATTGCTCTATGATCTTCCGATGCTTCGTTTAGGCTGTCAGAGTGTCTTTGCTGCCTTTGGCTCAACTCTACGATCTCTTGATCTGGCTGATGATTTTAACATCACAAGCAACCTAAACATCAAATTTGAAGATTAAAATCCACTGTTTATGCTTTATACTTATATGTTGATACAGTTAGCAAAATCAATCGCAGTGAACTCGTTTCTTAACCAAATTAATCTGTTTAACTTTTGTTTTCTTCGTTTTTACATGTATAAACATAATCAATTATCAATTTAACCGATTAACATGCAAAACAAGCATCAATTTCATACCTTTAAGCCATATTCGTATATTACTACTTTGTAAATTTCTGAACTTCCAATTACAGGCATAATCTCATGAATTAATTCAATTAAACAATTTATAAACATCATATAGTAAATTATACATGCATTTAAACAATTATAAACAACTCACAATCAATTTTCACATAAGGTTCCATTATCAGATAACTTAAAAACGTACGTTCATGGAGAAAATTTAAAAAAAAAACATAAATTGAAGTTTGGGATTAGAAAATTACCTTTGATTGTTTGTTTAGATTGCTATAGGCTTCTTTGATTCTCCAAACTCCTTCTTAATCAAAATTTTCTCTCAAGTTTTCTCTCTGGCTTAGTTTAAGAAAATACTGATAATGGAATGTGTATCAAATAAAAGTGGCAGAGTGTGGTAGTCAGTTAATCCCATAATAGGTTAACTGACTCCAACCCCCACTAAGGCCTCGTTTGGCTTGCTTATTAAAACTTTTCTTTTGGTTTATTTTAATAAATTACTTATAATATAGTTAATGTCACATATTTAATTAATTAAATAATCTCATTTAAATCAATTAAATAAAATAGAATAATTCTACATTAAATCACATAGTCACATAAATAAAATTCTCCTTTATTAAATATGACAAATTATTAAATCTCTAATTAATTATTAAATTAATTAGAATAACATTATGCTTATTTAAATAATGCATTTAATCAAATAAGTTCAATTAAATACATAATTTGAATATAAAAATTCTCTACATTTAACTAATGTAATACACATAATTAAATTAATCTACCACAAATTCTTTAATTAATTATTTAATTCAACAATTAAATCATCGAAAATATTTATTTAATTCAATAAATATTTAAATTAAATTACAAAAATCTCGTTTGTCACATCTTCCCCCCTTAAAAGGATTCTGTCCCCAGAATCACGACTCAATTAATTCGTCCCGTTACATTCTCCCCTCCTTACAAAGATTCTGTCCCCAGAATCGCTACACATAGATTAAGCAAATAGCTGTGGATAATTTCTCATCATCTGATCTTCGAGTTCCCACGTAGCTTCTTCAGCGTTGTGGTTCCTCCAGATCACCTTAACAGAAGGTATAATTTTATTTCTTAGCACTTGCTTTTTCCTGTCAACTATCTGAACAGGCTCTTCTTCGTAAGATAAATCTTTTTCAACTTGCAGGGGTTTATATTCTATCACGTGTTTGTAGTCGGGTTTGTATGGTCGTAACACCGAGACATGAAAGACATTGTGGATGTGTTGTAACATCGGAGGTAAAGCTACCTCATATGCGACTTCTCCAACTCTCCTTAACACTTGAAATGGTCCAATGAACCTCGGGCTCAGTTTTCCCTTCTTACCAAAACGAATCTTCCCCTTCCAGGGGGATATTTTTAAGAAAACGTAGCTACCAGATTCAAACTCTTGATTTTTATGATGTTGATTGGCATATTTCTTCTGCCTATCCTGAGTTGCTATCAATCTTGCCCTGATCACTTTGACGATTTCTGCAGTCTGTTGTACCAGTTCTGGTCCTAGCAATTGACGTTCGCCAACTTCATCCCAACATAATGGAGTTCTGCACTTTCTGCCATACAATGCTTCGTAAGGGGGCATGCCAATACTTGCGTGGTAACTGTTATTGTAAGCAAATTCCACCAACGATAGATGTTCATCCCAATTTCCTTTGAAATCCATGATACAAGCTCTTAACATATCTTCCAGTGTCTAAATCGTTCTTTCACTCTGTCCGTTGGTCTGTGGATGGTATGCCATACTCATACGTAACTACGTTCCCATGCACTCTTGTAGTCATTTCCAGAAGTTTGATGTGAAGCACGAATCCCTATCTGAGACAATATATATTGGAACACCGTGCCTCGAAACAATCTCCTTTACATACAACTTCGACAACTGATCTAGATTGAATCTGATCTTGATCGGTAAAAAATGTGCTGATTTCGTTAGTCGATCTACGATAACCCATACTGCTCTGAAACCTTTCTGAGTCATCGGAAGACCCACTACGAAATCCATTGTGATATGTTCGTATTTCCATTCTGGGATTTCTAACGGTTGTAATAACCCACTTGGCCTTTGTTTTGCTTTAACTATCTGACATGTCAAACACTTGGCTACAAAATCGGCAACGTCCCTCTTCATATTCAGCCACCAGAAATGCTGTCGGAGATCTTGGTACATCTTCATACTTTCCGGATGAATCGAATATCTAGAATTATGAGCCTCGCTCAAAATTTCCTCCTTAACTTTTGGTACTGGCGGAACCCAAATTCTTCCTTCGAATCTCAATACTCCTTTGTTATCAACTTTAAATTTCACTTCATCACCTCTAGATATTCTTTTCCTGATTTTCTCACATTCCTCGTCCTGAATTTGTACTTCCTTAACCTTATCCACCAAAGTTGGGCCGGTTCCCAATTGAAACAATTTTCGTCAGACTCTTCTGGATATTTCACCTCCAATTCTAGTTTCGCCATTGCTGTAATTAGCTCCTCCTCAGCGGTAATTATAGACAGTTTCTCCCGACCCTTTCTGCTTAAGGCGTCTGCCACAACGTTCGCTTTACCCGGATGGTATAAAATTTCGCAGTCATAATCTTTTATCAATTCCAACCATCTCCTCTGTCGCATGTTCAGATCCTTCTGTGTAAAAATATATTTCAAACTCTTATGGTATGTATATATTTCACACTTCTCCCCGTAAAGATAGTGCCTCCATATCTTCAAAGCAAACACTACCGCGGCCAATTCCAAATCATGGGTAGGATACCCCTTCTCATAGTCCTTTAATTGTCGTGATGCGTACGCAATGACCTTACCGTTCTGCATAAGCACACAACTTAGTCCTTTATGCGACGCATCACTGTACACCACAAAATTTCCTGTGCTATCCGGTAGAGACAACACATGCACTGTACTCAACCTCTTCTTTAATTCTTGGAAACTTTCCTCACACTTCTCCGTCCAAACGAACTTCACCGTCTTCCTAGTCAAATTCGTTAACGGAGTCGTAATTTTGAAAAAATTCTGAATGAATCTTTTGTAATAACCTGCCAATCCTAGAAAACTCCTTACTTCCGATGGTATTTTCGGCTGATCCCAGTTAAGCACTGCTTCAACTTTTGACGGATCCACCGAAATTCCATCCTTGTCAATCACATGTCCAAGAAATTGCACCCGCTCTATCCAGAATTCATACTTTGAAAACTTAGCGTACAACTTCTCTCTTTTTAACGCTTCTAATGTCGCCTTCAAATGCTCTGTATGCTCTTCCTTAGTTTTGGAATAAATTAGAATATCGTCGATGAATACTACTACAAACTTGTCCAAAAACGGCTTAAACACCCTGTTCATTAAGTCCATGAATGCTGCAGGAGCATTCGTTAGATCAAATGACATCACCAGAAACTCGTAATGACCATAACGAGTCCTGAACGCTGTTTTTTGTACATCTTCCTTCCTCACCTTTAATTGATGATAACCACTCCTCAAATCTATCTTCGAGAAATACCTAGCTCCTTTCAATTGATCAAACAAGTCATCAATTCTTGATAACGGGTATTTATTCTTAATCGTAACCTTGTTCAATTCTCTGTAATCAATGCAAAGTCGCATCGATCCGTCCTTCTTTTTGACAAATAACACCGGTGCTCCCCACGATGATACGCTCGGCTGAATATATTTCTTATCTAAAAGTTCTTGCAGGTGTACCATCAATTCTTTCATCTCTACTGGAGCCATACGGTACAGAGCTTTCGATATCGGGGCGGTTCCTGGTGCCAAATTGATTACAAATTCAACTTCCCTATCTAGCGGAATTCCTGGCAAATCATCTGGAAAGACGTCTACAACGTCCCTTATGACAGGTATCTCTTCTAATTTCGGACTCTCTTTTCGAGTATCAACTATGTAGGCTAAGTACCCCACACAGCCTTGTCTCAACAACTTCCTGGCCTGCACCATCGTCGGACAACTCGCTTGCCTAGACGACTTGCTGCCATAAAATACTACCTTGGACGGAGTCATAAGGTTAATACGTTTCTTTTGGCAATCAATTATCGCTCCATAATTGAATAGCCAATCCATTCCTAAAATAACGTCAAATTCCTCAAGTTTGATTGGGATAAGATCTACAGTCATTACGTTTCCCTTAATGTCCACTCTACAGTTCTTGTGTATATACCTAACAGGAATTACCTCCCTATTCGCAATTTCTATGTTCAAAGGGTAATCTAATTCCTCCTTAGGCAAATCTAGATTCTTAGCAAAGTCATCAGATATAAATGAACAAGTAGCACCCGAATTAAACAATACATAAGCATCTATATTATTGATCGGAATGATACTTAACACCACATCGTGAGACTGCACGACATCTTGTACGGTCATGTTGAAAGTTCTGGTGGTAGGTCGGTTTGCTGGTGCTGATCCGGTTATGGTTAACGTGTTACCGCCACTGTTTCCTTATTTCCTCCTGTTCCTGCTCCTCCTGCTGCCTTCTTGGGACAATCCCTAGCCAGATGATCCTTTGATCCGCAAGTATAACAAGCGCCCTTCTTTGGATTCGGACAATTCGGTGCTATATGGCCTTCTTGACCACAATTGTAGCAAACCTTCTTCCCCTTCAGGCATATCCCCACATGATTCTTCCCGCAGGTAACACACATTTCCACTTTTTTCTTCTGACCTCCCTGTTGATTTCCAGCAGATCCATTGTCATTCCACTTCCTCTTCTGATTATGACCTCCACTGTTACTACCACTTGCTTTGTTATTATCATTTTCGCCCTTCTTCTTCTTCTGCTCCTGGTTATACTTAGTCAGAGCATCACTCCCACCTTCTGCGATAAAACTTCGGCAAAAGTGTTCAATTAGAACATTGACACCTTGTTGTACAATCACGGCTTCAATCCTTGTTCAAATCTCCTCGCCTTCCTCTCATCGGTGTTCACCTGGTAGGTTGCGAATCTAGCTAATTCGTTAAACTTCGTAGCGTATTCCGGTACAGTTATGGTACCCTGTTTCAGTTCTAGGAATTGAATCTCCATATGATTACGCGAGCTTGTCAGAAAATACATCTCAAAGAACATCTCCTTAAACCTCTCCCACGCGATTACACCCTGACCTCCTCGAACCTTATTCGCTTGCCACCAGTAACTGGCCTCTGACTTAAGCATGAATGTTGCAAAGGCAGTATTTTGGTCCTCACTAACCCTAGCAACGTCAAACACTTTCTCCATTTCCATCACCCAGGTTTGGGCTTCGATTGGGTTCAGGGATCCCCTAAATTCTGGCGGTCCTACCGCTTTGAAATCCTTAAATGACGTCACTGGTGGAGCTTGCGGCTGATTCGCAAGTGCTCCAGCCAAAAGGTTCACCAACTGCTGTACAGGATTAGCATTGACATCGTTGTTGTTATTGGTAGAGCTCTCCTGAGCTTGTTGACTTGGTTGGCGTCTCGGCGGTATTTTCTGTTCAAGAATATGCGCTTATTAGATCATCACTCAATTTCTTAAGTATTTCATACTTAACTTAAACAATTCAAATTAAACACATAACACTTAACATCTTCAAATAAATTTTGATATTTCATTCATTCAAAAGTCTTAAACATAAAAAGGATAGCATCACTGCTATTTACATCAACTATCCCGAGATCAAAGAATCTTCAGGATTAAATAGTCATATTCCATTGTGTATAATCACACTGAAATTTACATTAACTGCTACCACAAATATTTACATAGACTTCAATATGTTTCCTATCACGGTCTACTAAGGCGTCGAACCGCCTTCCTACGTTCTTCCTCTATGATACGAAACATCGTCCTGCAATCCAACATGTACCATGGCAAGTCCTCGAACTGAACTGGATAGTGGAGAACTCGATCCTGGGCCCTATCAATCACTGTCTGAAAAGTGTAGTCTGTCTCCTCAATCTTAGCTTTCTTTTCCCGTTCGCCTTCTTCGGAAATTTCTGCACGTCGAGCGGTATTCATCCAAGCGTCCTCTGATCTAGCACGTTACGCTGACTCCTCACTCAGATCATTCTTCAATTTCTCGATTTCAAGTTTGATCTTCTCATTCTCAGTTAACAGGTCTTCCTTTTGACTTTCTGCCTGAACTAACTTCTATTCTACGTCTCCAAGACGTATATCCAAATCCTCAATCTTCTCATTCTTCTGGTCTATAAGAGTCTGGCGTCTATTTGCCAGTCCCTCCAAGTCTCTGACTCTATACTATAACTCTATGGTACGATCATACAACGCATCGTACATCTCGACATCGATAGAGGTAATGGGTAACTCCTCGGGATCCTCCTTATCATCCTCAGCCTCTACCTCTACCTCCTTAGACTCAGAATCCTCCTCTGGATCAAACTCAGGCTCATGTTCCTGACCCACAACAATGATCAATGGAGATGGCTCTCTCTGTATCAACTGCTCCCGGATAACATGGATATCACGGGGCTCCTCCTCTCCAGCTACTCAAGGCTCATCCTCCCTAAGCTGACTGAATCCTCCCACATCCGACATCCTGACAACAAAGTTTAAGTTTTAATTAATACTCGGTACTACTCGCGGCACATAGGTTGTTAACACATAAGCACATAACACATAAAGTCTTTTATTATCTTTAATGAATTAAGGAATTCATTTTTGGGAACTCGATAAAAGTTTATCACCACTATGTGAAAGTAGTATGCACATAAGCCATTCATATTTGATATGATGTAGCATATACTTTGTAATCTTATTCGGTTATTAATAAAAGAATTGATTTTCTTAAAAGGCATTTTATATTATCTACATAGTGCTGTTATATTAAATGTGATAAACCCATAGTTTTGAGCAATGCTTTTAGAATCATGATGGTGATCATGCTAATGAGATCTAAATTCTAGATAGCTCACAAACTAAAATCGTTCCTAATCGTTGGATTAATAAAAAGGGAATTAGTGAATCCGGATAGATTAGTACATACATTGCTTGCTCTTATGAAGAGGATGATTGATCTCATAATCATTTGTGTGGAGACACTAAAGCAAGTATGTAGGTGCTTATTGGAGAATAAGTTCACTGAACGTGACTCGCTAAGGAATACCTAATGGAGTTTTACTCGGCTGTCAATAGGAATTCCTCTAGTGATAGTAGTACAAGTGATCCTTAGACTTGAGATCATCATAGTATCTTGTGTATGATAAGTTATACTTTGACATGTCCCTTAAGACCTTTAGGGTATATCAAAGGGTATGATTGGGTATAATAAGTTGTACATGGAGATAGGTGAATGATCAACAAAGAATCTACCACGTCTAGTAAAAGATGTGAATGTCCTATGTGATTCGATAAATGATAACTCAGTAGTCCTTGGCCAAGGCAGAATGAAATTAGAAAGGAGTTTATAATTTGCATTATTTAGAGTTGTGCATTTGGGAATCGAAATACATATAATTAAATAAAATAAGCTTGACAGAAATTCCATATCTTATATTTAATTGGGACATTGTATGGTAGAAGGATTGAATTGTACGGTAACTATTTACTCAAAGGTTCTTTTGTGATTAATGTTGAAATCTATATTATCTGAAAAGTCGTTGATCGCTAAGGGGACTTACCCTTATTGTAGAATAAATATTATTTATTTAAATGAATTAAATAGTTTAATTTATTTATTTAAATAAGATTAGAATTGTTCTAATTGATTTATTCACAACCGGTTTAATATGGAGAACCTAAAGGGTCACACAGCAAAAGAAAAATATTTATTTAAGAAGTAAATGACATAATTGTAATAATAAGTTAAGTGTATTTAATTTAATCTATGGTGATAGAATAAATTAAATAGCTTAATATTTATTATTTAATATTTTAGAAATATTAAATATAAATTAATAAGAGGAGTCTTATTATTATTATTACTATTACTATTATTTAATTCCTAATAGGGATTGAGAATTAATTAATATTACTATTATTTAATTCCTACACTACTACAAAATAGTAAATAGACAACTCTTAAACCACAACGTTTTTATAAAAAACGTTGTGGTATTTTTTTACATAACGTTTTTTTAACAAAACGTTGTAGTTTGGTAGACAAAAACGTTGTGAATTTAGAAGGGCAAATTTTTGATTTTGAATAAATAACATTTTTTTAAAAAAACGTTATCTATTTAAAAAACACGGAGGGGCATAAGGAGTAATTTAAAGCACATAATCGACGTCTCAAAAACTAGGGCTCAAATTCAGCTCCAACTCAGAGCTCGAGCTCTCCTCTTCGACAAAGCCTCTTACTCGCTATGAAAAATCTCAATCATTACAGAAAAACCCAAATTCCTCCGTAGAAAACTCCCAAGCTAGTTTCTCTCTCCTCGTCCTCTTTCTCTCAATCAACACTGATTTACCTGTTACAAATTCAGTTTCTTTCATTAATGGTGGATTATTTCTCGAACAATCTGTTCCTTCGTCTTTTATTTCATTACAGAACGATAATTCTTCTTCGATTAATTTTTCGACCTCAATCTCATGTACGCGGCCGCGGACTCGCAGGAGACAAGGGGGAAATGAGATTTTCCGGCGTGACACGGAACGGAGCGGAGGATTTTTGTCGGTGAGCTTGTCAGTGAAGGGGAGTGGTGAGGGTTTTATTCCGGATTCAGGTGAAATTTTGGGGCAAAATGGGCTGGATCTGTTTCTGCTATGGTTTCTAGGTTGAAGTTACAGAGGTTGGTGGTCCTCTCATGTCGAGTCTGTATTCCTCTTTTCCCTTGGAGTCGCACTGCTTTTCCTTCTTGGATTGTGGGTCCGTACTCAGATCACTCAGTTCTCTAAGGTATTTATATATACTTATGCTTATACTTCCCCTGTGCCTTATTCTAATTAATATTCTCTTTTTATATGCTAGTCTCTTTTACATGTACTTGACAGATTCAGTTTCATATTTGCTTATTTTAAGATTTCTTTGTAGATTTGTTATCATTTATTTTGGCATTTGTAGTTTGCGGAAATATGGATATTCTTTTAGGAAATTATGTAGTGATTTCAGTGATTAGTTATTTGCAGATCTTGTGGTTGCTTGGGGGTGACTAGTTTAGTTTTTCAGTTAAACTTTCTCCCCATCTCTTTGAGGGAAAACCATTTTATCCGGGGTAATCTGGCTTAACTGATACATAATTCTGCTAAACTTGTAACTCTCAACACCTATTGTGTTCACTGGTCCACATAAAATTGGTGCTGCTGAGAAGTAGGTGGTGGCTTGTTTCTTTGGACTCCATTACTGTGAGTTGTGTGAATGAGGAGAGAGGAAAAGGAGTGGGGACTGAAAGTGGAGGGTTTTTGATTTTGCAGGTTATCCTTTCAATTCTTATACTTCCCCTTATAATTCATGACTTCACACATTATACTTTCATATTTTCTTTTCTTTCTCTTAACCAATGCAATAGCTTCTCTGTTTCTATTACGGTAATGGTTATGTGAGGAATGAAGAGCTATATATTACTCCAGTTTATTTTATTTTTAAAACAATTACTTATATTTTTGCTGCTCATTTGTTTATGTTTGATACATAGAAAACTAAGAGGGCACCAAAGGTGGAAGTTGGAACTGCAACCACTGATGCATCCATGGATGAATGGCTCGAGGTTTGTACTTTCATGCATTATCACAGTCGACGTCATCTTGTGGTCGATTATACTTGTAAATTGTAATTTCATAATATAGTTGTACTCTTTTTTTTTTAAGTAATAAGTGTTTTATTGATAGTAATACTTAATATAGTTGGACTTGGAAGTCTTTAATTTCTTTCAAGTACATAGAGCTCTTGTTGAGTAATATCTTTTTTGCTCAGGGAACTGCGTATACTCGATCGCTGTCTAGCAAATCAAAGAAACACATGCCTTGCTATTGTATAGCATGACAAAGGAACTTGTACGTTCCATTGTCTTGGAGCTTCTAAAAGTTGAGCCTTTATCCTTTGAACGCAAAACTAACATACATTTCTGGTAGAAAAAGATGCAATTTTGTCAAATCTGAGGGTTTAGAGGGTTTCTGCTAAAAGATGTGTACCTTACCTATTTAGTTTGATTATGAATGTTCGGATTATTCAATTGATAGTTAGTGTAGTATTTATTTATGGTATTTTGATTAGCTTATGCTACGAGTGCAGTAGTGTCAAATTTTTCGAGTAACCGAAACCTGTAAAAATGTTTCTGCAGTGATGTGATGCTTAAGTTTTGTCAAGTGAATCGAAATCTTGGTATGTTTATATTTTGATAGGTCGTGCTGGTGCTGTGTGGAACTCTCTCAAGGTCTTTGGGTGCTTGCAAAGTCTTTAATATCTCTGAATTGCAAATGCTAGCATTTACTATGGTGCTATAGTGTTTGGTTTTTTACCTTCATGTTTGGTCTGATCTTTTTGGTTCATATGCTGAGTCATCTTGTGCTGCCCTTGTTGTTGCTTCTATTTCATCTTTTGGCATCAATCATGAGTTTACTGCTATGTGTTATCCCTTGCTCATTAGTTCCATGGGAATCCTTGTTTGCTTGATAACAACCCTCTTCGCTACTGATTTTTTTGAAATTAAAGCTGTCAACGAAATTGAACCAGCACTCAAGAAACAACTTATCATCTCTACTATCTTTGGATCTACTATGCAGCAGAGGCCACGGTTGAACACCAATCAGTTTGAACTAATAAAAGAAAAAGGAACTGGAAGAAAGATGGGAGTTCTGATATGAGTTGAATGAGGCAACAACATGTTCGGTCTTTTCTTTCAGAATATAGAGTAGGGATACCAAGTCAGTTGGTCGCCTCTACGTGCAGTCCAGTTTCCATGTTAATTTCTGAATGTTCTATTTTCCTAAAATTGGCAGGCTATATGGCCATACAGTGGTCACTATCACCCAACAGAAGAGAATTTCATGGAATTCATTAGTTTCCTTGAGGAGCACCATGTTGACTTGAGCAATGTCAAGGTTATTACCTAGACTTTAAAGGTCATTTATAAATGAATATAATACAACGGGACTTCTATGTACTCAATACTAATTAGTACGTGTCTTTGTGGTTGTTTCGTGCAGAGATGTGCAATAGACGACGACGACGATCCATCCTTAAAACTTAACATTATCGAGGATCCAAAGTCCGAGTTTCTAGGGATTCCCTCTTCAGAAAATATGCAATCTGGTAACGAGGAATCGGGTGGCAACAAGAATATGACTAGTATCAATGTTGGCAGTACTTGTTGGGGCAATGGAAAAACACCAGTTTTTGAGTTGCGGAGACCCCTATCGTCGAAATGGACTACAGGGGCATGCCCACATTATTGAAGAATATATATTCATTGACAGATTGTCAATCCTTTGGATGTGCTTTTCAAAATACTTTTTTATTTTTTTGGATTGCCAAAATTAGGACTGAATATTAGCTGCTACTTACCTGAATCGTCACCTACAGATAGCAATATCTGCATCTAACACTGGTGGTGCCTGGGACAATGCGCAGAAATATATTGAGGTAATTATCTTATTTGCATGTGTCAAGATGGTTTGTTGTTTGTTTTTTAATTAAGGAATTGATGTTTAAATTTTGAAGTTTGTCAGGCTGGTGCCTCTGAGCATGCCAGGACCCTTGGACCAAAGGGATCTGATCCACACAAGGCAACTGTGATTGGTGATACCATTGGAGTTAGTTTGTAGTTGGTAGTAGCTTAATTTTATGGATAGTTTGGTTTATTTTGTGTATGCATGTAATCAAATTCACAATTCAATATATTTTTGGTGGATGTAGTAATTTGAAATTGTAAACGAATGGTATTATTGGGATGTATTGTTGATACATTTTGGCTTTAAATTTAAATGAGAATTTAGACCTTTTTAGCTATATAGCATGGCATTAGCAGATTGCAGGTGCACAGGTAATATACGCAAACCACAACTTTTTTTCTTTTTAAAAATATTTGCAAGTCAATCTACAACATTTTAAACACGTCGTCTGTTGTTGCAAAATCCATTATGGACAACAGATGACACATAGATGACACATTATAAACGTTGTATAAATGTGGCTAAAAAACGTTATATAACGTTAAATAAATTTGTCTAAATAGATGACACATTATAAACGTTGTATAAATGTGTCTAAACGTTGTCTATTATATTAAAATACAACGTTTTCGAGCATCTACTAATTTATGGAAGACAAATCTACAACGTTTTTTCGTTAAAAACGTTGTATAAGATGCCTAACTACAACGTTTTAAAACGTTATATAAGGGTGTCAAATAGATGACACCCTTAACCTCGACGTTTTGCTGACAGAAACCACAACGTTTTTTACGCGTTATCTATTTGCTGTTTTGTAGTAGTGCTAATAGGGATTGGGAATTAATTAATATAACTATTATTTAATTCCTAATAGGGATTGGGAATTAATTAATAGAAGTACTCTCTCTCATTAATTCCTAATTGGATTAGGAATATAATTAAAGGAATTTAATTAAAATAGAAACCCTAATCCTAAATAGTTTAGGGAAGGGGTTTTCCTACATCTATAAATAAGAGAAGTCTTATCATAGATTAGGGTTACACACTCTTACATTAGATTGTGGAGAGTACTTACAATTTCTATAGAGATAGAAACTAGGGTTTTGCCAAACACCCAACTTCTTGAATATTTGTTCTTCCTTGGTGGATCACCTCTAGAGGCCAAACACTTGGGTGGCTAACATTGATCAAAGGAAAGAATCACATCGTTGAATTCAAGGAGAACTCGAAGGACTAGGAGTTGAACTTGTACCTGAGGAAGCTTTGTTCTACAAGGGTATAGTTCTTATTCTCCATCTCTTTTGTTTAATTAATAATTGTGCATAAAGAAAGATCATGGTGATGGTTTGTATCAAATTTTAAAATCTGATTTTGTCACGCTTCCGCGTTATTTATGTAATTTGATTGCATGTTCGCGCTATACAAACCTAATAGTGGTATCAAGAGCCAAACTTTATGCGAATTATTAATTGTTTTGATTCTGTATATACATTGATATGTGTTTAGAACAATTTAATTGGGCATAATTGTTTGTGTAAAATTATTATTTTTTTTTTGTAAATTAAAATAAAGAAGTTTATTTTGATTTGGAATTTGATTAAAAATAAAGGAGTTTATTTTATTCAAAATTGGATAAATTAAAATAAAAGAGTTTATTTTGATTTGGAATATGATTAAAATAAAGAAGTTTATTTTAATTGAAATTGGATTTCATGATAACTAATTAGAGTTGGAATTGGATTCCATGATAACTAATTGGAGTTGAAATTGGATTTTATACTAACTAATATTGCCCATTAAATGATATCAATGCATATATGGAATGATTTTATTATTCATGGGATGAATGTTATTTATTGATACATATAGAGATATGTATGATAATAAATAGGGATTGATTATGGACTATTGACCAATGTGTGATTGGATTTATTTTAGTGGATGCTTGAATGTATGGGTTTTTATAAATGGGGTCTGCGTACCTCGTCTTCTCTAATTTTTTCTTAATGTAAATTCTATCTCCCTCCTATGTACTTCCCCTTGACTGCTGATCAAGGTTTCTATTTATTGTAAATAATTTTTGTAATAGGACTAGTTAGAATTAATTTTGAAGAATTGGAGACAAAGGAGCAAGGAGCGCTTGAAGACCCGTTTGTAATGGAGCCCGGGTTTAAATGTAATAGTTATATTTAAATTTAATTCTTGCACCCTAGGTTTGACCTTTTGGTTCACTTGGTGGCTCTAGTGAACCAAACTAGAATAAAAGTCCATAATCAATCCGGGTAGAATATAGTATTCTATATGTGCATGCTTACTATGTATATATTATATATTATCCCACATGCTTCGCATGTCAAATAATATGACGCGTATTATATATATATATATATATATCTATATATATATATATATATATATATATATATGTGCATGCGCGCTAAACAAGATGAGAGAAATAATAACAAACCCCTCAAAGAAATTATATTAAGTCCTAAGCGTTCAAAGATATTTGGAATATCGAACGTCGCCTTCTAGCATGGTAAAGCGATAGAGTATTAAATATTTAATATGAGTTTGTTGTGTCACACAAGGCAAGTATTAAATATTTAAGATGTTGCATTATCACATTTGATGCTTATACATAGACTGAACGATGCTGTTTTGTTGTGTCACACAAGGACAGTGTTTTTCTTTCGAATATATGGAAGTGCTAGGTTGGACTTAACTTGGATAATTTTGATTCGGATGTGTCACACTTGATCAAAATAATCTAAGAGGCAAAATACAAGGAGTTACATAGTGATGTAATTGACAATAGTTGTCTACCTATTTATTTATATATAGTTTGTTGTGTCACACAAGGCTATATACATTTGAAATGAGATCTTTATTCTCACTAGCAAATCTTTAATTAGATTTGCCGAACTATATATTGAGGGTAATATAGTTTGATGAAAATAGTGGGAGATACCAATTTAAATAAAGACCTAATTTATTTTGGTAATTAATTAAAATGAATGTATGCTAAAATGTTGTTAAATTACAAATTCATTTACAGAATTTTACAATGTCTAATTCACTATCACTGCAGAGCATATTAGATGCTAATTAACCGGACCAAATTAAAAGGACTGGTTAAGGAATTTGAGAATAGTTCTCAAGGCTGAAAAGCTATCTTATGTCCTTAATATGCCTATCCCTACAATGGTTGCAGACAATGCCTCAGAGGAAGAGATTGCTACTTTTAGAAAGTGGCAAGATGATGCACAATTGGCTCAATGCATCATGCTCGCATCCATGAGTAACGAGCTTTAGCGTCAGCATGAAACTATGGATGCTCCTACTGTACTCCTACACCTTCAAGGAGTTGAATGGTGAGGAAAGTAGGACTGCTAGATATTAGATATCTAAGGAGCTCTTCCAATCTAGAATGACCGATGGCACTATAGTACAGACATATGTCCTAAAATGATCAATCTGATTGAACAATTGGTACAACTGGGTTTTAATGGATGGAGAGTTGATCCAAGATTTGATCTTGCAATCACTTCCGGACTCTTTCTCACAAATTGTTGTGAATTTCTACATGAACAAGCTATATGTCAGCCTGCCTGAGTTGTTTAAACATGTTGAAAACTGTAAAGAGTCACTTTCCAACCAAGAAAGACCAAGTCTTACTGGTAGATGATTCTTCCCGGAAGCAGAAGAGGGCCAAAGGATCTTCTTAAAAGAAGAACAATTCAAAGAAGGTAAATGGAAAGGCAAAAACAAAGGACAATAAGAACAAGACTGATGCAGATAGCAAAGGAGTTTGCTTCCACTACATTAAGCCTAGATACTAGAAAGGAAACTGTAAGGAGAATCTTACAGAGGCTAACCAGAAGAAGCTTAGTGAAGCTTCGGTTACAGATATAGGTTTGTTCATCAGTGAAATAAATCTTTCTGTAAGTCAAGGTTCTACTTGGGTATTGGATACCGGCTATAGTTCTCACGTATGCAATCCAATACAGAGACTAAGCAGAAGTAGAAAGCTAAACAAAGAGTAAGTAACCTTACGTGCGGAGAATGGAGTAGTAGTTGCTACATTAGCCGTAGGAACTTATAGTTTAGCGTTGCCTACGGGCAAGTCTGTTAAGTTAATAATTTGTTATTATGTTCCAGTTCTCTTTAGAAACATTATTACTTCCGTTGTTGGACAAGGAAGGTTCTGGTATTATATTTAAGAACAATTGTTGTTCTATTTATAATGATAATGTTTTGTTTGAAACTGGAAGATCACTTGATAGACTTTGTAAACTTGACTTACATGAAAAATAATTTTGCAAATTGAACAAACTAGTAAAAGAAAAGGAGATGATCATTCAAAAAGTTGAATATGTGTATTTGATGAAATACAAGTCTGAATCATTTGAAAGGTTCAAAGAATTCAGAAGTGAAACAAATTGACAAAGTATTAAGATTCTTTGATCAGATCGAGGAAGGAATACTTGTGCAATAAGTTTCTAGATCATCTCAAAATGGTATTTTCTCATAATGGACACCTCCTGATACGCAATAATTGATTGGTGTATCTAAAAGGAAAAATTGTACCTTGTTGGACATGGTGCAGTCCATAATAATTTTTACCGACATTCTAGTATCCATCTGGGGTTAAGCCCTAGAAACGGCTGCATATATACAAAAATAAGGTAACCTCAAAAATCCGAGCCCAAGACTCCATAAAGGTTATGGATAGGGGGGATTCCTACTCTTAAGTATGTTAAGATAAGGGGTTGTCCAGCTTATGTGAAAAGGTTTCAAAGATAAGTTTGGGAAAAAATCTGACAAGTGCAGATTTGTGGGATATCCTAAAGAAAGTTTAGGGTATTATTATTATAATCCTACACGCTGCCTTCTTAGATAAAGGTGTTTATCATTGAAGGAGCTAGTGGGAGGGTAATAGATCTTGAAGGAGTTCAAGAACCACAAAGCACTTTAAGTCGAACCGAGGAACCTGTAGATAGACCTATTATACCACAACTGAATCGTAAATCTGGAAGAGTACCGAAGATACCTGGGAGGTATGGATTCATCATAGAGGATGATGATGAGGTACGCATCATAGATGATGATGATCCAGTTATATACGATGAGGCTAAGAGTAGAAGACACTCAGAGAAATGGCAGATGGCCATGAAATCCGAAATGGACTCCATGTATAAGAACCAAGTATAAACTCTGGTTACTCCACCGAAAGGCATAGTGCCTAAAGGGTGTATATGGGTCTTTAAAGAGAAAGACTAGGGCAAATGGCAAGGTGGAGACCTATAAGACCAGACCTGTTTAAAAGGTTTCAAATAAAGTCAAGGAGTTGACTGTAATAAAACCTTATTATCGGGTAATGCTCAAGTCCATTTGGATTTTGCTTGTGATTGCAGCTTATTACGAAATCTAGCAAAATGGATGTGGAGACGTCCTTCCTCAATGAAGACTTGAGGAAAATGTATGTATGATATAGCCAGAGGAATTTGTTTCAAAGGTTGAAGCAAATCGTGTTTTAAGCTACAATGATCCATTTATGGATTGAAGCAAGCTTCTCAAAGATGGAACATTCATTTTGATGAGACAATCAAAAGAGTTTGATTTTATCAAAAACGAGAACGAACCTAGTGTGTACAAAAAGGGTCAGTGGGAGCACTGTGACATTCCTAGTATTATATGTTGATATATTACTGATAATGAATGACACACCAATGCTATAATCAGTAAAGATAAAATAGTCTAAACATTCCTCCATGAATAACTTGGGAGGAGCATCCTATAAATTGGAGATATAAATCTATATAGATAGATTTAAAAGGATGTTCGGCTTGACCCAATAAACGTATATTCATTCGATGCTAAAGGCGTTTAGCATGGCAAACTCCAAGAGAGGTCTCATGATGATGAGCCATGGAGTGAATCTCTATAAAATTGTCTCCAATTTAAAGAGAGATCGCATGAGTTACTATCATGTATGCAATGAATATACAAGGCCTGATGTTGATCAGTCATATTCTGGAGAAGATCACTATAAGACAGTGATAAACATCTTAAGTACTTAACCGGTATTGAAGATGTGATCATGATTCATGGTAGGTCTGAATTAAAACTAGAGGGCTAAACAGACTCAAGTTTTTTCAGACTGACCAAGACGATAACAAATCCACTTTAGGGTAAATTGTTACCTTGAATGGTGGTGTAGTGAATTGGAAAGGTTCCAAAATAGCAAAGAGTTGTTGATTTAGTGACAAAGACAAAGTATATAGCTGTAAGTGAAGCTGCAAGTTGATTGTTTGGATGAAAAGTTCATCACAGAACTAGGAATAGTTCCTAAGTCTCATCTTGGATTCAAACATGTGTTGCAACACTTTCATTTGATTAGAGGAATCATTGAAAGAAGAAAAGTCACTATAGAGATAGTGGACTCTCAAGAACAACATTACATATCCATTTACTGAAGTTTTATCCAAATGGCAGGATGATCGTTACTTAGAGAAGAAGGGTATTAGATACCATGACGATTGGCTTTAGTGCAAGTGGGAGATTGAAAGTAGTATGCACACAAGCCAATCATATTTGATATGATGTAGCATATACTTTGTAATCTTATTCGGTTATTAATAAAAGAATTGATTTTCTTAAAAGGCATTTTATATTATCTACATAGTGCTGTTATATTAAATGTGATAAACCCATAGTTTTGAGCAATGTTTTTAGAATCATGATGGTGATCATGCTAATGAGATCTAAATTCTAGATAGCTCACAAACTAAAATCGTTCCTAATCGTTGGATTACTAAAAAGGGAATTAGTGAATCCGGATAGATTAGTACATACGTTGCTTGATCTTATGAAGAGGATGATTGATCTCATAATCATTTGTGTGGAGACACTAAAGCAAGTATGTAGGTGCTTATTGGAGAATAAGTTCACTGAACGTGACTCGCTAAGGAATACCTAATGGAGTTTTACTCGACTGTCAATAGGAATTCCTCTAGTGATAGTAGTATAAGTGATCCTTAGACTTGAGATCATCATAGTATCTTGTGTATGATAAGTTATACTTTGACATCTCCCTTAAGACCTTTAGGGTATATCAAAGGGTATGATTGGGTATAATAAGTTGTACATGGAGATAAGTGAAAGATCAACAAAGAATCTACCACGTCTAGTAAAAGATGTGAATGTCCTATGTGATTCGATAAATGATAACTCAGTAGTCCTTGGCCAAGGCAGAATGAAATTAGAAAGGAGTTTCTAATTTGCATTATTTAGAGTTGTGCATTTGGGAATCGAAATACATATAATTAAATAAAATAAGACTTGACAGAAATTCCATGTCTTATATTTAATTGGGACATTGTATGGTAGAAGGATTGAATTATACGGTAACTATTTACTCAAAGGTTCTTTTGTGATTAATATTGAAATCTATATTATCTGGAAAGTCGTTGATCGCTAAGGGGACTTACCCTTATTGTAGAATAAATATTATTTATTTAAATGAATTAAATAGTTTAATTTATTTATTTAAATAAGATTAGAATTGTTCTAATTGATTTATTCACAACCGGTTTAATATGGAGAACCTAAAGGGTCACACCGCAAAAGAAAAATATTTATTTAAGAAGTAAATGACATAATTGTAATAATAAGTTAAGTGTATTTAATTTAATCTATGGAGATAGAATAAATTAAATAGCTTAATATTTATTATTTAATATTTTAGAAATATTAAATATAAATTAATAAGAGGAGTCTTATTATTATTATTACTATTACTATTATTTAATTCCTAATAGGGATTGAGAATTAATTAATATTACTATTATTTAATTCCTAATAGGGATTGGGAATTAATTAATATAACTATTATTTAATTCCTAATAGGGATTGGGAATTAATTAATAGAAGTACTCTCTCTCATTAATTCCTAATTGGATTAGGAATATAATTAAAGGAATTTAATTAAAATAGAAACCCTAATCCTAAATAGTTTAGGGAAGGGGTTTTCCTACATCTATAAATAAGAGAAGTCTTATCATAGATTAGGGTTACACACTCTTATATTAGATTGTGGAGAGTACTTACAATTTCTATAGAGATAGAAACTAGGGTTTTGCCAAACACCCAACTTCTTGAATATTTGTTTTTCCTTGGTGGATCACCTCTAGAGGCCAAACACTTGGGTGGCTAACATTGATCAAAGGAAAGAATCACATCGTTGAATTCAAGGAGAACTCGAAGGACTAGGAGTTGAACTTGTACCTGAGGAAGCTTTGTTCTACAAGGGTATAGTTCTTATTCTCCATCTCTTTTGTTTAATTAATAATTGTGCATAAAGAAAGATCATGGTGATGGTTTGTATAAAATTTTAAAATCTGATTTTGTCACGCTTCCGCTTTATTTATGTAATTTGATTGCATGTTCGCGCTATACAAACCTAATACTATGTTCTCTATCTCTTAAAAGGCTACTACCCTAAGGTTTCCCCACCTAAGGTTCATAACCTACAGCTCTGATACCAACCTGTGACACCCCCAAATCCGGGTACTTCGTTTCCAGAGGATTTGGTTTTCACTATCCAAATATATATCACATCACATCTAACTACCCATTCAAATATAAATGAAAACTCTTAATTAAAATAGAAATCTCCCATTAAAGGATTACAACATCTTTAACAATAAATCCCAGGTCATCTAACCTTAAAAAAACATCAATGCAGAAACATAACATAAGTCTATTACATAAACATCATTTGAACAAATATAACAAGTCTTCATCACTTGTTTGCTTTGCTTTTGCCCTTACTAGTGGATGGCTCGTTAACTCTTTCAACTTTAGCTGCAATGTTATTATGCAAGGGTGAGCAACAATTGCCCAGCAAGTAACACAACAAAAATAATAATAACATGTGAATAATCAGTAGATATCGGATAATCGAATTCTCGGCTTTTGAATCAAGACTAGAAGACAAGAATCAAAAGAACATCTGAGGGTCACAAGACCACGAACTATGTCCCAGGTTATTAAGTATTTCTACTTTAAATCTTTAACAGTCGTAAGACTATATGAACCTTACTTCTCGTACTTAGGGGGATCAGCCCTTTGTACCATGTATGTGCACAACATCTAAACGCTAATGCGTAAAATAATCCCCTATATAAGGGTTGGTCATCTCAGTTTGACATTAGAGTCCGCACCAAAGGATGTTTGGTTTAGATTTACTTCAATAACGTTTCTAGAATTTAGAACGCTCATCAACTATGGACTAGTTGAATCAATAAGGGTTCGCTAGTCAATCAAGGTTCAATAAAATGTAATTGATATTCGAGAATCAAAAACTGAATCTCATAAAAGGTACAATTGAATAAATTCCGTATAACTGAAGTATTACAAAGAGGGAATTAAAACATCTCATTTGAATCCATGAAATTGAATGAAATAGAATTAAGAACTTGCTCAAGTAAGTAATAGCATTATGGAGCTTGCATGATAAAAGAATGAAATTCAGGAATTTGCGTAACTGAAATCAAGATAGTGTTAGGAAACTTGCTTTCAACGAAATAAAAGATCAATGGGAGAAAACTTGCCTCGTGCGCATATTACAAATTAAAATTCACGTTCCTTAATCAACCTATACATTCCGTTTATAAAGCAGTAACAATGATTAGTTACAATATTATAAACACTTCAAGATTCACTTTCATTCGATTTCATCTTAATATCTCAATTAATACAATAGTCTAAGCTTTATACATGCATATGGTAATATAGCATGGCTACAAAGAAAAAGAAAAATTTTCATTTCCTGTTCCACCGCCGGGGCGGTAAGTTTCCTTTACAAAAGGCCGCCAGGGCGACAATTGTAGTTCATTTTGGGCGTCGGGGCGAGGTCATCGCCGGGGCGACCAAATCAGTTCATTTCTACCGCCGGGACGGTGACACCGTCGGGGCGCTAATTCTAGTATATTTCCACTGCCGGGGCGGTGGACCCGAATATCAGTTCCTGCAGTTCGCGAAGAACACAAAAAAATACCAAATTTGGCCAAAGTTTTTCACAATTCACTGATTTAATTACTACCCATACATCATATGTGCTATAAAACCAAAACTCATTATATACGCAATGATTTTAACATCACAAGCAATCTAAACAACAAATTTGAAGATTAAAATCCACTGTTTATGCTTTATACTTATATTTTGATACAGTTAGCAAAATCAATCGCAGTGAACTCGTTTCTTAACCAAATTAATCTGTTTAAATTTTGTTTTCTTCATTTTTACATACATAAACATAATCAATTATCAATTTAACCGATTAACATGCAAAACAAGCATCAATTTCATTCCTTTAAGCCATATTCGTATATTGCTACTCTGTAAATTTCAGAACTTCCAATTACAAGCATAATCTCATGAATTAATTCAATTAAACAATTTATAAACATCATATAGTAAATTATACATGCATTTAAACAATTATAAACAACTCACAATCAATTTTCACATAAGGTTCCATTATCAGATAACTTAAAAACGTACGTTCATGGAGAAAATTTAAAAAAACACATAAATTGAAGTTTGGGATTAGGAAATTACCTTTGATTATTTGGTTAGATTGCTAGTAGGCTTCTTTGATTCTCCAAACTCCTTCTTAATCAAAATTTTCTCTCAAGTTTTCTCTCTGACTTAGTTTAAGAAAATACTGATAATAAAATGCGTATCAAATAAAAGTGGCAGAGTGTGGTAGTCAGTTAATCCCATAATGGGTTAACTCACTCCAACCCCCACTAAGGCCTCGTTTGGCTTGCTTATTAAAACTCTTCTTTTGGTTTATTTTAATAAATTACTTATAATATAGTTAATGTCACATATTTAATTAATTAAATAATCTCATTTAAATCAATTAAATAAAATAGAATAATTCTACATTAAATCACATAATCATATAAATAAAATTCTTCTTTATTAAATATGACAAATTATTAAATCTCTAATTAATTATTAAATTAATTATAATAATATTATGCTTATTTAAATAATGCATTTAATTAAATAAGTTCAATTAAATACATAATTTGAATATAAAAATTCTCCACATTAATTTAACTAATGTAACACACATAATTAAATTAATCTACCACAAATTCATCAATTAATTATTTAATTCAACAATTAAATCATCGAAAATATTTATTTAATTCAATAAATATTTAAATTAAATTACAAAAATCTCGTTCATCACATTATTTCACCATAGGAATATAGTGATTTATTTAGAAAAGGGATATTCATATGACCTTGGAAAAGGCTTATGTATACTTAAAATTCTTGGTTAACCATTCTCGTGATTTATTAATTAAAGGGAGAGTTAGGAGATTAAAATGAAGCATTAGGGGAAATTGTGATCTTAGCTTGTCTTTCTTTGATATCAATCGTTATCCATTATTTACTTTGTTAATTGAAATTTAATTAGTTTACCATCTTTAATCATTTGTTTAAATAAGATTGCATTGATATAACTTTAGTACTTGGATTGTTTAGATAGTAATTCCTCGTGGGTTCGACACTCGACTTAACATTATATTACATGTTGACCACGTATACTTGTACGTGTTTATTAATCGTGAAAACGACCAACAAGTTTTTGGCGCCGTTGCTTGGGACTTATTTTTCTAATTCTGTTCAATATTAATTACAATCAAGATAATCCTAATTTAAACGTGTTTTTCTGTTCTAATTTTTTTTGTAGGTACTCTTGATTTTGTATGCAACCTCGTCAAGATCCGAATTTAATCCCTTTTGATTCTGAGATTGAAAGAACTTTTCGAAGACTGCGAAGGGAAAGAGTTCAGAGTATTCTCAATCAAGATACCATGGCAGAGGAAGTGCAAAAGTCTTTGCGGGAATATGCTATGCCGCTTGTCACAGAGATTCAATCAAGTATACAAAGGTCTGCTATTCAAGCCAACAGCTTCGAAATCAAGCCGGGCATAATTCAAATGATCCAAAATAATGTGCAGTTTAGTGGGATGCCAACTGACGACCCAAATGATCATTTGAATAATTTTGTTAAAATCTGTGACATATTCAAATATAATGGAGTTACCGAAGATGCTATTAGACTCCGATTGTTTCCTTTCACTCTTTAGGATAAGGCGAAGAGTTGGCTGCATTCGCTTCCATCGGGTTCCATTACCACATGGGAGGATTTGGCTCAAAAATTCTTGGTGAAGTTCTTTCCGCCAGCTAAAACTACAAGGCTGAGAAACGACATCACATCTTTCACACAACAGGACTCCGAGTCTCTTTACAAAACTTGGGAGTGCTTTAAGGATCTTCTCAGACGATGTCCACACCATGGCATACCTAAATGGCTGCAAGTGCAAACATTTAATAACGGGCTATTCAGTTCTACGCAAACGAGTATTGATGCCGCGGCTGGAGGAGCATTAATGGGGAAGGATTATGATGATACCTATGAGTTGTTGGAGACCATGGCGACAAATAATTATTAGTGGCCATCTGAGAGTTTAACGCAACGAAAAGTGGCTGGGGTATATGAGATTGAAGTAATGACTGCATTATCTGCGCAGGTCACTGCTCTTACAAAGAAAATTGATGCTCTGGGAGCACAATCGATGCAGAGTGTATTAATGACATGTGATTTGTGTGATGGGAATCATCCCAGTGATTAGTGTGCAATCAATGTAGAATCAGTGCAGTATGTTTCCAACTACGGTCGACAACAAAACAACAATATTCCCACACATTACCACCCTGGTTTGAGGAATCACCCAAATTTCTCATGGAGTAACAACAACAACAACGAAGCCCAATCTTCTGCTCCAAAACAGTCGTACCCCTCAGGTTTTCAAACTCATGTTCAACAACCTCAAGGCTCATACCAACCCCCACCTCATCAGGAAAAGAAGTCTACTTTGGAAGAGCTTCTTTCCAGATACATAGAGTAGAATGAGACAAGAATAAATAGCCAAGAGGTATCAATCTGGAACCTAGAGAACCAAGTGGGACAGTTGGCCAGTGCCATCAATAATTGTCCCCCAGGTACCTTGTCGAGTGACACTGAAACTAGTCCCAAAAGGGAAAGGAAGGAGCAATGCAAAGCAGTTACACTCCGGAGTGGTAAGGAGTTACATGAGATTGATAGAGGAACCACAATATGCCAATGAAGAAGATGGCCGTGTTGAAAGGAGTAATAAGGATGGGGGTCAAGAAGACAAAACAGAGGAAGTCAAAATACTAGCTCCTAATGGTAGTAAACAAAGTCCTATGTTACCCCCTATGCCATTTCCACAACGCATTCAGAAGTAGAAACTGGACAAGCAGTTTTCTAAATTCCTGGAAGTTTTCAGAAAGCTTTAAATCAACATTCCTTTTGCCGAAGCGTTGGAACAAATGCCCAGTTACGTGAAATTCATGAAAGATATTCTATCCAAAAAGAGAAAATTGAGCAATTATGAAACTGTGGCGCTTACAGAGGAGTGTAGTGTGATCCTTCAGAAAAAGCTACCACCCAAGCTTAAGGATCCGGGGAGTTTCACTATCCCTTGCACCATTGGAAGTCAGTTTATTAGTAAAGCTTTATGTGATTTGGGGGCGAGCATTAATTTGATGCCATTCTCAATTTATCAGAAGCTCGGTTTAAAAGAAGCTAAGCCCACCAGTATTATTTTGCAACTGGCAGACATGTCGTTGACTTACCCCAAGGGAATAATGGAAGATGTGCTGGTCAAGGTGGATAAGTTTATTTTCCCAGCGGATTTTATAGTTCTCGATTTTGAAGAGGATAGGGAGGTGCCTATTATTCTTGGGCGACCTTTCCTTGCAACTAGAAGGATGCTCATTGATGTTTAGAAGGGAGAACTCACATTGAGGGTGGAATACCAAGAGGTCACTTTCAACGTCTTTAAAGCTATGAAGTTCCTAAGTGACTCTGAGGAATATTACCGGATCAACTTGGTTGACAGGGCGATAAATGATGTATTCTTGGAAAATTGCATTACCGACCCACTTGAGGCTTCACTTGTTAGTACCTGTGATTCAGAACATCCCGCTCATCTCGAGTATGTTAAATTGTTGAATACTTCTCCATGGTACACCCAGTTCAAGTAATAATATGAATATTTAGATCAACCAGAAGCTTCTGCTTCTCAATCAAAATCATCAATGGAAGAACTGCCTGCATTGGAACTTAAGCCATTGTCAAGTCATTTGAGGTATGCTTTTTTAGGCGAGTCATCTACTTTGCCTGTTATTGTTTCTGCATGATAGGTGCATAATTTCTGATTATTTTTATTCCTTTATGCTTAGTTTAGTTGCATATTATTTGTCATATGAGCCGAATTAAAGTGTCTATAGATCTTTGGAAGAATTTGATGTGACTCTGCAAAAATGTATTTTAATGTTGAGTTTTATGTTGTTTTGCAGAATACTCTACGATCGCTGGGTAAAGGCTCTACGTTCGTAGTGTTAGGATGTAATCTGGCAGCCCTACGATCGCAGGAAGGTCACGGCAGAGTCATGCGACGATTTGATGTAGTACTCTACGATCGTTGAGTGGAGTTGTTCGACGATTCCTAGTTGCACTCTACGATTGTGAGATTCACTCTACGGCCATGCACGACACTCTACGTTTTTTCTACTTGGCAGCGAAGTCATTCTAGGTCTGATGAGAGTTACTCTACGATGGTGCTCGTTACTCTACGATTGACAAGTTTACTCGGCAGCTAGTTACTCTACGATTCCGAGGTTTACTTTACGATCGTGATATGTGCTGGCGCGGGTTATACTCTACGTTTCTTTACACCAAGACTGTTGAAGGAGTATACTCTACGTTATTGGTCGACATGCAGATTTCTAATTCTGAGTAGGATTTGATACATTGAAGCTTAAAGATATGATTCCTAACAGGATTTGGAGATGAAGTTACAATCTTCCATGAAAAGTAAAGTCTGATATGGAAGATCTAAGTCTAAGCGGATATGGGAACTGGTGTTGAATTAGAAAAGGAAACGGAAGAAGACTTGGATTTGGAAACTAAATCTAATTTGAAAAGGAAGCTACTAAAAGCTGGATTTCAGAGACTGAGAAGGATTTAGAATCCTACCGTATTTATAGAGTGAAGACTTCCGAAGCAGAATTGGATTAGAATTCTTCTAAGCTTTAGTTATTTATCTATAAATACTTGTAATTGTTAGAATTCAATAATCAGATCATAGAGAGAGTTTTATCAAATTCAGAGAGTTCATAGAAACATGTCAGGCTAGTTTTTCTTTATTCAGTTTGAAGGGGACGTGGATCCTTAGTAACAGTTTATGGTTTGATTAAATATATAGTATTTATTCCTTCTTATATGAAGCTTATTCTGATAATCTGTATTAATTGTTAAATATTATTCGATTAACTGATTTGGTTTCTGCAGGATTAAATTGGTTAGTTGATAATATATGCAAGATTCAGGAATAGTATTACGTAATTGATATTGTTTCTAATCATAAGTAGCAGTTAGCAATACTGATTGTGGTCAAGCTTTTGGTTTATTGCTATGGTTATCAGGAGACAGGTTAAACAAATCGAGCTTATGTGTTTGTTGCTTGGAATAGTCTAATTCCTTAGTTCTTAATGCTGCTGTCATATTAAATCTAAATAGCTTGTTTTAAGTTATATGATAGTTAGAATCTTTGTGAAGAGCTTATTTCATTAAGTGACAATCTAAGAGGAATTTCGGATAACAGAGCTTGTTGTTATCTAGGGCTATTAGTTTCATTGAATGGTGAATATTGTTATGCTTAATTGATCTATTGCTGTGAAAAGGTGAAACTGAACTGAAAAACTGAAGTTTTAATTCACTATTTAAATTCATTATTTTTAAATCTGTTTTTGTTAATTAGTTAGACAAATTCAAAACCCCCAACCTTTTATTTATTGTTAAAACTGTTAGAAGCATTAGGATAAATTAAAAATCAACATACTTCTCTATGGGATCGACCCTTGCTACTGCTATAATGTGCTTAGTTTTGGGTTCATAGAGTTAAGTAAGGCTTTTATTTTTGGTTTGCTTGACAACAACTTCCCAAATTTTGGCGCCGTTGCCGGGGAACAATTAGTTGTTTTTGTTTATTCTTTGTTTCTTTATTAGTATATGACTCAATCTTCTCAATCTGGTAATTTGAATTTTGATCCAGAGATTGAGAAAACTGCAAAAAGGCTCAAGAATGAAAATCGTAGAGCGCAGTCAACAACTGCAGAAGAAGAAATTCCATCACCTGGCCTGAACATAACATTGGAACTATTATCCAACAATTCAGCAACTGAATCCGAATCAGAAGAGGAGATGGCTGTTCAAAACAATAACAGGACTCTAAAGGAGTTGGCAACTCCTAATTTAAATCAGCAACCTCTATGCATTGAATATCCTACTATAGACGCTGCATTTGAACTTAAATCTGGACTAATCCATTTGTTACCTACTTTTCGTGTCTTACAGGTGAGGACCCATATAAACATCTGAAAGAATTTCATGTGGTGTGTTCCACCATGAAGCCACATGGAATAACTGAGGAGCAGATCAAGCTTAGAGCCTTTCTTTTCTCACTAGCAGATTTGGCAAAAGATTGGTTGCATTACTTACCATCAGGTACAATCCAATCATGGAATGATTGAAGAAGCTATTCTTAGAGACGTATTTTCCTGCTTCAAGAGTAGCCAATATAAGGAAGGAGATTTGTGCAATTAGACAATTCAGTAGAGAGACACTCTACGAATATTAGGAAAGATTCAAGAAGCTTTGCTCTAGCTGCCCACCTCACCAGATAGATGACCAGCACTTGATCCAGTATTTCTATGAAGGATTGGTACCAATGGATAGAAGTATGATTGATGCTACTAGCGGAGGAGCATTGGTTGACAAGACTCCAGAGGCTGTAAAGAATTTGATTGCCAACATGGCCACAAACTCACAACAATATGGAACTAGAATGAATCATGCACCACAAAGGGTAAATGAGGTGAGTACTTGTAGTCATGAACAACAGATTTCTAAACTAACTACTTTGGTGAGACAATTAGTTGCAGGAAATAAGCTAGTTGCAAAGGCTTGTGGAATTTGCTTGCAGTTAAACCATAGTACATATGCATGTCCCACACTGCAAGAAGATGAAACCATGCAGCAGGCTAATGCAATGGGAAATTACCAAACACAACCTCAGAAAAGATATGATCCTTATTCGAACACTTACAATCCAGGATGGAAGGATCACCCCAATCTGAGTTATGGAGGAAATAGACCACCTGCACCACCTGTCTTTCCATATAGGCAGCAGGGCTTTCAACCAGTTCAATACCAACCTAAAACAGCAACACCAACACCTTCTGAAACTTCCATGGAAGAGATGTTCAAAGCACTGATGGGACAGACACAATAGTTCATGAATAACACCCAACAATTCATGAACCAGACACAGCAGTTCCAGCAGGAGATAAAGACTTCAGTCCAGGATTTGAGAAATCAATTGGGGCAGCTTGCAACCACAGTAGGAAAATTGGAATCCCAAGGCTTAGGAAAGTTACACTCCCAAACAGTTGTGAATCCAAGGGAGAATGCAAGTGCCATTACATTGAGGAGTGGGAAAGAACTGGAAGTGCCCAAAGCTACTGTAGACTTTGATGAAGAGGAAGTTAAGGAGGAAGCTGAACCACCTAAGGTAAGTCCTAACTCTGTGATTTCAGTTAAGACTAATCCCCTACCTTTTCCACCTAGAAATCACAGGACTTCAAGAAAAGATGAGCAAGAGAGAGAGATTTTGGAGACCTTCAGAAAGGTAGAAGTCAACATACCCTTGTTAGATGCAATCAAACAGGTGCCAAGATATGCTAAATTTTTGAAAGAGCTGTGCACTAACAAAAGGAAGCTGAAAGATGATGAAAGAGTCACTTTTAGAGAGAATGTCTCAGCAGTACTGCAAAGAAAGATGCCTCCTAAATGCAAGGATTCAGGCATGTTCACCATACCATGTAGGATAGGTAACACCAGGTTTGAGAAAGCTATGTTAGATTTAGGAGCTTCAATTAATGTCATGCCTTTATCTATATTTGCTTCTTTAAATCTAGGTCCTTTAAAACAAACTGGTGTTATTATTCAACTGGCTGATAGGACTAACACTTACCCTCAAGGGGTAATTGAGGATGTTTTAGTACAGGTGAATGAGTTGATCTTTCCTGCGGACTTTTATATAGTGGATATGGAAGATGACACATCTCCAAATCCTGCATATATCTTGTTGGGGAGGCCATTTTTGAAAACAACAAGAACCATGATTGATGTACATAATGGGACCTTAACCATGGAGTTTGATGGAGAGAAGATTCAATTCAATATTTATGAGGCAATGAGGTACCCTAGTGATATTCATATAGTTTTTGCTATTGATGTGACTGATTCTCTAGTGCAGCACTCTTTTGAACACATACATAAGGATGAGTTGGAAGTTGTCATTACTAACAACCTGGAGATAGACAAAGAAGAAGAAGTTGAGCAGAGCCAGGAATTGAAGGAGGCTGTGGCTGCATTGCATTCCTTGCCCAAAATTTCAAATAAATATGCAGTCAATTCTATTCAATTACCTGCCACTCATCAAAAATTGTTACCATCAGTTATGCAGGCCCCAATCTTAGATTTGAAGCCATTACCTGTGCACTTGAAGTATGCATATCTAGGGACTGATGATACATTGCCAGTGATAATTGCTAGTAACCTAACCAAAGTGCAGGAAGACAAATTGCTCAGAATTCTTAGGGATCACATCGCTGTTTTTGGTTGGACAATAGCAGATATCAAAGGAATAAGCCATGCCATGTGTATGCATAGAATTCTATTGGAAGATGGAGCTAAACCAACCAGAGAAGCACAAAGAAGGCTGAATCCACCCATGATGGAGGTAGTTAAGAAAGAAGTTCTGAAGTTGTTAGATGCAGGTATAATCTATCCAATTTCAGACAGTTAATGGGTGAGTCCAGTCCAAGTAGTACCAAAGAAGTCTGGAATCACAGTCATCAAGAATGACAACAATGAGTTGGTGCCAACAAGAGTGCAAACAGGATGGAGAGTGTGCATTGATTATAGGAAGCTGAATGCAGTAACTAGAAAAGACCATTTTCCCCTTCCTTTTATTGACCAAATGTTAGAAATATTGGCAGGTCATGCTTATTATTGTTTTCTAGATGGTTTTTCAGGTTACAACCAGATTATGATTACACTAGAAGACCAGGAGAAGACCACATTCACATGCCCATTTGGAACTTTTGCTTATAGGAGAATGTCTTTTGGCTTGTGTAATGCACTAGGTACTTTTCAAAGATGCATGGTAAGTATTTTCTCTGATCTTTTAGAGAGCTGCATTGAGGTTTTTATGGATGATTTCACAATTCATGGTGATTCTTTGGATGCTTGTTTAGATAATTTGACTAAGGTGCTTGATAGATGCTTAGAAACTAATCTTGTTCTAAATTGGAAAAAATGTCATTTTATGGTACAACAAGGGATAGTACTTGGTCATGTAGTTTTAGTTAGAGGATTAGAAGTTGATAAAGCTAAAATAGAAATTATTGCTGCATTACTTTACCCTGCAAAAGTGCAGGAGATTCGTTCTTTTCTTGGACATGCAGGTTTCTATAGGAGGTTTATCAAGGACTTCTCCAAGATATCTTTGCCTTTGTGCAAGTTATTGCAGAAAGATGTGGAGTTCCAGTTTACTGAAGAGTGCAAGGAGGCTTTTGACAAGCTGAAAAAACTGTTAACCTCTGCACCTGTGATCCAACCACCAAACTGGAAACTACCCTTTGAGAACATGTGTGATGCAAGTAACTATGAAGTGGGAGCTGTTTTGGGCCAGAGAGTGAATAAAGTTGTGCATGCCATTTACTATGCTTCCAGGACTCTCAATGATGCTCAAATAAACTACTCTACGACTGAGAAAGAACTTTTATCAGTTGTTTTTGCTTTAGATAAATTTAGATCTTTTTTATTGGGAACTAAAGTAGTAGTTTATTCTGACCATGCTGCTCTCAGGTATCTCTTAACCAAGAAGGACTCAAAGCCAAGAATTATAAGATGGATTCTGTTGCTACAAGAATTTGACTTGGAGATTAAAGACAAGAAAGGAGCAGAAAACCTAGTTGCAGATCACTTGAGCAGACTGGTGAGGGATGAGGAGACACTACCATTACAAGATTCTTTTCCAGATGAACATCTGCTTGCAATCACTGAGGAAAGGCCCTGGTATGCTGACATTGTAAATTACTTAGCAAGTTCATATGTTCCTAACAAATTCTTTAGACCTCAGAAAGATAAGCTTAGGAGTGATGCAAAGTATTATGTATGGGATGATCCACATCTGTGGAAATTTTATGCTGATCAGGTAATTAGACGATGTGTTTCCAATAGTGAGTTTCATTCTATTCTATCTTTTTGTCATTCATATGCTTGTGGAGGTCATTTTGGACCAAAAAGAACTGCTCACAAGATTTTGGAATCTGGTTTTTATTGGCCAACCATTTTTAAAGATTCTTATTTATTTTGTAAGTTATGTGCAAATTATCAAAAGACTGGAAATATTTCACATAGGAATCAGATGCCACAGACCCCCATTTTAATTATTGAAATCTGTGATGTCTGGGGAATTGATTTTATGGGACCCTTTCCTTCTTCTTTTGGTAATACTTATATCCTTTTGGCCGTTGATTATGTCTCTAAATGGGTTGAAGCTAAGGCAACAAGGACTGATAATTCTAAAGTTGTTGCAGATTTTGTTCAGTCTAATATTTTTGTCAGGTTTGGAGCCCCACGAGCCATTATCAGTGATAGAGGGACCCACTTCTGCAATAAGGTGCTGACAACACTATTTAAAAAGTATAATGTGATGCATAGGGTTTCCACATCATACCATCCCAGAGTAATGGTCAAGCTGAGGTATCAAACAGGGAGATCAAATCCATTTTAGAGAAAGTAGTTAAGCCTAACAGGAAGGATTGGAGTATGCGGTTGCCAGATGCACTATGGGCTTTTAGAACAGCTTACAAGACTCCTATTGGTATGTCACCATATAGGATTGTATTTGGAAAACCTTGTCACTTACCTGTAGAATTGGAGCATAGAGCTTTTTGGGCAATCATGCAGTGCAACATGAGTTTGGATGAAGCTGGATAGCATAGGAAGTTGCAGTTGCAGGAACTAGAGGAGTTACAGAATGAAGCCTATGAAAGTTCTAAGATTTACAAGGACAAAACTAAAGCCTTTCATGATAAACAGATTTTAAGGAAGAATTTTGCTGTAGGACAGAAAGCTCTTCTCTACCACTCAAGGCTTAAATTATTTCCAGGTAAGCTGCATTCTAGATGGGTTGGACCTTTTGTTATTACTAACATTTTTCATCATGGTGCAGTAGAAATTCAGAGTCCAGGTACAGGGAAGGTGTTCAAAGTGAATGGCCATAGGCTCAAACTTTTCTATGAAAGATATCAGGTGGAAGATGTTGAGACAATTGGATTGGAGGAACCAGTTTATGGAGATTGAGAAAGGAAAGCTATCGAGCCAATGACATTAAACAAGGGCAGCTGCATGGGAGGCAACCCATGAATCAGATTTGATTTTCTATCCCATTACTTTTTTTTTAGTTGCATGTTAATTAGTTACTTTCTTCTTTGCATGATTGTCTTACATTGGGGACAATGTAAGGTTTGAGTGTGGGGGAGGAGTTTAGGTTATTATTTGAGTTGTTAGGATATGATATGCTGGATATGACGCTTTGAAAAAAATTTTGAAATTTTTCTGACTCTACGATCGTAGTGTTTTGTTGAACTTTTGAAGGTTAAAAATCGTAGAGTGGATATTGATGCTTATTTACAGAATTTGATTTGATGCTTAATTGACTGATGAATAATGATGACTTAGTTAGGATCCATGGACTAATTCTGAATCTGGATTGTTTTGCATGAATGCTTGAATATGAGAGACATGTTTACTTGACTAAGTTATTTGTGGGAATATACTTTGTGCACTGATTTTGTGACTCAAGAGTTGTTTTGACTGTTTATGTTGTTTACAGAACCTTGAAAAAAAGAAGGAAGCGAAAAGATGGAAGTTATAACAGTGTTGAGAAAAAGAAGGAAAAAATGCAGATGTCTTGTGGTGGGTTGAGATGGAGCGTAAAACGCACTCATCCATAAATACAAGAGCGAGATGGAGCATAAAACGCACTCGCTGGAAAGTCATAGGTGGGATGGAGCATAAAATGCACCCACTTGAAAAGGAAAAAATGTGTGAAAGGTAAAATGGAGCATAAAATGCATTCATCTGAGGAATTGAAAAACTGTTGGTTCTGTGGTTGAAAAGAATTGTAGGAGAATCAATTTTTGAGTTATGAGTCAGTGTATACGGTTGTTGTTCCATGATAACTGAGTTGGGTATTTGTGTTGATCGTATGAGAGTTATCTATGTGGATATGTTCTGATTTGGAGGATGTTTTGTGGGGAATGACAGAGTTGTTATTATGAGTTGGTTGATGGGGTATTATTCAGGGTCTGTGATGAGTATGGATGTTCAGTGTTGTTGAATTTGATACCTTTGATAGTTGGGAGAATGAGTCAGATTAGTTTTTCTTGATGATTCTTGTTTATATGAGGACATGTAAAAGCTAAGTGTGGGGGAATTTGATAGGTGCATAATATCTGATTATTTTTATTCCTTTATGCTTAGTTTAGTTGCATGTTATTTGTCATATAAGCCAAATTAAAGTGTTTATAGATCTTTGGAAGAATTTGATGTGATTCTGCAAAAATGTATTTTAATGTTGAGTTTTATGTTGTTTTGCAGAATACTCTACGATCGCTGGGTAAAGGCTTTACGTTCGTAGTGTTAGGATGTAATCTGGCAGCCCTACGATCGCAGGAAGGTCACGGCAGAGTTATGCGACGATTTGATGTAGTACTCTACGATCGTTGAGTGGAGTTGTTCGACGATTCCTAGTTGTACTCTACGATTGTGAGATTCACTCTACGGCCATGCACGACACTCTACGTTTTTTCTACTTGGCAGCGAAGTCATTCTAGGTCTGACGAGAGTTACTCTACGATGGTGCTCTTTACTCTACGATTGGCAAGTTTACTCGGCAACTAGTTACTCTACGATTCCGAGGTTTACTTTACGATCGCGATATGTGCTGGCGCGGGTTATACTCTACGTTTCTTTACACCAAGACTGTTGAAGGAGTATACTCTACGTTGTTGGTCGACATGCAGATTTCTAATTCTGAGTAGGATTTGATACATTGAAGCTTAAAGATATGATTCCTAACAGGATTTGAAGATGAAGTTACAATCTTACATGGAAAGTAAAGTCTGATATGGAAGATCTAAGTCTAAGCGGATATGGGAACTGGTGTTGAATTAGAAAAGGCAACGGAAGAAGACTTGGATTTGGAAACTAAATCTAATTTGAAAAGGAAGCTACTTAAAGCTGGATTTCAGAGATTGAGAAGGATTTAGAATCCTACCGTATTTGTAGAGTGAAGACTTCCGAAGCAGAATTGGATTAGAATTCTTCTAGGCTTTAGTTATTTATCTATAAATACTTGTAATTGTTAGGTTTCAATCATCAGATCATAGAGAGAGTTTTATCAAATTCAGAGAGTTCATAGAAACATGTCAGGCTAGTTTTTCTTTATTCAGTTTGAAGGGGACGTGGATCCTTAGTAACAGTTTATGGTTTGATTAAATATATAGTATTTATTCCTTCTTATATGAAGCTTATTCTGATAATCTGTATTAATTGTTAAAATTTATTCGATTAACTGATTTGGTTTCTGCAGGATTAAATTGGTTAGTTGATAATATATGCTAGATTCAGGAATAGTATTATGTAATTGATATTATTTCTAATCATAAGTAGCAGTTAGCAATACTGATTGTGGTCAAGCTTTTGGTTTATTGCTATGGTTATCAGGAGACAGGTTAAACAAATCGAGCTTATGTGTTTGTTGCTTGGAATAGTCTAATTCCTTAGTTCTTAATGCTGCTGTCATATTAAATCTAAATAGCTTGTTTTAAGTTATATGATAGTTAGAATCTTTGTGAAGAGCTTATTTCATTAAGTGACAATCTAAGAGGAATTTCGGATAACAGAGCTTGTTGTTATCTAGGGCTACTAGTTTCATTGAATGGTGAATATTGTTATGCTTAATTGATCTATTGCTGTGAAAAGGTGAAACTGAACTGAAAAATTGAAGTGTTAATTCACTGGTTAAATTCATTATTTTTAAATCTGTTTTTGTTAATTAGTTAGACAAATTCAAAACCCCCAACCTTTTATTTATTGTTAAAACTGTTAGAAGCATTAGGATAAATTAAAAATCAACATTGTTCTCTGTGGGATCGACCCTTGCTACTGCTATAATGTGCTTAGTTTTGAGTTCATAGAGTTAAGTAAGGTTTTTATTTTTGGTTTGCTTGACAACAGCTTCCCAAATTTTGGCGCCGTTGCCAGGGAACAATTAGTTGTTTTTGTTTATTCTTTGTTTCTTTATTAATATATGACTCGATCTTCTCAATCTGGTAATTTGAATTTTGATCCAGAGATTGAGAAAACTGCAAAAAGGCTCAAGAATGAAAATCGTAGAGCGCAGTCAACAACTGCAGAAGAAGAAATTCCATCACCTGGCCTGAACATAGCATTGGAACTATTATCCAACAATTCAGCAACTGAATCTGAATCAGAAGAGGAGATGGCTGTTCAAAACAATAACAGGACTCTAAAGGAGTTGGCAACTCCTAATTTAAATCAGTAACCTCTATGCATTGAATATCCTACTTTAGACGTTGCATTTGAACTTAAATCTGGACTAATCCATTTGTTACCTACTTTTCGTGGTCTTACAGGTGAGGACCCATATAAACATCTGAAAGAATTTCATGTGGTGTGTTCCACCATGAAGCCACATGGAATAACTGAGGAGCAGATCAAGCTTAGAGCCTTTCTTTTCTCACTAGCAGATTTAGCAAAAGATTGGTTGCATTACTTACCATCAGGTACAATCCAATCATGGAATGACATGAAGAAGCTATTCTTAGAGACGTATTTTCCTGCTTCAAGAGTAGCCAATATAAGGAAGGAGATCTGTGCAATTAGACAATTCAGTGGAGAGACACTCTACGAATATTGGGAAAGATTCAAGAAGCTTTGCTCTAGTTGCCCACCTCACCAGATAGATGACCAGCACTTGATCCAGTATTTCTATGAAGGATTGGTACCAATGGATAGAAGTATGATTGATGATGCTAGCGGAGGAGCATTGGTTGACAAGACTCCAGAGGCTGCAAAGAATTTGATTGCCAACATGGCCGCAAACTCACAACAATATGGAACTAGAATGAATCATGCACCACAAAGGGTAAATGAGGTGAGTACTTGTAGTCATGAACAACAGATTTCTAAACTAGCTACTTTGGTGAGACAATTAGTTGCAGGAAATAAGCCAGTTGCAAAGGCTTGTGGAATTTGCTTGCAGTCAAACCATAGCACAAATGCATGTCCCACACTGCAAGAAGATGAAACCATGCAGCAGGCTAATGCAATGGGGAATTACCAAACACAACCTCAGAAAAGATATGATCCTTATTCGAACACTTACAATCCAGGATGGAAGGATCACCCCAATCTGAGTTATGGAGGAAATAGACCACCTGCACCACCTGTCTTTCCACATAGGCAGCAGGGCTTTCAACCAGTTCAATACCAACCTAAAACAGCAACACCAACACCTTCTGAAACTTCCATGGAAGAGATGTTCAAAGCACTGATGGGACAGACCCAACAGTTCATGAATAACACCCAACAATTCATGAACCAGACACAGCAGTTCCAGCAGGAGAGAAAGACTTCAGTACAGGATTTGGGAAATCAATTGGGGCAGCTTGCAACCACAGTAGGAAAATTGGAATCCCAAGGCTCAGGAAAGTTACCCTCCCAAACAGTTGTGAATCCAAGGGAGAATGCAAGTGCCATTACATTGAGGAGTGGGAAAGAACTGGAAGTGCCCAAAGCTACTGTAGACTTTGATGAAGAGGAAGTTAAGGAGGAAGCTGAACCACCTAAGGTAAGTCCTAACTCTGTGATTTCAGTTAAGACTAATCCCCTACCTTTTCCACCTAGAAATCACAGGACTTCAAGAAAAGATGAGCAAGAGAGAGAGATTTTGGAGACCTTCAGAAAGGTAGAAGTCAACATACCCTTGTTAGATGCAATCAAACAGGTGCCAAGATATGCTAAATTTTTGAAAGAGCTGTGCACTAACAAAAGGAAGCTGAAAGATGATGAAAGAGTCACTGTTGGAGAGAATGTCTCAGCAGTACTGCAAAGAAAGATGCCTCCTAAATGCAAGGATCCAGGCATGTTCACCATACCATGTAGGATAGGTAACACCAGGTTTGAGAAAACTATGTTAGATTTAGGAGCTTCAATTAATGTCATGCCTTTATCTATATTTGCTTCTTTAAATCTAAGTCCTTTAAAACAAACTGGTGTTATTATTCAACTGGCTGATAGGACTAACACTTACCCTCAAGGGGTAATTGAGGATGTTTTAGTACAGGTGAATGAGTTGATCTTTCCTGCGGACTTTTATATCGTGGATATGGAAGATGACACATCTCCAAATCCTGCACATATCTTGTTGGGGAGGCCATTTTTGAAAACAGCAAGAACCATGATTGATGTACATAATGGGACCTTAACCATGGAGTTTGATGGAGAGAAGATTCAATTCAATATTTATGAGGCAATGAGGTACCCTCGTGATATTCATACAGTTTTTGCTATTGATGTGACTGATTCTCTAGTGCAGCACTCTTTTGAACACATACATAAGGATGAGTTGGAAGTTGTCATTACTAACAGTCTGGAGATAGACAAAGAAGAAGAAGTTGAGCAGAGCCAGGAATTGAAGGAGGTTGTGGATGCATTGCATTCCTTGCCCAAAATTTCAAATAAATATGCAGTTAATTCTATTCAATTACCTGCCACTCATCAAAAATTGTTACCATCAGTTATGCAGGCCCCAATCTTAGGTTGTGCAGCCTTCTTTGTGCACTTGAAGTATGCATATCTAGGGACTGATGATACATTGCCAGTGATAATTGCTAGTAACCTAACCAAAGTGCAGGAAGACAAATTGCTCAGAATTCTTAGGGATCACATCGCTGTTTTTGGTTGGACAATAGCAGATATCAAAGGAATAAGCCCTGCCATGTGTATGCATAGAATTCTGTTGGAAGATGGAGCTAAACCAACCAGAGAAGCACAAAGAAGGCTGAATACTATTATGCTTAATTGATCTATTGCTGTGAAAAGGTGAAACTGAACTGAAAAACTGAAGTTTTAATTCACTGGTTAAATTCATTATTTTTAAATCTGTTTTTGTTAATTAGTTAGACAAATTCAAAACCCCCAACCTTTTATTTATTGTTAAAACTGTTAGAAGTATTAGGATAAATTAAAAATCAACATTGTTCTCTGTGGGATCGACCCTTGCTACTGCTATACTGTGCTTAGTTTTGAGTTCATAGAGTTAAGTAAGGTTTTTATTTTTGGTTTGCTTGACGACAGCTTCCCACTGCATCATTGGATGAGGCCCAGGAAATTAAACTCTTGCATGTTCTAAGAGAATACAAGACAGCCTTGGGATGGACTATTGCAGATATTAAGGGAATCAGTCCCTCCATTTGTATGCAGAAGATCCTTCTTGAGGATGATTCTAAACCTTCTATTGAGCATCAACGACGATTGAATCCCATTATGAAAGAGGTGGCTAAGAAAGAGATAATTAAATGGCTTGACGCATGTATCATTTACCTAATATTTGACAGTTCTTGGGTGAGCCCAGTCCAGTGTGTGCCGAAGAAAGGAGGCATGACAGTAGTGTCTAATGAGAATAATGAACTGATTCCGATATGGATTGTTACAGGATGTCGTGTTTGCATGGACTATCGAAAACTCAACAAAGCAACTCGCAAATATCATTTTCCATTACCATTCATTAATCAAATGCTCGATAGACTGGCCAGGAATGAACTTTATTGTCTCTTGGATGGGTATTCGGGGTATAATCAAATTGCCATTGCACCCAAAGATCAAGACAAAACAACCTTCACTTGTCCATATGGAACCTTCACATTCAGGAGGATGTCATTCGGGTTATGCAATGCGCCTGCAACATTTCAGAGGTGCATGATGTCCATCTTTTCTGATATGGTGGATTAAACTCTTGAAGTGTTCATGGATGACTTTTCCGTGTTCGGTAATGCATTTGATTCGTGTCTAGAGAATTTGATTCTAGTGCTAAAAAGATGTGTGAAGACGAATTTAGTGTTGAACTGAGAGAAGTGTCACTTCATGGTTCAAGAGGGAATTATCTTGGGGCATAGAGTTTCTGCTAAGGGACTTGAGGTGGATAAGGCTAAAATAGAAACTATTGACAATCTTCCACCGCCATCATCTTTGAAAGGGGTTAGAAGTTTCCTTGGCCATGCAGGGTTCTATAGGCGATTTATTAAGGACTTCTCAAAAATCACCAAGCCTCTTTGCAGCCTTTTGGAAAAAGATGTGCCCTTCAAAGTTGACAAGGCATGCCTTGAGGCATTTGATGTACTTAAGAAGAGATTTGTTTCTGCACCCATTGTAGTAGCTTCTGATTGGAAATTACCGTTTGAGCTTATATGTGATGCAAGTGACTTTGCTATTGGTGCGATCTTGGGTCAACGAAAAGATAAAGTCTTCCATACAATATACTATACCAGCAAAACATTGACAGATGCTCAGCTCAACTACACTACCACTGAGAAAGAGCTGCTAGTAGTAGTGTATGTATTTGATAAACTTCGTTCATATCTCATCGGTACCAAGGTTATTGTCTACACAGATCACTCGGTAATCAAATATCTGATTTCTAAGAAAGATGCCAAACCACGGATTGATCAAATGGGTTCTTCTTCTTCAGGAGTTTGATTTAGAGATCCGTGATAAAAAGGGGACCGAAAACCAAGTGGTGGACCATCTCTCACGACTAGAAAACACAGACTAATTGGGGCAAAGTGACACTGTGATCAATGAATTCTTTCCTGATGAGCAGCTATTTGTTATACAAAGTGAAACACCATGGTATGCTGATTATGCCAATTATATTGTGTGTAATGTGTTACCACCCGATTTGAGCTATCAGTCGAGGAAGAAATTCTTGAATGATGTGAAATATTATTTGTGAGATAAGCCATTCCTATTTAAGAAATATGCGGATCAGATTTTGAGAAGATGTTTGCCAAGAAAAGAAATGGAAGATGTGCTTCATCAGTACCATTCATCTAATTATGGAGGGCATTTCGGCGGACAGCGAACGAAATCAAAGGTGCTTCAATCTGGTTTTTATTGACCCACTCTTTTTAAAGACGCTCATCTTTTTGTGTCGCGATGCGACAATTGCCAAAGAGTTGGAAATATCTCTAGAAGATATGAAATGCCCCTCAACAATATTCTGGAAGTTGAACTTTTCGATGTTTAGGGCATTAACTTCATGGGCCCGTTCCCGTCATCGTACAACAATCTCTATATACTAGTTGTTGTGGACTATGTATCTAAGTGGGTTGAAGCTGTAGCTCTACCCACCAATAACACTAAGGTGGTGCTTAATTTCCTTCGGAAAACCATTTTCACAAGATTTGGCACATCGAGAGCAATTATCAGTGATGAAGGCTCACACTTTTGCAACAAGTACTTCGAGGCCCTTCTTGCTAAGTATGGGGTCTCCCATAAGATTGCTACAGCTTACCATCCGCAAACCAGTGGCAACCTGAGGTGTCCAACAGGGAAGTGAAATGGATTTTGCAAAAGATTATGAATCCAAGCCAGAAAGATTGGGCCAAGAAGCTTGATGATGCCTTGTGGGCCTATCGCACCGCATATAAAATGCTTATTGGAATGTTACCATATAGGCTTATCTATAGAAAGACGTGTCATCTCCCGATCGAATTGGAACATAGTGCCTACTGGGCTATTCGGAAGCTAAATTTTGATTTAAATGCGGCGGGTGAAAAGCGGCTCTTGCAATTAAATGAAATTGATGAAGTCCGGCTGCAAGCCTATGAAAATGCCGAGTTATACAAAGAAAAGACGAAAAGGTGGCACGACAAGAAGATAGTCGAACGGATATTTGAGCCGGGACAAGCAATTCTACTCTTCAATTCTAGATTAAAGCTTTTTTCCGGAAAGCTCAAATCGAGATGGTTTGGACCTTTCATCCAAAGTCTTCCCACATGGGGCTATCAAAGTCGAAGATGCCAATTCCAAGAGAACGTTCAAGGTTAACGGGCAAAGACTCAAGCACTATTGGGGTGGTGACGTTGATCGCCAAAAGACTTCAATTACCCTCATAGACCGGCAATGAAGTGGGAAATAGTCAAGCCGACGACTTTAAAACAAGCGCTCAATGGGAAGGCAACCCCATTTTCCGCATCCTTTTAGTCCAATTTTCTTTCATTTTTCTTTGATATTTGCCTTATTGGTATTGTTTTGTTCATTATGTGCTAGCATGCCTTGTTATAAATTATATATATATTTTGACTATTAGTTTGTTTTTGTGATATAAAAAATATATATATATATAATAATAATAATAATAATAATAATAATAAATAATAGTTTGACTTGTTTGAATGACTTAGCTTCGTGACAATCATGTGAAATATCATCGAAATGACTCATATATAATTATATATATATTTTTTTGATTTTATGATTATTATTATTAATTGAGTATAATGCGTTTTATGCAATTTATTGCAGTTAGGTGCTTGATTCAAATGTCGAAGCAATGCTAGTCATGACATCCAAGGCAGCCCACACTAGCGCCAAGCATAGAAGCCAAGTGCAGCAAACAAGCATAAGCAAGCAGGAACCAGGGCATCGCCTCTGCGCTATGATGTAGCGCCTAGACGCTATGTCTGCAAACTTTACAGCGCCTCTGCGCTCGAATCCAGCCCCTTGCGCTAATACCTTAGTAAATTTTTTTTTATGCAGTGTCCATAGCGCCCCTACGCTATGCTGCCAATTCTTCAGCGCGTCTGCGCTATAAGATAGCGCCTAGGCGCTACATCCCCTAATTCGTTTTTTAAAACTTAGCAAACCAATCATTTTGCAGCCCTCTCCTTACCAAAACGCACGACTGTCAGCTCTATCTCTCCTTCAAACTCGAAATTTCAAAGACCCAATCCTAAATCACATTATTTATAGCATCTAATCCCATTTATCCCCCATCCTAACCTAATCCATCCCTCCAATCTTCATAGGTAGGCATCAAATTGGTACCAAACAAGGGCACCAAAGGTTTGTATCTTCTTCAAGGTATACCAAGCTTCCTTTGTTCTTTTTCTATCTTCCCTGAATCATTGATTCTGGGTTGTTGTGGTTGATTGGATGATATATGTTGGCTTAGTTTCTTTTGCTGTGAATTTTGGGGAAGCTTGAGATTGCAAACAGTTTATTTTTGGGCAAAGCCAAAGGAATGCACGCCAAGTGTTTGTGAAATTGCCTGAGAGAGGAATCTTTGCTCTTTGGCTCAGTTTTTGCTACATTCTTAAACACCAATGGCTTCCAAACGTCAGAGGGGTGAAGGCTCAAGCTCTTAAGCTCCCAAGCATTATGATAAGAAGCGATTTGTGAGCGAAGCCACCTCCGAACGGTATAATACATTGTTAATGGACAAATCGCTCATTTCGGAGCGTTGTGTAGCTCCCGAAGGTGTACGGGACTATCGCATGGGTGAAATGATTTACAAGAGAGGATGGCAAGCATCCGTTGCTCAGTTGGAGGCCGCAGTGGTCAGTTTTGTGAAGGAGTTTTATGCAAACGCCAAGGAAGCCCGGAACAAGGTTGTGCAAGTTCGGGTTACAGTTTTTAACATGTTTAAGCAACTCAGACAAGGTGACATATAGCTTGTTCATGTTAAAATTCACAACAAATTGTGAGAAAGAGTCCGGAAGTGATTGCATGATCAAATCTTAGATCAACTCTCCATCCATTACAAAACCCAGTTATCCCAATTGTTCAATCAAATTGATCATTTTTGAGGACATTTGTCTATACTGTAGTGTCATCGGTTATTCTAGATTGGAAGAGCTCCTTAGATATCTAATATCTAGCAGTCCTACTTTCCTCACCATTCAACTCCTTGAAGGTGCAAGAGTACAGTAGAATCATCCATAGTTTCATGCTGACGCTGAAGCTCGTTACTCATGGATGTGAGCATGATGCATTAAGCCAACTGTGCATCATCTTGCCACTTTTTAAAAGTAGCAATCTCTTTCTCAGAGGCATTGTCTGCAACCATTGCAGGGATAGGTGTATTAAGGATATAAGATAACTTTTCAGCCTTGAGAACTATTCTCAGATTCCTTAACCAGTCCGTGTAATTCGGTCTGGTCAATTTATTAGCATCAAGTATGCTACGCAGTGATAGTGAGTTTGACATTTTTAAATTCTGCATGTGAAATAGACAACATTTTAGCATACATTCATTTTATTAATTACCAAAATAAATTAGGTCTTTATTTTAAATTGGTATCTCCCACTATTTTCATCAAACTATATTACCCTCAATATATAGTTCGACAAATCTAATTAAAAATTTGCTAGTGAGAATAAGGATCCCATTTCAAATGTATATAGTCTTGTGTGATACAACAAACGATATATAAATAAATAGGTAGATAACTATTGTCAATTACATCACTATGTAACTATTTGTATTTTGCCTCTTAGATTATTTTGATCAAGTGTGACACATCCGAATCAAAATTATCCAAGTTAAGTCCAACCTAACACTTCCATATATGTGAATAGAAAAATACCGTCCTTGTGTGACACAACAAAACAGTAATGTTCAATTCCTTAATAAGCATCAAATGTGATAAAACAACATCTTAAATATTTAATACTTTCCTTGTATGACACAACAAACTCATATTAAATATTTAATACTCTATCGCTTTACCATGCTAGAAGGCGACGTTCGATATTCCAAATATTTTTGAACGTTTAGGACTTAATATGATTTCTTTGAGGGGTTTGTTATTATTAGTCTCATCTTGTTTAGCGCGCATGCACACATATATATAAAATACGCGTCATATTATTTAACATGCGAAGCATGTAGGATAATATATAATATATATATAGTAAGCATGCACATATAGAATACTATATTCTATCCGAATTGATTATGGACTTTTATTCTAGTTTGGTTCACTAGAGCTACCAAGTGAACCAAAAGGTCAAACCTAGGGTGCAAGAATTAAATTTAAATATAACTATTACATTTAAATCACCGGGCTCCATTACAAATGGGTCTTCAAGCGCTCCTTGCTCCTTTGTCTCCAATTCTTCAGAATAATTCTAACTAGTCCTATTACATAAACTATTTAAAATAAATAGAAACCTTGATCAGCAGTCAAGAGGAAGAACATAGGAAGAAGATAGAATTTACATCAGAAAAACTAGAAAAGACGAGGTACGCATACCCCATTTATAAAAACTCATTCATTCAAGTATCCTCTAAAATAATTCCAATCACACATTGGTCAATAGTCCATAATTAATCCCTATTTATTATCATACATATCTCCATATGTATCAATAAATAACATTCATCTCATGAATAATAAAACCATTCCATATATGCATTGATATCATTTAATGGGCAATATTAGTTAGTATAAAATCCAATTTCAACTCCAATTAGTTATCATGGAATCCAATTCTAACTCTAATTAGTTATCATGAAATCCAATTCTAATTAAAATAAACTTCTTTATTTTAATCCTATTCCAAATCAAAATAAACTCTTTTATTTTAATTTATCCAATTTTGAATAAAAATAAACTGCTTTATTTTTTAATCAAATTCCAAATCAAAATAAACTCCTTTATTTTAATTTATAAAAATTAAAAAAAATGAGGTCTACCCTTGATCATAAACCTTTAAAAGAAATAATCAAACAAGTCTTTAAGTCAAACTTCAAACCCAGAATTATATAGTTTAATATTAAACATTCTGATTCATAAACAAAAGTGATTCTGGTGTAGTGGTAAGGCTTCCAAATTATGACCAATAGGTCAAGGGTTCAAAACCCTCTAGCCCCAACTGAATTATTTTATTTTTAAAGGTTGACAAGTCAGCGCCACATCAGCAGTCTGTGCCACATCAGAAGTCATTGCCACGTCATCAGTTGACCAGTCAACAGTCAACGTTTGACCGTTGACTTTGACCAACGTTTTTTTAATAAAAAAATATAATAATAATTTTACACAAACAGTTATGCCCAATTAAATTATTCTAAACACATATCAATGTATATACAGAATTAAAACAATTAATAATTCGCATAAAGTTTGGCTCTTGATACCACTGTTAGGTTTGTATAACGTGAACATGCAATCAAATTACATAAATAAAGCGGAAGCGCGATAAAATCAGATTTTAAAATTTTATACAAACCATCACCATGATCTTTCTTGATGCACAATTATTAATTAAACGAAAGAGATGGAGAATAAGAATTATACCCTTGTAGAATTCTAGCTTCCTCGGGTACAAGTTCAACTCCAATTCCTTCGCGTTCTCCTTGAATTCCACCGATTAAATTCCTTCCTTTGATCAACGTTTAGCCACCCAAGTGTTTGACCTCTAGAGGTGATCCATCAAGGATAATAATTGTTCAAGAAGATGGGTATTGGCAAAACCCTAGTTTTTATCTCTATAAAAATTGTAAGTACTCTCCACAATTTTTATGCAAGAGTGTGTAACCCTAATATATGATAAGATTTCTCTTATTTATAGATGTAGGAAAACCCTTCCCTAAATTATTTAGGATTAGGGTTTCTATTCTAATTAAACTCCTTTAATTAAATTAAACTCATAATCTAATTGGGAATTCATGAGAGAGTACTTCTATTAATTAATTCTCAATCCCTATGAATTAAATAATAGTAATAGTAATAATAATAATAAGACTCCTCTTATTTATTTATATTTAATATTTCTAAAATATTAAATAATAAATATTAAGCTATTTAATTTATTCTATCTCCATAGATTAAATTAAATACACTTAACTTATTATTACAATTATGTCATTTACCTCTTAAATAAATATTTTTCTTTTACGGTGTGACCCTTTAGGTTCTCTATATTAAACCGGTTGTGAATAAATCAATTAGAACAATTCTAATCTTATTTAAATAAATAAATTAAACTATTTAATTCATTTAATTAAATAATATTTATTCTACAATAAGGGTAAGCCCCCTTAGCAATCAACAACTTTCCAGATAATATAGATTTCAACATTAATCACAAAAGAACCTTTCAACGAATAGTTACCGTACAATTCAATCCTTCTACCATACAATGTCCCAATTAAATATAAGACATGAAATTACTGTCAAGTCTTATTTTATTTAATTATATACATTTCGATTCCCAAATGCACAACTCTAAATAATACAAATTAGAAACTCCTTTTTAATTTCATTTTGCCTTGGCCAAGGACTACTGAGTTGTCATTTATCGAATCACATAGGACATTCACATCTTTTACTAGATGTGGTAGATTCTTTGTTGACCATTTACCTATCTCCATGTACAACTCATTATACCCAAGCATACCCTTTGATATACCCTAAAGGTTTTAAGGGACATGTCAAAGTATAACCCATCATACACAAGATACTATGATGATCTCAAGTCCAAGGATCACTTGTACTACTATCACTAGAGGAATTCCTATTGACAGGCGAGTAAAACTCCATTAGGTATTCTTTAACGAGCCACGTTCAGTGAACTTATTCTCCAACAAGCACCTACATACTTGCTTTAGTGTCTCCACACAAATGATTATGAGATCAATCATCCTCTTCCTAAGAGCAAGCAACGTATGTACTAATCTATCCGGATTCACTAATCCCCTTTTTAGTAATCCAACGATTAGGAACGATTTTAGTTTTAAGCTTTCTAAGAATTTAGATCTCATTAGCATGATCATCATCATGATTCTGAAAGCATTGCTTCAAACTATGGGTTTATCACATATTAAATAACAACACCATGTAGATAAAGTAAAATGCCTTTAATAACCGAATGAGATTACAAAGTATATGCTACATCATATCAAATATGATTGGCGTGTGTGCATACTACTTTCACTGACCACCCCTGACGCTGACCTCCATTACCACCATTATCACCGCCTCCACCATTACCACGTGGCCCGGTACAATCTCTAGCAATATGACCCATCTGCCCACACAAGAAGTATGCACCAGCCACCACGGTTCCTATTCCACTGACCACCCTGATTCCTCTCATGCTGGCCTGAAGCTTGACCCTACTGGTCATCTCTGCCCCTCTTCCGACTCCCTTTCGGTTTAGAAGCTCGAAAGTCTTATCGCTCTATCTCAATATTTTTGGCCGCATTAGTCACTGATGACACATCCGCAAACTTGTTGTTAATGAGATGTTGGCGATATCTATAATGAATTCACCACTTGAACTTCTCTGCATGTTCCGCTGCAGTCCCTGCAGAGGTTCCCACAAAGCCTGCCAACCTAGTGCACCTCGTCATGAAATCCGTGGACTCATCATCTTTCTGCCGAATAGACAGATACTCTCTAGCATAGACCACCTTATCAGTAGCAGGAAAGTATTGCTGATAAAAGACCTCACAAAACTCTGTCCAGCTAAGTGTCTCAATATATCCATCCCCTTTCGTTATTTTTATAGTTTTCCACCACCTTTGTGCATCTCCCTCTAGCTTATAAGCTACAAGCAACACTCTTTGATTATCCGAGCACCCCAACACATCAAAGATCTTCTTTAAATGAGCAATCCAATTCTTTACATCAACTGGAGTCGAGGTTGAACTAAATGACTGTGGTTTCTGCTTCTGAAACCTCTCCAACCATACACACATCGGACCACAGACTGATCCAGACCATCTATATTCCCTTCCTGTCCATTTGCATGTGGACCATCATTTATTGAGTTCCCCTGTTCAGGATTTACTGGTGGCTGCCGCATTGCCTGCACCACATGTGCCACCAATTGCGGTAAAGCCTGATTAACCGCTTGATTCATCAAGGTAGCCAATTGAGCAATAATCTGATCATTAGGTTACTTATTGGGCTAACCCTCACCACTTCCCCTATTGTTACCTCGCCTCCTAGCAACTTTAGCGGATCTACGAGCCATCTAAAAAAGAGATCAACGAATATAAGTAGAACAAATTAGAGACAAATTCGAATATAGCTGATATGATAGCTGAATAGAAAATTAAATAAGACAAAAACCTAACCCAGAAGTCTACCCATAACTCACAGGTCAAACCTAAATAGGTTTTTTACAAGAAAGAACTTGGCTCTGATACCAACTCTTTAACACCGCCTTTCTAAAATAGAAAGAGAAGTTACTCACAAAACACAAAATAACTGATGATATTATAACTGTAACGAATGTAATTTTTGAGAATAAATAAAATATTTATTGAGTTAAATAAATATTTTTGTTAATTTATTTATTGAGTAAAATAAATAATTGATAAAGTTATTGTGGAATAATTCATTTTAATGTAATTATGTTAATTGTAATTTAAATGTAATTTGATCTGTCTATTCTAATTTAATTTAATAATTAAATTAGATGAATAAATGATTTATTTGAATAAGAGTTATAATTAAATTGGTAAGGTTTAATTGAATTTATTTAATAATAGGTTTAATTAAATTGAAAGTGTGGCAAGTGTGACAATTAAATTATATAATATAATGAGTTATTAAAATAAATGAAAAAAAGGGGTTAATTTTAGTTAAACCAAACAAGGCCTTGTGACCCTTGGTTGGTAAAAATAGATTATTTTTGCTTGGTGCAACCAAACAAGGCCTTCCTTATGGTCTTTGAAATTCTATTTTTTTATTTGAGTTTGCCAAACATGGCCTAAACTCTTCCAATTCCATATCAGTTAAACTTTAACTGATTAAACCTTTGGTTTGTCAGTTTTTCATATACGTTCTTTTTCTTAGCATGAATGTCAGAGTTCAGTTAGAGAAGTAGAGAGAAATTGAGAGAAGAAATAGAGAGAAAGTGAGAGAAAGCAAGAATCCAAGGAATCAAAGAAGGAGATAATCTAAACTTGCAATTATTTAGCTAATCAAAAGGTATTACTCTTAATTCTTGCTATATATGCTTCCAAGTTCTTCACTATAAACATTTTGGTTGAATGATTTTATGAGGTATTGGTAAGATGTGTTTATAAACATGCTTAATTCGTTATTTGGTGTCTATTTATGATTTTAAAGGAATTAATCCATGAAAAACATGCTTTAGAATTGAGTTTTTGGTTTTACAGAGTTTTATTTCATGTATGGCTTATATGTATGTAAATTGATGTCCAATTAGATTGTTAATCGGTAAATTGACGTTTGATTGTGTTAATATGATGAAAACGAAAAGAATGTAAGTGGAATGGATTAAAATAGCTTAGAGATGAATTTACAGTGTTTAATTTTATTAAAAAGGCCAAAACATGATTACTTTGTTCAAACAGGGAATTTTTGGATTTTAATTGGTTAATTATGTGTTTATAAGAGTTAGAAATGCTAGAAACATGATGGGTAATTGTTTTACATCGTGTTTGAAGTCTGGGTAAGCTTATTTTATAAGTCGGATGATAGAATATGGAAAATTTGGTCTGAAATTGCATTGGTTCGCGAACTGTAGAAGGTGACAGTCGAGTCTACCGCCCCAGTGGTAGAAATGAACTGGTGTAGTTGCCCCGACGGTCTCGTCGCCCCGGCGGCATAATTGAACTAGATTCCTCGCCCCGGCGGTAGCCTCGCCCCGACGCTGGTTTGTGAAGGAATCCACCGCCCCGGCGGTGGAACAGTAACTGAAAATTTTCTATTTGTTTTGTGATCTTGCTATGTTGTTATGTACATGTTTAAAACTTAGATTAAAATATTAAGTGACGAATGAGATACCACGTTGGTTGTTAAGCAAGTACTTGTTGAATATCGTATGACAATCGGGATGTTACAATGAAATAGGATAAGAATGAATCTTATAGTAAATATAATTTTGTAACTAATTATTGTTACCGTTTTATAATCGAAATGTATAGGTTGATTAAGGAGCGTGAATTATTTAAATTTGTAATCTACGCACGAGGGAAGTTTTTCCTCCTTTAATCTTATTATTTCGTTTAAAACAAGTTTACTTTCATAAAGCAAGCTTATTAACCTTAGCTTACTATTATTCAAGCAAGGTTGTTATCATGCCAAGTGCTTATGTTTTATTTCAGTCATTTGTTATTCGATCATTGATCGTTATTCAAATTTTGAACATAAATCCTATTGTACAATTTTATTGTTGATCAAATGCTTTAGTGACTAGCAAACCTTTATTGATTCAGCTAGTCCATAGTTGATGAGCGTTTCAAAGACTTAGAATACCTTGAAGTTTTTCCGAACCAAGTTTCTTTTGGTACGGATTCTGATGCTAAACTGAGATGAACAACCCTAATATAGGGGATTAATTACACAACAACGTTTAAATGTTTATGCACAGTACATTGTACAAAGGGCTGATCCCCCGGAGTACGAGATGGATAGTCTATAGTCTACATAACTGTTAAAGGTTACGGTAGAAATACTTGCTAACCTAGGACATAGTTCAAGGTCTTATGACCCTCAGATACACTTTTAATCTTGAATCCATATTCAGTTCTTGAGCTAAGCTATCTATTAAGCTTTCAGATCTTTGATTTATTGTTGATTGATTTCAGAAAGACTATTACTCCTCAGTTAAGATCTATTCCGTTAATCATATAAATGTTATTGTTATCATACTTGTGGGTAATTATTTGCTCACACTTGCATAAAACATTGCAGCTAAACCTGAAAAGTCGGATGAGCCGTCCACTAGTAAGGGCAAGGGCAAGATGAGCAAATGAAGATGTTTAGTCTATTTGTTTCAGTTTTTTGTAATAAGACTTGTTTAATTTTTATGTTTTAATTCCGCAACGATGTAATAAAGGTAGATGACCTGGGATTTGTTTATTTAAGAGATTTTAAGTTGTAATCCATATTGTGGGAAGATATTTCATTCAGCTTAATTTAATTGTCCTTTATTATGGGTAGTTAGTTATGAATGTATGATATAGTGAACAACAAATCTGAGGAATTGAAGTACCTGGATTTGGGGGTGTCACAGGTTGGTATCAGAGCTGTAGGTTAAGAACCTTATGTGGGGAACCTTAGGAGTTAGCCTTGTCAAGAAACGAAAATCTAGTGGTGTTAAAACTCTTATCGAGTTCTAAGGAATGAATTAAGGAAATTCATTGAAGGTTAATAATAAAAGACTTTAGGTGCTATAACTTATGTGTTATAACTTATGTGCTCGCGAGTAGTAATTAAATTTAAAATTTTTGTGGTAGGATGTCTGATATAAGAGGATCTAGTCAGGCTAGGGAGGAGGAGCCTCGAGATGTTCATGTAGTCCGGGAGTAGCTAGTGCAGAGGGAGCCATCCCCATTGGTCACAGTAGTAGGTCCTAAGTACAAGCCTGAGACTGATCCTGAGGAGATTGAGGAGGAGGAAAAAGACCCTGGGGAGATACCATTATCTTCCTTAGGTGTTCAGATGTATGAGCAGGTGTATGATTGTTGCCTGATTTTACAATCGACAATTACGTGCAAGTATACACGATCAATAAGTAATAAAGTGATAAGAAAGAGTGTCGAACCCACAGGAATTACTATGTTTTTAATCTCCAATTACCAATCTAAATTATGCCTATTCTATTAAACATTCACAAATTGGGATTTTTGATTAAGAATAATTAAATAAATACTAACACTGACAATTAATTCAAAGGTTGAAATTCAGATTTAAGATGATTAAGACTACAATATCCCCAGTTATTTATCAAAAACCAATCTATCTATGTCTTCCAATCATTCACTTCAATGTTGTTGTTAACAGAAATTCAATTGCATTTATAAGCCCTTTTCCAAGTGATCAAATAAATCTATCTAATCCAAATAACTCTACTATATTCCTATGCAAAGTTAAAAGATTAAATTCATTAAGTTCCAATTTCCAATTGTTACATGCAGCAAGCAATATTCCTATTTACTCCACAAATCTAATTATTCAACACATGCAAATAATTGAGAATACATGTTATCTTATCCAGTTCTAACCCTAGATTTCATCTCCCGAATTCATCTAAAGTAACCCGCTAATTGTCGGCCAAACAATTAATCAATAAGCATAAAATAAGATAGACAACTTCCATCAATTTGAACAATTGAAATCAAATAGATAATCAACTCATAATTATAACTGGTTCAATTGTAACCTTAATTAAGAATTTAGTTCATAATGACAATAAAGACTAGAATATCAAAATAAGACATCATAATTAATTACAAATCAGAGGATAAATATTTAAAGAAAACTCAGTATAATCTCTAACTCTCAAATCTGAACTTCTCACAATGCTTGACTTGTCCTCCAATCTCCTTGCTCAGCTCTGGAATTCAATCTCTTAACAAGTCTGTGTCCCTAAATCCAAGTCTTGATCTTCTATTTATAGTCTCCTTTTGTCCCTCAATAAGTTTAATAGCAAGATTCCTTGATCACTTCTATCTTTCCAACATAACAGCATTCCAGCAAAATCAGGATTTTCATCTGCCGCTTCCTCGCCCCAGCGAGAAATTCAAAGCATAAGTTCTAGCCCCGGCGAACTCCCGCCCCGGCGAGAAATATAACACACAAATTCTCGCCCCGGCGAGAATGCCCTGCACCCAGCCAATTTTCTTCTTTTCATCCCTGCATCCAACCATGACCTACAAAACCAATGCAAAACAAGTAAAAAGCTACCAAACACTTAAAAATAAGTAAAGGATGAGCCAAAAGACATATCAAACGCGTAGGTTAAAACCTACTCATCAAATACCCCCAAACTCAAAACTTTGCTTGCCCTCAAGCAAAACACAAAACAAAGCAAAACCACAACTAAACTAGCTACTACATGAATGCACATGCATGACTAACCATACTCAAGCAATTAATCAATAGACATCATAAAAATCCGGCCTCAGAAATCAATAACTACCAGTTCAACAGAATTTCAACCTCACACCATCCAAAAGCCAACGATTAGTAATTATGAATCACGCTCAACCCTTCCATAAGTATGCAACATATATTAAACCAATCAGGGTATGAATCCAACTCTAGGTATCACAATGCTCAAAAAGAGACAAGTTCACAGAGTTTACTTTTAAGCTCAACTGCTATTCACTTGCCTTCTCATTTTTTCCCTCTTTTTCTTTAACGAGTGCGTTTTACGCTCCATCTCGTCATATATCCTGACTAGTGCAATGTTCATCTTTATTAGGCTATTCAGTGCCACCCATGTAGCGAACTTTCAACCAACGACTCCCAAACCAGACGATTTTAGGGCGCTGAGTGTAAAAACATCTCCTAAGGGTATACTCATTCAAATGACACTGGCCACAAAGACAAACTTAGTCAAGACCTGCTCTTATCTGTCTATATTCATTAATTCCACGTTTTCTTGCACTTAAACAGACATCGAAGCAGTATTTATTCAAAAATTTTTTATTTTTCATCTTTTCTCAGTTTTCTTTTTTTTTTTAGATCCAACAAGTGATAACAGTCTATATTTACATATGAGCATGTAATACACCAAAGAAGAACCAACTCCTAATTACTTTAATACACATTCGTGAACAAGTAAAAACCAAAGGTCTCAAATAACCACAACTACAACAGTTAAACTCCAGATTTAGCAATAAGTATCCATCCCGTTAAACTATAATAGAACTAATCAAATTTTATCATTGGCCATCCCTAAATGACTTTCATCAATACATTGCTTGAATACCTCTAAATGCAATATCATATGATCCTATGCTACTAATTTTTTGGATTTTTGAAGTTTTTTTTTATTCATAAATATAACTACAATGACACTCATGCAACTAAAACTACAAATTCAAATGAGCTAAACATGCAAATATGCAAACACACCCCCCAAACTCAAACGAAATAATGTCCTCATTGTACGAAAAATAAAGAAAGTTAAGAATAGAGGACTCCCCTAGCAGTTCAAGTAGTAGGCTCGAACTCATCATCGTCATTTGGGGACGGTGGTGGAAAAACTGGCAATGGTTGGGCTGCGGGAAACTGAACAGGATCTATCATCGGCTGCATATTGGAGTACATGTTCGCCATGGTTTGGGTGCAACTCTGCTGGTATGTATACATATGCTCCTGCCGATCTGCCAATCGCTGGTTCAGCCTCAATATGGTCTTATGATGAGAATCAATAAGACGCTGCAACTCTCGAAACTGGAGGCTGAACTTGGCTTTCCTTGGCCCAGTAGAAGTGGAAGGACCTGCTGAAGGACCCTCTCCCTCATCATCATCGGACTCATGTGCTTCTTCGACAGGAGGAGAATGAACTATGTAACCCATACCACGAGGATGGGATTCACCGCCTTCCCATTCCTTATAACGTGCAATCAAACGGTGATCCAAAAGTAGTAAGGGCTGCTGCAAAGCCTCTTCAGCTCCCCAACAAACTCCCGCACGAAGACACAAACCACATATCAACGAAGGGTGAGGCAAACCACCCTGACTATGCAAAGTCCGTCTAGTGCGGCGAATCGATGCCTCAATCAACTGACCCACATTTATCTCAATCCTTGTCACAATAGAATATAGTAACAACGCCTTCTCCTTGGGAACATCACTCACGTGCTGTGATGGCATCAGTTTAGCCGAAAGAAAGGCATACCATACCTTACCATACTGACTCAAGTCCTTGCTATGAAACATAGGTGCAGCACGTGGCCCTCTAGATATCCATGTCGTCCCAGGCCTGCATAAGTCAGTAACTACCTTCTCCACATTGGGCCCCTCCTCAAGGAATCGAGTGTATTTGCAACGTAAATCCGGCCTCAAGTTGTAATACTCATTGATTGTTTGGGCACTGAAGGACACTGTCTTCCCTCGGACTGTAACTTTGCATATAGCTGCATCCTCTTCATTAGCGTAAAACTCCTTGACTATAGCTATACATGCAGGCTCCGGATGGGCAGTGAATGTCTCCCATCCCCTCTCGACTATCTGATGCATCATCTCCCCATCAACCACCTCGTCAGGCGTGAGACCGCGCTTGGGAGTTAGAGCTTTACCCGATGTATACGTTTCATATCTGATAGCTGCCTCTGCACTGACAAACTTTCTTCTATCAAAGGCCCTGGATGGAGTAGACGATGATCCTTCACCACGTTGCCTCTTTGGAGCCATGCTAGATCTTTTGACAAATAACCCAAACACTACAATCTGTTATGCAAGCATAATTCCCCCCAAACTCCAACTTTTCTAACTCCGAAGTGATAGAAACACAATCCAATGGAATAGATCTGAGGATTAAACCCTAGAATACTTGCATGCAACAATAAAGCAAATAGAACCCTTGAAAACCGCAGAGTATTCCTTTTAATGAATGAGAGATGGAATGGACAGAGGCTAGGGTTTGTTTTTATAGTGGTATGAATTAGGGTTCGCGTAGGATTTCAAGTATGGAAAGTAATTGGAAGGAAATTCGAAGAGAAATAGGAGGAATTTGGGTTGGGTCGGTCTTAGAGAAGGAGAAGTAGTGTTTTGAAGAAGTTGCATGGGAGTTGGAATGTTAAACATCAAATTAGAATCGGATTTTAAAAACTGAATTCCGCGATTCTCGCCGGGGCGAGAAAATAGGCTTGTGAACCTCGCCGGGGCGAGAAGTGGCAGAGAGGTTGAGGCTGGGGCGAGAAAAATCCAGGCCGGGGCGCGCTTCAACAGAGAGGTTCTCACCGGGACGAGAAACCTTAGTTCAATTTTCTCGCCGGGGCGAGAATCCTCAGACTTGAAAATTTTTCTGCTTTTTCCTCTTGATCCTCTTGTCCTCTCTTGTACCATCCCAATGAACATGTTTCCTCCTTCTAAATCATTCCCATAAATTGTATCTCTGTTTCAATAAACACCACATAAATGAGTTAAACACGGAAGATTGAAGACCAAATTCAACAAAAACACATAAAGTACTCCTAAAAAAAATATTAATGAAACTAATTCTATGAAAGCAATAAAATATCATGATTGGGTTGCCTCCCATCAAGCGCTTGGTTTATAGTCGTCAGCCCGACTTTCTCAACAGTATTAGGCTTCAGCTTGATCGGAAACAGAAAGGTGAATCACTGATATTTGTCGATCCACATCGCCTCCCCAATAATGTTTGAGTCGCTGCCCGTTGACTTTGAATGTGCGCTTTGAATCCGGCTCTTCGACTTCAATTGCCCCATGAGATCCTACAGCAGTAATAATGAAAGGGCCTGACCATCTAGACTTCAGCTTCCCAGGAAATAACCGCAGCCTGGAATTGAACAACAACACAGCTTGTCCCGGTTCAAACTTTCGATCCACAATCTGTTTGTCATGCCACCTTTTGACTTTTTCTTTGTACAGCTTGGCATTCTCATAGGCATGATGGCGAAACTCCTCCATCTCGTTCAATTGGAGCAACCTTTTCTCACCAACGGCTTGAAGATCTAGGTTCAACTTTTGAATTGCCCAATAGGCCTTATGCTCAAGTTCGACCGGTAAATGACAAGCTTTCCCATAAACCATACGATACGGCGACATTCCGATGGGATTCTTATAAGCAGTGCGATACGCCCATAAAGCATCGTCTAGTTTCATTGCCCAGTCCTTATGAGTCGGGTTTACCACTTTCTCCAGAATTTGCTTAATTTCCCGATTTGATAACCTCTGCTTGGCCATTCGTTTGGGGATGATAAGCTGTAGCAATCCGGTGTTTGACTCCGTACTTAGCTAACAACTTAGTGAACTGCTTGTTACAAAAATGAGTACCTTCGTCACTGATTATGGCTCTTGGTGTACCGAATCTAGTAAAGATATTCTTGTGCAGGAACCGTAGAACCACTTTGGCATCATTGGTGGGTAATGCAAGTGCTTCGACCCATTTTGATACGTAATCCACTGCCAAAAGTATGTATTGATTGTTGAACGATGACGGAAACGGCCCCATAAAGTCGATACCCCAAACATCAAATAGTTCAACCTCAAGGATGGTGTTGAGAGGCATTTCGTGCCGCTTCGAGATATTTCCAACCCATTGACATCTATCACACTTAAGCACAAAGAGATGGGCGTCCTTGAACAACGAAGGCCAGAAAAATCCCGACTGTAAGACCTTGGCTGCAGTTCTTTCTCCTCCATAATGGCCTCCATAATCTGACGAATGACAATGAGTTAAGATGCTCTCCATTTCTACCTGTGGCACACAACGTCTTATCATCTTATCCGCACAAGTTTTGAAGAGGAATGACTCATCCCAAAAGTATTGCTTGACATCATGGAGAAATTTCTTTCTTTGCTGAGAAGTGAAATCTTGCGGAAGAACATTACTGACTAGAAAGTTCACATAATCAGCATACCAAGGGACTTCGGTGTTGATACCAAACAATTGTTCATCTGGAAACGACTCATTGATTACCACATCATTCTTTTTCTGCATGTCGGCATTCTCTAACCTTGAAAGATGATCAACCACTTGATTCTCAGTACCTTTCCTATCTCGAATCTCCAAGTCAAATTCTTACAACAAGAGGACCCATCGAATCAACCTAGGTTTAGCATCCTTCTTTGAAATCAAGTATTTGATAGCTGCATGATCAGTGTAGACAATCACCTTGGTTCCAATCAGATATGCTCGAAACTTGTCAAAGGCAAATACTACTGCAAGCAACTCCTTCTCTGTAGTAGTATAATTCAATTGAGCTTTTGTGAGTGTCTTACTTGAGTAGTAGATGGTGTGAAAAACCTTATCCCTTCGCTGACCCAGCACAGCTCCTACTGCATAATCACTTGCGTCACACATCAACTCAAAAGGCAAAGTCCAATCGGGAGTAACTATGATCGGGGCTGTGATTAAATTCTTTTTCAGCACTTCAAAGGCTTCGATGCGAGCTTGATCCATCTTAAAGGGAACATCTTTTTCAAGGAGTGAACACAATGGTTTTGAAATTTTTGAGAAATCCTTGATGAATCGACGGTAGAATCCTGCATGTCCGAGAAAACTTCTAATACCTTTTACAGATGTCGGTGGAGGTAGCTTTTCAATGGTTTCAATCTTTGCCCTATCTACCTCTAGACCTGCGTCAGATACTTTGTGCCCCAGAATAATCCCTTCTCGCACCATAAAGTGGCACTTTTCCCAATTAAGCACCAGATTCGTCTCCACACAACGCTTCAGTACTAAGATGAGATTATTAAGACACAAGTCAAAACTATCACCGAATACAGAAAAAGTCATCCATAAATACCTCCAAATTCTGCTCAACCATATCCGAGAAGATAGCCATCATGCATCGCTGGAATGTAGCCGGTGCATTATATAACTCGAAAGACATTCTCCGGAATGCAAACGTTCCATACGGACATGTAAAAGTTGTTTCCTCTTGATCTTCCGGAGCTATCACTATCTGGTTATATCCTGAGTATCCATCGAGAAGGCAATAGAACTGATGACCGGACAACCTATCCAACATCTGATCAATAAATGGCAAAGGAAAGTGATCCTTGTGCGTAGGTTTGTTCAACTTGCGGTAATCCATACACACTCTCCAACCTGTAACCGTTCTTGTAGGAATGAGTTCATTGTTTTCGTTCTCAACCACTGTCATTCCTCCCTTCTTAGGTACACATTGAACGGGACTTACCCAAGCACTATCTAAAATTGGATAGATAATACCGACGTCTAACCACTTAATAATCTCCTTCTTCACCACGTCTTTCATAATCGGATTCAATCTTCGTTGTTGCTCAATGACCGGTTTCGCTCCTTCTTCAAGCAGAATTTTATGCATGCAAAACGACAGACTGATTCCCTTGATATCTGCTATTGTCCACCCAATTGATGTTTTATACTCACGCAAAACCCTTAATAGTTTTTCTTCTTGAGATTCATTTAAATGCGCAGAAACTATTACTGGTAGTGTGTCCGAGTCTCCCAAGTAAGCATACCGTAAATGAGATGGAAGAGGTTTAAGCTCAAGCACAGGTGGCTCTTCCACTGACGGTTTGGACCTCTTTTATCCTTCGTTCGGCCGGTCAAGTACATCAAATTGCCTGCTGGATTTCCGAGGAATAGGTAATGAGTCTAGAACCTTGACATAATCCCACTCATCTGGATTATCAAAAGTCTCTACCCCAACCAGAACAGCTTCTAATGGATCTTCAATAATAATTGCCCTGGTTTGTTCATTCACGATTTCATCAAGCAGGTCTATCCGTAAGCATTCCTCGCCCTCCTTAGGGAATTTCATCGATTTAAATACATTAAAGGTGACTTCTTGATCTTGAACTCTCATTGTTAATTCACCTTTTTGTACATCTATCAACGTTCTCCCTGTTGCTAAGAATGGACGACCTAGAAATATGGGAATCTCCTTATCCTCTTCGTAATCCAAAATAATGAAATCAGCCGGGAAGATGAATTTATCAACTTTAACCAAAATATCTTCCACAATACCCCACGGATATGTCACTGATCTGTCTGCCAACTGCAAGCTGATGTTCGTTGGTTTTGGTGCCTTTAGCCCAAGCTGAGTGTAAACCGATAATGACATTAAATTGATACTAGCTCCTAAGTCACACAATGCCATTCCCGAGAACTGGTTACCAATTACACAAGGGATAGTGAAGCTTCCTGGATCCCTTAGTTTAGGTGGCAACTTGTTTTGCAAAATTGCACTGCACTCCTCGGTAAGTGCCACCGTTTCGAATTCACCCAATTTCCTTTTCTTTGACAAAACATCCTTCATAAAACTTTGCATAACTGGGCATCTGTTCCAGGGCTTCTGCAAACGTTATATTAATGTGTAGTTTCTTGAAAACATCCAAAATCTGGAAAATTGCTTGTCTAGCTTGGCTTTCTGCAATCTTTGAGGGAATGGTACATGAGGTACTACTCTATCTGGCTTGAGTTCCTTTGACTTTACCTCCGAACCTGTATCCTTCACCTTTTCTAATTCAGTCACCTTACTTTTCACCGGGGCTTCCTCATCCTCATTCTCCACAACTGTTTTTGGTTTAGAATTTCCTTTAACTGCATCTGGCAACACTTTACCACTTCTTAAGGTGACAGCCTTGCAATGTTCCTTTCCTTCCGTTCTTGGGTTAACCTCTGTATCGCTTGGAAGTGCTCCTTGTGGTCAAGTATTCAAGACTTGAGCCAACTGTCCCAGCTGATTTTCCAAGTTCCTAATTGACACTGCCTGGCTCTTCACATTCAAATCTACCTGAGTTAGCAACTTATCTTGATCATTCATTCTTTTCTCAGATGCTGTGATAAACCTTGCCAACGATTCTTCTAAATTCGGCTTTTTTTCTGCATGTTGTGGAGCTTGGTTCTGAAAACCTGGGGGATTCTGAGTTCTAGGAGCTGGATTTTGAACCTGAGTGTTATTGCTCCATGAGAAACCCGGATGATTCTTCCACCCCGGATTATATGCATTCTGATATGGCTGTTGCTGTCTGTTATAACTCCCCACGAACTGTACCGATTCCGGATTAATGGCGCAATACTCCGTCGGATGCGCTCCTGCACAAAGCTCACACACATAGGCTACTTGCTGGACTTTCGCTTCAGACAAAGCTTCAATCTTCTTAGACATGGCTGCCATCTGAGCTGTTAGTGCTGTGACCGTATCTACTTCCAAAACTCTAGCTACCTTTTGTTGATTCAGTCTGGAAGTCGGCCATTGATAATTATTTGCAGCCATAGTCTCTAACAAAGTGTAAGCTTCGTCAAACTTTTTATCCATAAGTGCTCCTCCTGCAGCTGCATCAATGCATGTTCGAGTGTCATTATTCAGCCCATTGTAGAATGTCTGCACTTGTAGCCACTTGGGTAGCCCATGATGTGGACATTTTCTTAATAACTCCTTGAACCTTTCCCAAGCCTCATATAGTGACTCTCCATGCTGTTGCCAAAATGTAGAAATCTCGTTTCTCAACTTAGCCGACTTAGCTGGCGGGAAAAATTTCGCTAGGAATTTCTGAGCTAAATCATCCCACGTTGTGATGGACCCTGGTGGAAGTGAGTGCAACCAGCTCTTTGCCTTATCTCTCAGTGTGAACGGAAATAGACGTAATCTCACTGCATCATCTGTCACATTGGGATATTTGAAGGTATCACAAATCTCCAAGAAACTAACCAAGTGTTCATTTGGATCATCGTTGGCTAAACCCCCAAACTGTACCACATTTTGAAGCATATGAATTGTTCCTGGCTTGATTTCGAAGGAATTAGCGGTGATGACTGGTCTCGTGATGCTCGATTTGATCTCGTCTATCTTAGGCATAGCATATTCCCTCAATGATTTCTGTTCTTCGTTAGCCATTTTCTCTTTCTCAAGTGTTTCCTGACAGAATTTTCTCAACTGACGAAGCTTGTTCTCAAGATTATCCTCACACTGCACGAGTTCCGGTTGTTTAGATCGCGTTTGCATAAATGAATCAAAAGTCACCTGAACAAGAAACTAAAGAAAAATAAGTTTGCTTAACTAAAACAGACTTAACTAAACTGATATTAAAAATTATAAACACAAATAATCCCCGGCAACGGCGCCAAAAACTTGTTGCCCGATTTCACAATCGACAATTACGTGCAAGTATACACGATCAACAAGTAATAAAGTGATAAGAAAGAGTGTCGAACCCACAGGAATTACTATGTTTTTAATCTCCAATTACCAATCTAAATTATGCCTATTCTATTAAACAATCACAAATTGGGATTTTTGATTAAGAATAATTAAATAAATACTAACACTGACAATTAATTCAAAGGTTGAAATTCAGATTTAAGATGATTAAGACTACAATATCCCCAGTTATTTATCAAAAACCAATCTATCTATGTCTTCCAATCATTCACTTCAATGGAGTTGTTAACAGAAATTCAATTGCATTTATAAGCCCTTTTCCAAGTGACCAAATAAATCTATCTAATCCAAATAACTCTACTATATTCCTATGCAAAGTTAAAAGATTAAATTCATTAAGTTCCAATTTCCAATTGTTACATGCAGCAAGCAATATTCCTATTTACTCCACAAATCCAATTATTCAACATATGCAAATAATTGAGAATACATGCTATCTTATCCAGTTCTAACCCTAGATTTCATCTCCCGAATTCATCTAAAGTAACCCGCTAATTGTCGGCCAAACAATTAATCAATAAGCATAAAATAAGATAGACAACTTCCATCAATTTGAACAATTGAAATCAAATAGATAATCAACTCATAATTATAACTGGTTCAATTGTAACCTTAATTAAGAATTTAGTTCATAATGACAATAAAGACTAGAATATCAAAATAAGACATCATAATTAATTACAAATCAGAGGATAAAGATTTAAAGAAAACTCAGTATAATCTCTAACTCTCCCATCTGAACTTCTCACAATGCTTGACTTGTCCTCCAATCTCCTTGCTCAGCTCTGGAATTCAATCTCTGAACAAGTCTGTGTCCCTAAATCCAAGTCTTGATCTTCTATTTATAGTCTCCTTTTGTCCCTCAATAAGTTTAATAGCAAGAGTCCTTGATCACTTCTATCTTTTCAACATAACAGCATTCCAGCAAAATCAGGATTTCCATCTGTCGCTTCCTCGCCCCGGCGAGAAATTCAAAGCATAAGTTCTCGCCCCGGCGAACTCCCGCCCCGGCGAGAAATATAACACACAAATTCTCGCCTCGGCGAGAATGCCCTGCACCCAGCCAATTTTCTTCTTTTCATCCCTGCATCCAGCCATGACCTACAAAACCAATGCAAAACAAGTAAAAAGCTACCAAACACTTAAAAACAAGTAAAAGATGAGCCAAAAGACATATCAAACGCGTAGGTTAAAACCTACTCATCAATGATCGCAACACAGAGTTGCAGGATAGGGTGGAGGAGTTGGAGGCGCAGGTGGCAGATCGTCAGACCACCATAGAGCAGAAGAATAATGAGATTGAGGAGCTTGACATACGTCTTGGGGACATGGAGTGGAAGCTAGTACAGGCAGAGAGCCAAAAATAAGAGTTATCAGCTGAAGTGGAGAAACTGAAGAGTGAGCTAAGAGAAGAAAAGAGTCTGCAAAACGTGCTAGAGCTGAGAACGCGTGGATGAAAGCTGCTGATCATGCAGACCATATTGAGGATGAGATGCAGTCAAAGAAAGCCAAGATGGATGAGATGGAGCATGTTTTCCATGGATAGGGCACAGGATCGAGTTTTTCATTACCCAACTCAACTCGAGGATTTACCGTGGTACGTGATGGATCGCAGGACGATGATTCGTATCATGAAGTAAGAACGCGAAGAAGCCGTACGACGTGGAATGTCGTTATAGGTCACGAATAGCAGTAATAATAAGTTATTTTTCTAAGAGAGCTAATATGATGTAAATCTCAAATGGGATAAATAGAGGACTATGATGATGTAATCCTGAAATATTATGAATTCAGGATAGATGATGTAAATAACTATGATGCTATCTATGTTATGTTTTGAAGCAGTAAATGAATAAAATACGGAAGTTTATTAAATGTGTTATGTGCTAAGTGTTATTTATAAATGTTTAAGTTAGGACTAAAATGTTTAAGTAATTGGGCAGTAATCTAATGGCGCAAATTCTTAATAGTAAGATGTCGCCAAGAAGAAGACCAACACGTCAACAGACTCTTGAGGGATCTACAAACAACAATGATGAAACTAACGCTAATCCAATGCAACAATTGGTGCATTTGTTAACGGGAGCATTTGCAAACCAACCCCAAGCTCAGGCCACGACTTTCAAAGACTTCAAGGCTGTTGGACCCCCAGAATTTCAAGGGTCTATGAATCCGATCGAAGCCCAAACATGGGTCATGGAGATCGAAAAAGTTTTTGACGTCGCTAGGGTCAGCGAGGACCAAAAGACTGCGTTTGCAACATTTATGCTGAAATTAGAAGCTAGCTATTGGTGGCAAGCTAACAAAACTCGAGGTGGTCAAGGGGTAATTCCGTGGGATAGATTCAAGGAGATGTTTTTCGAAACTTATTTTTCGTCGAGTGCGCAGAATCAGATGGAGGTGCAATTTCTAGAGTTAAAGTAAGGTACAATGACAGTGCCTGAGTATGCTGCAAGATTTAATGAGTTGGCGAGGTTTGCGCCATATCAAGTCAATACGGATGAGAGAAAGGCTAGAAGGTTTGAGCAGGGACTGAAGCCCTGGTTGTTTAGTCGGGTTTTGATGTTCCAACTGAATTCATTTGCAGCAGTGCTTGAGAAGGTAATTATCGCCGAAGGAGGTAGTGATGCTCTTTCTAAGTACAATCGGGAGCAAAAGAAGAAGAAGAATGAAAATGAGAATAAGGCAAGTGGTAGCCATGGTGGCAGTGGACAGAAGAGAAAGTGGAATGATAACGTTTCTGCGGGAAGTCAGCAAGGAAATCAGAAGAAGAAAGTGGAGGTGTGCAGCAACTGCGGGAAGAATCACGTGGGTGTTTGCTTGAAGGGCAGGAGGGTATGCTTTAATTGTGGTCAAGAGGGTCACATTGCACCAAATTGCCCCAGTCCAAAAAAGGGTGCATGTTTCACTTGGGGATCAAAGGATCACTTTGCTCGAGATTACCCTAAGAAAGCTTCAGGAGGAGCAAGCGGAGGAAAGGAAAACAGTAGTGGAGGCAACTTAACTATCACTGGACCGACGCCATCTAATCGACCTACCGCCCGAACATTCAACATGACGGTGCAGGATGCTGTGCAGTCAAAGGAAGTGGTGTCAAGTATCATTCCGGTCAATAATGTAAATGCTTACGTATTATTTGATTCGGGTGCTACGTGTTCCTTTATATCCAATGATTTTGCTAGGAAATTAGAGTTACCACAGGAAGACCTAGATTACCCTATGAACATAGAAATTGCGAATAGGGCAGTGATTCCTGTTAAGTTTGTACACAAGAACTGTCAGTTAGATATTAAGGGTCATGTGATAACGGTAAACCTAATCCCAATTCGACTTGGGGAGTTTGACGTTATTCTAGGAATGGATTGGTTGTTCAATCATGGGGCAACTATTGATTGCCAAAAGAAGTATGTGAACCTTATGACTCCGTCAAAGGTAGTGTTTTATGGCAGCAAGTCGCCTAGACAAGCGAGTTGTCTGACGATGATGCAGGCCAGGAAGATGTTGAGGCAAGGATGTGTAGGATATCTAGCCTACATAGTTGATACACGAAAGGTATGTGCAAAGCTGGAGGAGATACCGGTAGTTAGGGATTTTACGGGCGTGTTCCCTGATGATTTGCCGGGACTACCACCAGATAGGGAAATTGAATTTGTGATTGATCTAGCACCAGGAACAGCCCCTATATCAAAAGCCCCATATCGAATTGCTCCGGTAGAGTTGAAGGAGTTGATGGTGCAACTGCAAGAGCTGCTAGATAAGAAGTATATTCAACCGAGCGTTTCGCCGTAGGGAGCACCGGTATTATTTGTTAAGAAGAAAGACGGATCAATGCATCTTTGCATTGATTATAGAGAGTTGAATAAGGTCACAATTAAAAATAAGTATCCTTTGCCAAGGATCGATGACTTGTTCGATCAGCTGAAGGGAGCGAGATATTTTTCAAAGATAGATCTGCGAAGGGGGTACCATCAGTTGAAGGTGAGAAAGGAAGACATACCAAAGACAGCATTCCGAACTAGATATGGCCACTATGAGTTTTTAGTTATGTCATTTGGTTTAACAAACGCACCTGCAGCATTTATGGATTTAATGAATAGAGTGTTTAAACCATTTTTGGATAAATTCGTAGTGGTATTCATAGACGATATTCTGGTATATTCCAAAACTCAAGAAGAGCATGTGGAACACCTGAAGGTGACTTTAGAAGCATTAAGGAGGGAGAAATTGTATGCAAAATTCTCCAAATGTGAATTTTAGTTGGAGCGTGTCCAATTCATTGGGCATGTTATTGATAGAGACGGGATTTCGGTGGATCCGACAAAAGTGGAAGCTGTAATGAACTGGGGTCAGCCGAAAACACCGCCAGAAGTAAGGAGTTTCTTGGGATTGGCAGGTTATTATAGGCGTTTTATTCAAGATTTCTCCAGGATCGCCTCTCCGTTGACGAATTTGACAAGGAAATCAGTGAAGTTCGTTTGGACGGAGAAATGCGAAGAAAGTTTTCAGAAGTTAAAGAGACGTTTGATTTCAGCACCTGTGTTGTCTTTACCAGATAATACAGGGAATTTTATGGTTTACAGTGACGCATCGCACAAGGGGCTAGGCTGCGTTCTTATGCAGAATGGTAAGGTTATCGCGTATGCTTCGTGCCAATTAAAAGATTATGAGAAAGGGTATTCGACCCATGATCTAGAGCTAGCAGCCGTGGTGTTTGCTTTAAACATTTGGAGGCACTATCTCTATGGGGAGAAATGTGAGATATACATGGACCATAAAAGTCTCAAGTATATTTTCACACAGAAGGATTTAAATATGCGTCAGAGACGATGGATAGAATTGATCAAAGATTACGATTGTGAAATCCTATACCATCCAGGGAAAGCTAATGTCGTTGCTGACGCTTTGAGCAAGAAGGGTAGGGAGAAGTTATCTTTGTTAACTGCTCAGGAGAAACTCATAGTGGAAATGGCTAAGTTGGAGTTAGAGGTGAAATGTCTGGCAGAGCCGAATGAAAAACTATTCCAGATGGAAACCCAATCAACTTTGGTGGACAAGGTAAAGGAAGTACAACTCCAGGATGAGGAGTGTGATAAAATTCGGAAAAAGGTGATTGAGGGTGAGGAGCTTAAGTTCAAAATCGATACCGAAGGGTTGCTGAGATTTGAAGGTAGAATCTGGGTTCCGTTGGTGTAAGAAATCAGAGAAGAGATTTTGAACGAAGCTTATAGTTCAAGATTTTCAGTTCACCTGGGAAGTACAAAAATGTACCAGGATCTTCGACAACATTTTTGGTGGCCAAATATGAAAAGAGAAGTTGTTGAGTGTGTTGCGAAGTGCTTAACTTGTCAGAAAGTCAAAGCAGAACATCAGAGGCCAAGTGGTTTGTTACAGCCCTTGGAGATACCAGAATGGAAGTGGGAGCATATCACGATGGATTTTGTGGTAGGCCTTCCAACTACTAAGAAAGGTTATGACGCAATATGGGTTATCGTAGATAGAATGACGAAATCAGCACATTTCTTGTCGATCAAAATCAGGTTCACCCTAGATCAGTTGGTGAAGTTATACGTCACGGAGATTATCTCAAGGCACAGAGTTCCAGTATCAATTATGTCAGACAGAGATCCACATTTCACATCAAAATTTTGGAGGAGTCTGCAAGCTTGTATGGGGACGCAGTTGAGAATAAGTACAACGTATCATCCCCAAACTGATGGTCAAAGTGAAAGAACAATACAAACGTTAGAAGATATGTTACGCGCGTGCGTCATGGACTTCAAAGGAAACTGGGATGACCATTTACCACTGGTCGAGTTTGCCTATAATAATAGCTATCACGCAAGCATTGGAATGCTGCCTTATGAAGCGTTATACGGAAGAAAGTGCAGGACTCCGTTATGTTGGGATGAGGTTGATGAACGTCAGTTATTGGGACCTGAACTGGTATAGCAAACTGCTGAGATCGTCAAGGTGATAAGAGCCAGATTGTTAGCTGCTCAAGACAGGCAGAAGAAATATACAGATAAGCACCGGCAGAATAGAGAATTCGACGTCGGCAGTTTTGTGTTTCTCAAAGTATCTCCCTGGAAGGAGAAGATCAGATTTGGCAAAAAGGGTAAGCTGAGCCCACGATTTATTGGACCCTTTGAGGTCTTGAAAAGAGTAGGAGAGGTGGCCTATGAGGTAGCTTTACCTCCCGAGTTAGCCCACATTCACAATGTCTTTCTTATATCGGTGCTACGACCGTACAAGCCTGATTATAAACATGTTATAGAATATGAACCAATTCAATTTGAGAAAGATTTGTCCTATGAAGAGGTCCCTGTGCAAATAATTGACAGGAAAGAACAGGTTCTCAGAAATAAGGTTATACCTTCTCTTAAGGTAATCTAGAGGAACCACAACGCTGAAGAAGCTACGTGGGAACTCGAAGAGAAAATGATGCAAAACTATCCCCAATTATTTATTTAATCCATGTATCGCGATTCTGGGACAGAATCCTTATAAGGAGGGGAGAATGTAATGGTCGTATTAATTGCGTTGTGATTCTGGGGACATAATCCTTTTAAGGAGGGAAGGATGTAACGAATGTAATTTTTGAGAATAAATAAAATATTTATTGAGTTAAATAAATATTTTTGTTAATTTATTTATTGAGTAAAATAAATAATTGATAAAGTTATTGTGGAATAATTCATTTTAATGTAATTATATTAATTGTAATTTAAATGTAATTTGATGTGTCTATTCTAATTTAATTTAATAATTAAATTAGATGAATAAATGATTTATTTGAATAAGAGTTATAATTAAATTGGTAAGGTTTAATTAAATTTATTTAATAATAGGTTTAATTAAATTGAAAGTGTGGCAAGTGTGACAATTAAACGATATAGTATAATGAGTTATTAAAATAAATGAAAAAAGGGTTAATTTTAGTTAAACGAAACAAGGCCTTGTGACCCTTGGTTGGTAAAAATGGATTATTTTTGCTTGGTGCAACCAAACAAGACCTTCCTTATGGTCTTTGAAATTCTATTTTCTTATTTGAGTTTGCCAAACATGGCCTAAACTCTTCCTATTCCATATTAGTTAAACTTTAACTGATTAAACCTTTGGTTTATCAGTTTTTCTTAGACGTTCTTTTCCTTAGCATGAATGTCAGAGTTCAGTTAGAGAAGTAGAGAGAAATTGAGAGAAGAAATAGAGAGAAATAGAGAGAAGAAATTGAGAGAAATTGAGAGAAAGCAAGAATCCAAGGAATCAAAGAAGGAGATAATCTAAACTTGCAATTATTTAGCTAATCAAAGGTATTACTCTTAATTCTTGCTATATATGCTTCCAAGTTCTTCACTATAAACATTTTGGTTGAATGATTTGATGAGGTATTGGTAAGATATGTTTATAAACATGCTTAATTCGTTATTTGGTGTCTATTTATGATTTTGAAGGAATTAATCCCTGAAAAACATGCTTTAGAATTGAGTTTTTGGTTTTATAGAGTTTTATTTCATGTATGGCTTATATGTATTAAAATTGATGTCCAATTAGATTGTTAATCGGTAAATTGACATTTGATTGTGTTAATATGATGAAAAACGAAAAGAATATAAGTGGAATGGATTAAAATAGCTTAGAGATGAATTTACAGTGTTTAATTTTATTAAAAAGGCCAAAACATGATTACTTTGTTCAAACAGCGAATTTTTGGATTTTAATTGGTTGATTATGTGTTTATAAGAGTTAGAAATGCTAGAAACACGTTGGGTAATTGTTTTACATCGTGTTTGAAGTCTGGGTAAGCTTATTTTATAAGTCGGATGATAGAATTTGGAAAATTTGGTCTGAAATTGCACTGGTTCGCGAACTGTAGAAGGTGATAGTCGAGTCTACCGCCCCAGCGGTAGAAATGAACTGGTGTAGTTGCCCCGGCGGTCTCGTTGCCCCGGCGGCATAATTGAACTAGATTCCTTGCCCCGGTGGTAGCCTCGCCCCGACGCTGGTTTGTGAAGGAATCCACCGCCCCGGCGGTGGAACAGTAACTGAAAATTTTCTATTTGTTTTGTGATCTTGCTATGTTGTTACATACATGTTTAAAACTTAGATTAAAATATTAAGTGACGAATGAGATACCGCGTTGGTTGTTAAGCAAGTACTTGTTGAATATCGTATGACAATCGGGATGTTACAATGAAATAGGATAAGAATGAATCTTATAGTAAATATAATTTTATAACTAATTATTGTTACCGTTTTATAATCGAAATGTATAGGTTGATTAAGGAGCGTGAATTATTTAAATCTGTAATCTATGCACGAGGAAAGTTTTTCCTCCCTTAATCTTATTATTTCGTTTAAAACAAGTTTACTTTCATAAAGCAAGCTTATTAACCTTAGCTTACTATTATTCAAGCAAGGTTGTTATCATGCCAAGTGCTTATGTTTTATTTCAGTCATTTGTTATTCGATCATTGATCGTTATTCAAATTTTGAACATAAATCCTATTGTACAATTTTTATTGTTGATCAAATGCTTTAGTGACTAGCAAACCTTTATTGATTCAGCTAGTCCATAGTTGATTAGCATTTCAAAGACTTAGAATACCTTGAAGTTTTTCCGAACCAAGTTTCTTTTGGTACGGATTTTGATGCTAAACTGAGATGAACAACCCTAATATAGGGGATTAATTACGCAATAGCGTTTAAATGTTTGTGCACAATACATTGTACAAATGGCTAATCCCCCGGAGTACGAGATGGATAGTCCATAGTCTACATGACTGTTAAAGGTTACAGTAGAAATACTTGCTAACCTAGGACATAGTTCGAGGTCTTATGACCCTTAGATACACTTTTAATCTTGAATCCATATTCAGTTCTTGAGCTAAGCTATCTATTGAGCTTTCAGATCTTTGATTTGTTGTTGATTGATTTCAGAAAGATTATTATTCCTCAGTTAAGATCTATTCCGTTAATCATATAAATGTTATTGTTATCATACTTGTGGGCAATTGTTTGCTCACACTTGCATAAAACATTGCAGCTAAACTTGAAAAGTCGGATGAGCCGTCCACTAGCAAGGGCAAGGGCAAGATGAGCAAATGAAGATGTTTAGTCTATTTGTTTCAGTTCTTTGTAATAAGACTTGTTTAATTTTTATGTTTTAATTCCGCAACGATGTAATAAAGGTAGATGACCTGGGATTTGTTTATTTAAGAGATTTTAAGTTGTAATCCCTATTGTGGGAAGATATTTCATTCAGCTTAATTTAATTGTCCTTTATTATGGGTAGTTAGTTATGAATGTATCATATAGTGAACACCAAATCTGAGGAATTGAAGTACCTGGATTTGGGGGTGTCATAATAACAAGGCTCTAAACCACATCAAAATGATCCTCATAACCAATAAGCGTCACAAGATAAACTATAATAGATGCCAAACCGGCTTAATCCACAAACTAAAATATTTAATACCACTATAAATAAATCAATGTATCATAACCTAAACAAAATATCTAAACCATTTGGAAAGTAGGGAGCTCTCATCACACTTGCCCTTGATCCCCCTGATTACCTGTCAGAAGAAAAACACAACATGAGCCAAATGCCCAGTACGGATATAGAGTACATAATAATGAAATGGAATAACTAACTCAATTAAATGAACTGATCTGAAACGAACAAAACTAACACAATGAAATAGTAGACTGAATCAAATGGTTGGGTGTTATTTCACACCGAGCTCAAAACAGAACAGAAATATATTTTGCCACACAGGCAAGTCAAATAATGCCACACAGGTAAATCAAAATAATGCCACACAGGCACAACATACATCGGACCGGTCGGATCCAGATGCATGCAAAATCGGAAGGCGTGTTTGGCACAAACATCACCATTCCGCAAAATAGAACAGAACAGAAAACTAGGGTCGACCCATACGCCTCCCACAACAAAATCACCAAATGGCCAACTCCCACCGGAGCACAAAATGGAGATGCCGTGGACTAATTACACCGCCACAGAAGGTGTCATGCCTCAGTGTCAAGAGGACATACCTGTGGTACCCCCACAGGTGGTTATAGCTCATGTATACCCTACGGTATATTCTAACAAAAAATACCATGCCGCAACACATGCGACACAATATCAATACAATGGGGTTCTAATATGTACATGTTAAATCGAAACAAATTATCAATACAAGTCTCCAAAATATATTACATGTACACTTTCTACAAATATCAAAATAATTTTTAGACATGATACACTAGTCTAAAAAGTACAAATAGGAGTTCCAAATATCGATGCCAAAATGAACTATTATAATAGATTTGGCAAGAAATAATCATGAGAGACAATACTAAATTTCAAAACGAGTAGCTACGAACAAAATTAAAATCACAAGAGTTTCGCTAAAAGAGTACGGAATCTATACTTGAAATAAGTAATGTAATACTCGAAATTTTATATTCCAAATTCGACTCGTTAAATTCCTTCTGTTCGAACTAATTAAACAAAATAATAATAAATATAAGTACACTTGTAAAAATATTCTTCCATCTTTAACCCGTTAATAAACTCATTTATTATTATTATTATTATTATTATTATTATTATTATTATTCTGGGTATTACATAAGGTTTCTAATTTGAGGAGATAATGACCCTGATAAGGTCCGAATTTGTAATAATTAATCTAGAAGGGAGGGTTGAATAGGTTAATTGACTTTTTAGAAAATCTTGGCCTTTTAATTTTACTCTTGTTCCCTAAGTGAGTTTGTCAAAAATATTTGTGAATATTCTTACAAATAAAGTAAAGAGATAGGGATAGAGAGATATCAAACAGAGAACACAGTAATATATCCTTGTTTGCTATATATACCTTTACCAGGTATATAAAACTACTATAGTCCCCAAATTCCTCTCCAGAATTTGAGATTTTTCCACTAGTAAAAACTTAACTCCTTTCCTAGGTGAAGAAACCTTTATACAAACATGTTTCTGTTTTAGAACTACTCTATCCTAGTATCCTTCAAGAAATGCATATTCCCTTTCTAGAGCACTGGTATTTCTTCTTCGGCTGGTCTTGGAATTTGATGTCTTTTCTCCTCCTCACTCCCAAACCTATGACCTTTCTAAGGTCTTGATCTTGGAATGAGAATTACTTAATTCCTCATACACTAGAAGAATACTTAGTTCTACCCGCTATTTTAAAAGATTGTTTGTTTGTCTAATAATGCTTCTTATATAAGTAGATTGACAAAGTCTAATAATAGATATTTCAAGTATACTACTTTACAAGAAATAGAATAATGACAATGTAGACTTAATTCTTACAAGTATGATATATGACTATTAAACTAATGGTTAACTGCATATCGAACCCCGACGTATACACCCTTGTACACTTCGTACCCCGAGGTTTAAAAGCTCCTATCCCGCTACCCAAAGTACCATTAAATAACCACGATGGACCCTTTTATTATTTTCGATCAATTTTTTGCCAAAAAATGGCCACATGTAATTTAATATTTAAATATAGTTGACCGTATAAATACCGTAGTTGACTTAATGTTTTTTTAAATAAAAGAATTACTCCAACTAATTAGCTTAAATACAGTAATTAACCACAATGATTAGTCAAAATAAAATAACAATAGAAATAATAACAACAATCTACATTCATAAATAAACACAAAACCTAAATTAAAATTAAGAGCAACCCATCCAAGATAGCTCTTTCTCTCTCTCTCTCTCATATTGAATCTGAGGACTAGTCAATCTTAGCTAGAGATCCAGTTGGATCGCCGGATTTGGTGATTCCACCACCACCCTTCTTCCCAATCTAAAGAAATAAACAAAATCTAAAAGACCCATCTTCATGTTCTACCATTACCGTGTGTATTTACTACTATTGTTGATGAGTTTTGTTTAGTAATATTGGTGTGGGTGATTATTTTTATGGGTTAGTCTTCTTCCTTTGCTCATTCTTTGATGGGTTGCATCTTAGAGAGAGAAAATGAAGTGGTTTTGAAATTTGTGTTTTAGAGAGAGAAAGTGAAGTGAGTTTGAGATTTGTGTTTTAGAGAGAGGAAGTGAGATGAGTTTGAGATTTCTTCCCCAATTATTACAAATATAGGTTTAAATATTTGACTTACGGGTATGGGAGTTTGGTTGCATATGGGGAATTTGATAGATCTAATTTAATTAGAGTATTGAGTTTTGCATATTGTGTGTTTGGATTTATGAGTTTTGGAATTGGTCAAAAATTTGAAGATGATGAATGAATTGAGGTTTTTGGTTTGAGATTTTTGAGTTTCATGAATGGTTACAAAAGGAAGAGAATGAATGATATGGGTATTTTGAATTTTGAAATTTTTTGATGAGTTTCATGGTAGATGGGGAAGATAGGGAAAAAGATGACAAAGAAAAAAAAGTTTTTAAATAAATTTGGGTATTTGAAGATGATGAGTATTTTATATGTATAAGATTAATATAAAAATATTTTTAAGTTGATTTTATACAGTCAAACCATACTTATACTCCCTCAACCGGAATACATGGCAGTTCTGACCACTTTTTTTGGCCAAAAATTATAAGAGGGTCCATCCTGGTTACTTAACGGTACTTTAGGTAGTGGGATGAGAGCTTTTAAACCTCGGGATACGAACTGTAAAAGGGTATATACTTCGGGGTCCGATATATATTTAACCCTTAAACTAATAATCATAATAAGCAATTTATAATTTAGGATTAGTTTGGTTTAGTGCTTATCAATATCAAGGAGAGGACTATACACAAACAAATGTTTTATACACGAAGGAATAATTTTCCTTGTAAGAATTATAAGGATAATGTCGACTGAACTAAGAATAGACGGGTTATCTAATCTTGAGGAATAAATTGTTGGGTGTGGATCCTCACCCATGAAAGGAATCCAAGTTGAAAAAGGATTTACTTGTTTGATTGGTGACCAAGATAAGTAAATATGATCCCCAATCTGATTAGGAGAATAATTTGTTAGCCAGGAACATGTTGTGGGATAATGTTTTTAATCCATGGTAGGAATGGATTAAGAAAAGTACTATAAATAAGGGTATGAGAGAGTCTTATTATTTTGAGAAAAGCTCAGTAGCAAGAAAGTACTGAAAGAATAAATTGAGAGAATTATAGTTTGTTGCTCGTGGGTTTCCTTCGCTATCTCCGTTTAATTGAAAGCCGAAAAACTTTATTGTTTAGGGTGTTTTGAGTGGTGAAATTAGTTAGGTTTCTCAGCCTAATTAAAGGTAAATTTGTAGTCTTTCAGTTTATTGTGTAACCTCAAGTTTTAGGGTGTAAAACTTAGGAGAATTATTGTAAGCCTTTTATTGTTGATATAATGGAGATTTCAGAGTTTGACCCGTGATTTTTATCTTTAAGAGTTTTTCACGTTAAATACTCTGTCTAGCTTGTGGATTGATATTTGTTATTTTCGTTCTCATTATTGGGTTTGTTGATTTCTAATTTAATTACACAAAAAGGGAAAAGTAATTCTTGGGATTGAGATTATTTTAGGTTTTTTTTCAATAGTGGTATTAAGAGCTTGGTTGTTTTTGTGGCTTTCTTGTGCAAAGTAAATGGAGGATTGAACCGTAGGTTGCATGATTAAACTCAAGGGTTCAAATTATGTAATTTAGAAGCCAAAAGTGGATGATTTGCTTTACTACAAGGATTTGTATGAACTAGTTGAGAATGATGGAGTCAAGCCCACAAACAAGAGTAACAAGTAGTGGAACAAGATGAATACGAAGACAATTGGTCTGAGATCGTAGATTGATTAAAGTGTATTTCATCACGTTACCACGGAGACTAAAGCCTATGCTCTCTGGCAGAAATTGGAGTCCATGTATGAAAGGAAGACAACGCAGAATAAATCTTTCTTCATTAGGAAGCTTGTGAATTCTAAGTTCAATGATGGAAACTCCGTTGCAGAACACTTATCTTGTTCTGACCATTCACACATTCCGGGTCCCTATACGTATAATCCAGAAATCCTTGGCAACCAGCTCTAAATTCAGCTGTAGCACTTATTTTGGCTCTTGACTTTCGTCGTCTCATTCAACTACTTTTTGAATAGAGGTCCATGATACCACGATACCTATTTTGACAAGAATTATTGTATTCCCCTTGTTAGAAATTTACAATTCATCCCAATGCCATTTATGATGCTTATAAATACATATAGATGTATATGTACATATATAACATGAGTGTGCATCATAAATGCTTATTCGGGAATGGAATGAGGATATATACCACAAATTTACACAGCATAAGATCGACTACCCAAAGACATGATATATTGTTGTGGATCTTAAATTAGAATGAGGTATGGTCCTATGCCATGAGTGTTTGACTTTAGACAAACACTCATGGCATAATGTTGTACAAATGACTTTAGACAACTTGGAATTTTGAAGTTCTCAAAACTTCTCGTAATTGATGAGACAAACAGTCAAAACTATTTGGGTGTCAACTCGTAAGGAATCTAGTACACGGAGATAGAAGGTGACGTGTTTGTTTGACTTCAGTAGAGACAATGAACCTAATTAATTAATAGTGTGAAACAAAAAATATCTTTACCATCATCACAATGCACACCTTTTGCTTATTAGCTGGAATCTCTTGGGAAAATTCCGTGAACTATCTTAATTCCTAACAAAGTTAGCCGACAATTATTATTATACTAACATTATCCCATGATTTATTACCTTTACTATAGGCTAACATATGATATTCCAATTAAAATCATGCAAAAAGAGAAACCCCCTACGAAATATGTATTGAATCTTAATAAGGATTTTTTGTTTATTGCATTTTCAAACTATTTAAAAACCATTTGGCACATGCTAGATATAGTGATCAGGAAGAGTTAATTAATTTTTTTTTAAAAAAAAACTAGGAAGATAAAAAATTTCTACCTAAAATAGTTATAGAGATGGATAAACAGTCTGTCAATGGATTAGACTGCATTGATAGACGAGTATCTATCAATTAAACATTTATTTTAAAAAAACTTTAGAAGAAAACAATTTAGTGTCATATTTGACTTCTTAATTTCTTTTAACATGTTTGCCTATGATAAATTCAAATAGAATGAATTTTTAGTAATTTATTTCCTACTAAAAACACGTAGTCTAAATCAATGTATTATCCTTATGTTTATGGCATTTCTATTCTCAATCGCACCCCGAGTGTGAATTTACATTAATGTCGAGAGATTCAAAATTTGTTGAGATTATTGTGTAATTTATTGTACTTTTGTAATCATATCTCTTCGAAATTAGGTGTATAAATATTATAATATATGTACACAAATGTAGGTGTATAGAATTTCTTAAACACCAAATTTGGGTTTTTAGGTTCTACCTAAACAATTCATAAGAATACACACGGATTATATTCAAACTAAAATCTAGTTTTCTTAATAGTTGGTATTCTTGTAGCCCATTTGGTTTCAACAAAAAACTAAAATAAACAAAAAAATTTTTGTTTTTCTTGACCCCTCCCTTAATATCAATATGTATCAATAAAATTGCAAAAATAGTACAGATTAAAAAACAAATAATAAATAATAAATTATAAAATTCTCAATTGTTTATGACAATCCAAACCGCTAAATGCTCCGTAAGCTCAGGATAACAAACATAATCTCGGAACAATGAGTTAACTTTTACTTCAGAGGAATTTCCATAGCAGAAAACCAAGTAAATTCATAACTCATAAACACATTCATGACAATATATTTACATTATCAAGTTAATTTAGGAACATTTACATACAATAAACCCAGGGAGCATAAACCCATAAGAGTCGATCATCAAACCCACTATCATACCACCGAAATACACACTTTATACTAAACCCTAACCCCAAAACACTGAAATTAACCAAAGATTTCAATTGTAATTGAAGGATGATTTAGATATTTAATTTAATAAAGCACCTTAGATTTCTGAATCCAAAAACACACAGAATGGAAACATTTACAGAGTAATGCTATGTCAAAAATCATGGCATTTAATGAAGATAGATTTGCAAATTCATACATGCACAGTAATGGGGCGGCGTGGGCAGGGCGGTCAGCGTGGGCAGGGTGGTGCGTGGGCAGCGTGGTCGGTGGGGCAGGGTGGTCGTTATTCTCTTCTCCCTCTCTTTTCTATTCTCCTTCTCTTCTCCCTCTTTTCTTTTCCTTTTTCTTCTTCTGATATCAACTGCCTGGTTCACCTGGGATTAAAACGATCAGCGACTGATATTTGCGACCGCACGCGGTCGCTGATTTTTATTGCTGTGACTTTATTAGCGACCGCAAGTCAGTTGGTGTTACCAATTGGTCGCAATAAGCCTACCCGCCAACTATTGCGCCAAATTTTTGGCGGCAAAAATAAAACCAGCAACTGCATGTGGTCATAGATACTAACTAGTGACTAGATTTCAGTGCGGTCGCTAATATCGGTTGCTATTAATAACATTAGCAACCGGATACGACGATTGCTGTAAATCTTGGTCATTGTTGGACCATTTTCTTGTAGTGTAAGTGATTTTTATAGTTTGATAAATCAGTTGAGTACGATGAAGATGATCATTGACGATGAAATGCATACTTTGTTGTTATTGAGCTCTTTGCATGATAGTTGGGAGACGCTGGTTGTATCATTGAGTAACTCCGCTCCCAATGGTATACGGACTATAGATATAGTCAAGGATAGTTTGTTCAATGAAGAACAGAGGCAAAGAGATACCTTAGTGACTGGTGCTGAGTCACAAATTTTTGTCACGTAGAGTAGGGCTAGAAACAGAGAGACAAACTTTCTTAAAGACGACAAATCTAGGGGAAGGTCAAAAGATAGAAAAGAGGTAATTTACTTTCATTGCCAGAAACCGGGTCACATAAGATGAGAGCATAGATTTCGAAAGAAAGAACAGTTTAAAGAAAAAAAATGAGGATAAGGAATCAATTTGTATTTATACGATGTTGATGTAGCTATTGTTTGTGATGGTAAACTCAAATGCCATGTTGATGTTTGGGTAATTGATTTGGTGCTTCATTCCATGCTACTTCACATGGTGAGATTTTTACATCCTACACTAGTGGTAATTTTGGCTATGTATGGATGAGAAATGATATTGCATCTATAGTTATCTGCATTAGAGATATTTGTTTAGAGACTAACAATGGTTGCAAGTTGATGCTTAGAGAAGTCAGATAGATACTGGATTTCTACCTTGATTTGATCTCTAATAGTAAGCTTGATAAGAATGATTATAACTATTTTTTGGTAAAAGTTAGTGGAAGCTCACTGATGAGTGGGTATTATACCAACGAATTAGGTCTTGTTAAACTTAATTAATGCGGTCTTTAATTGTTTTTAGTATTGTTTTATTTGTTTTTGTGCTTGTTTATTGTAGGATGGAGCTGGAGGGGCAAAAGAGTCAATTTAGAGCTTAAAGGATTAAAAATTTGACTTGATGGCAATTTCGTAATTCTGAGGACATGACCTAGCGCCTAGAGCGCTAGGATTAGTACTAAGGTAGCGCCTGAGGCGCTCAAGCCCGACTTTGGTTGGTGATGTGCGGCTGGATGAGGAAAAAGAAGCCAATTAGGAAGAGGATTTAAGGTTTCTTTTATGAATTAGAAGAAGAGAAGGAGACTTGGAGAGAGGAACTATTAGACAATCATTGATCATTATTCTATTCGTTCTAAGGGAGATTTCAATTTACTGTGGATTATTATCGTTTGACTGCTGGATTTTGATGAGGGTTTGAGCTTTATTTTGGATTATATTCAACAACTGGGTTTGATTGTTCTATTCTTTCATTATTCAATTGTTTGTTTATTTTTCCATGTGTAGTTTTGATCCCATAATGGTTTTTGGTTCAGTCATGAACTAATTTCCATTATGGGATTCTAACGGATTTTAATATGTAGTTTAGTTATAAGCGTGATTGTTGGATTGTTTTACATATCATAAGAAATCTCTATCATGGTTGTTTTGCATGTATGAATGTTTGATCACCATTCGTTTTCAGTGCTTGTATGGAATTGAAAAATAACATATGAGTATGGATTATAATTATGATAGCTTGCGTATATGAGGCTAATTTGGATAGCTTGATATTTCGTGAATCAGATAGAAATATACTGTTTCACCGTAAGAGTCAAAATAAGGGCTTGTGCTTTAAATCAATATAATTGTAATTTCACATAGAAATATAGTGATTTTGGTTATAGTGATGATTACATAGTGTCTATTGATTATGGATATTATGTAAGTAGGTCATAATACATTGATAAATGGTTATGTCTAAATCAGTGCCTTTGGCTATTTTTCTGTGATAAGTGAACTCTCTAGCATGATGGTGAAACTAGATGAACTATTAAATGAAGTTAGAATCCCGTTAATTCCAATTTGGATATATTACATTTTTATTCGCATCTCTAGTTGTTAATTGATTTTGAATTAATTTTGTTACCACAATCAAGTCTGTTAGTTTAGGCAAATAAATATAGTGATAGAGCTGATGCATAGTAATTTGATTTAGCACTTTCTCTGTGGGACGATACTCTACTTTCTCTGTATTACCTGTTGACACATGTATGCTTGCATGAGTTAGAGCTCTTTTGCTAAAGTCTAAAAAAGAGGCAACAATTTTTTGGCGCCGTTGCCGGGGAAAGGAGTTAGATTTTTATTATTATCATCAGTTTTAAGCTATATTGTTTAACTTAGACAAATCTAATCTTTTCTCATTTCTATTTTTGTTTTTGATTTGGTTTCAGGTACTTGTAGAATTTTTATGCACACACGATCATCTAACTCAGAATTGATACCAGCACAAGATAATCTTGACAGAAGAGGTTGGAAAGCAAGAGTGTGTAGAAATTTACAAGCACAGTTGGAAGGTACTATATCGAATATGGCGGAAGAACAAAGAGTAGAGCAAAGAGAGGAGCATAAAGCTTTGCGGGACTATTCTATGCCGAATATTAATGGATTGCAGTCTAGCATAGTCAGACCGGCAATAGCAGCGAATACCTTTGAGATTAAACCGGGAACCATTCAAATGGTGCAGAACTCGGTCCAGTTTGGGGGTGCTGCTACAGACGATCCTAATGAGCACCTATTGAGTTTCGTTGAAATATGCGATACATTCAGATATAATGGGGTGACGGAGGATGCTATTAGACTAAGACTGTTCCCGTTCTCATTGAGGGATAGAGCGAGAAGTTGGCTTCACTCTTTGCCTTCTGGATCAATTACTACATGGGAGGACCTAGCACAGAAGTTCTTAGCCAAGTTTTTCCCAATGGCTAAAACTATAAAAATGAGGACAACAATCTCTCAATTTGAGCAACAACAGGGCGAATCCTTATACGAGGCATGGGATAGATATAAAGAGATGCTAAGGAAGTGTCTGCACCATGGTATGTTAGATTGGATGGTGATCAATACATTTTATAATGGATTGGGATGGCAGTCGAGGCAAATGGTAGATGCAGCTGCAGGAGGAGCTTTAGGGGCGAAGAGCTATGAAGAAGCTTATAACCTTATCGAGACAATGGCAGCCAATGATTTTCAAAATCCTACAGCCAGAATGCCACAGCCCAGAGTTACAGGTTTGTTGGAAGTGGATGCTATTACCCAGTTGTCAGCATAGATGGCAGCCATGGCGAAGAAAATAGATTCGTTGTCAGAAAGCAAAGCCAAGCCAGTTGCCTTCATATGTGAGATTTGTGCGGGGTCACATTCGACATATCAATGTGCTATCAGCTCAGAGTCGGTACAATATGTGAACACTTACAGGAAAGACTAAGGACAGTTTCAGAACACATACAACCCCAACAACCGTAATCATCCAAACTTCAGTTGGTCAAATAATTAAGGAAATCAGCAACAACAATTTCAGCAGAATAATCAGTTTCAGTCTCAGCCAGCACAGCAACAGTTTGCTCCACGTCCACCTTTTCCACCGAGATTTTCTCAACAACAACAACATCATACTCCATATGCACCTTAGCAAGAAAAGAAATCAGAAATGGAGGAGATGATGATGAAGTACATGGCAAATACAGAGATTATGATCAAAAGCCAGGCAGTAGCTATTAAAAATTTGGAAACTTAAATGGGGCAAATGGCGACTATGCATAACAACAGGCCCCAGGGTTCATTGCCAAGTAATACAGAGGCAAATCCACGAAGAGAAGGTAAAGAACAGTGTCAGGCTATAACAATCAGATCTGGAAAGCAATATGCAGGAAATGTACCAGGCACAGCAGTACTTAGTTTACAAGGGGATGACACGCGGCTGGAAACTGGGGCTGAACAGAAAGAAAAGAATGATGAGTCCGAGTCGCAGCAAGTAGAGACGGATAAAGCAGGTTCAGACAAGAAGCACATGAGTATAGTACCACAAGTTCACCCTCGGGTTCCGTATCCGCAGAGATTGAATAAGCAGAGGGAGGATAAACAGTTCAGCAAGTTTTTGGAGGTTTTTAAAAAATTGCAGATCAACATACCTTTCGCTGAGGCATTGGAACAGATGCCAAGTTATGCAAAGTTTATGAAGGGTATATTGTCAAGGAAAAGAAGATTAGACGAGTTTGAGATAGTGGCCTTGACTGAGGAATGCAGCGCAGTGCTTCAGCGTAAACTACCTCCAAAGCTGAAGGATCCGGGCAGTTTCACAATTCCATGTACGATCGGAAAGATGAATTTCGATAAATGTTTGTGTGATCTTGGGGCAAGTATCAATCTGCCTTTGTTTGTATTCAGTCAGTTAGGATTACCGGACCCAAGGCCAACAAATATTTTCTTACAGCTAGCTGACAGATCCATCACGTATCCACGGGGGATAGTAGAGGACGTACTGGTAAAAGTGAACAAATTTATCTTTCCGGCAGACTTCATCATTTTGGACTATGAGGAAGATAAAAGTATACCAATCATATTGGGGAGACCATTCTTAGCCACGGGGAGGACTCTGATAGACGTGCAAAAAGGGGAACTTACGATGCGTGTACATGATCAGGAGGTAACATTTAATGTCTTCAAGGCAATAAAGTTCCCAACAGATGAAGAAGACTGTTCTAGAGTTGACTTGGTGGATCATATAGTAAATGATGAAGGGGAGAGTTTGTTGAGCTATGAACCATTAAAGAGTGTAATTGCTGAAAATTCAGAATTGGAGGATGAAGAATGTGCAGAACTTGTGCAATATCTAGATACCACCCCCAAATTCGGAAAATTCAGAACACCTATCGAACCACTTACGAAAGCTGGAGAGACTTTGGTAAAATTAAAACCATCTCTGGAGGCACCTCCCGAACTTGAACTAAAACCACTTTCAGATCATCTCCGGTATGCATTTTTAAATAAAGATTCAAAGCTACTTGTGATTATTTCTTCTGCATTAACATCTTTTCAGGAGGAAAAGCTGCTACGAGTCCTTAGAAGTTCAAATCAGCTATTGGATGGACCATAGCAGATATCAAAGGGATAAGCCCTTCTTTTTGCATGCATAAGATCCTGCTGGAAGATGATAGCAAACCGTCAGTGGAACAGCAAAGAAGGCTTAATCCTATAATGAAAGAAATGGTCAAGAAAGAGGTACTAAAATGGCTAGATGCAGGCATAATCTACCCAATTTCGGATAGTTCATGGGTGAGCCCCGTGCAGTGCGTACCAAAGAAGGGTGGTATGACCGTTGTCACTAATGAGAATAACGAGCTAATCCAACGCGAACAGTAACGGGGTGGAGAATCTACATGGACTACCGCAAGCTTAACAAAGCTACAAGGAAGGATCATTTTCCACTACCGTTTATCGATCAGATGTTGGATAGACTGGCAGGTCATGAGTATTATTGCCTTCTAGACGGTTATTCAGGCTACAATCAGATTATGATAGCTCCAGAAGACCAGGAAAAGACTACTTTTACATGTCCGTACGGCACTTTTGCTTTCAGAAGGATGTCTTTCGGGTTGTGCAATGCTCCAGCCACCTTTCAGAGATGCATGACAGCAATTTTTTCAGACATGATCGAACAGAATGTGGAGGTGTTCATGGACGACTTCTCTGTATTTGGTGATTCTTTCGACTTATGCCTTGAGAATTTGGTGATGGTCTTGAAAAAATGTGTTGAAACGAATCTAATACTGAATTGGGAGAAGTGCCATTTTATGGTACAAGAAGGCATTATACTAGGACACAAAGTTTTAGAGAAAGGAATTGAGGTAGACAGGGCTAAACTTGAAACTATTGAGAACTTACCTCCACCTACTTCAGTAAAAGGTGTCCTTAATTTTCTTGGACATGCAGGCTTCTACCGCAGATTCATTAAGGACTTCTCCAAGATAACTGAACCACTGTGTAGTTTATTGGAGAAGGATACATAGTTTAACTTTGATGAGACTTGCATGAGGGCATTTGAGCACTTAAAGGGTAAACTAACTTCAGCACCAATTATTACGGCACCAGATTGGGGTTTGTCGTTTAAGCTAATGTGCGATGCCAGTGATTACGCCGTAGGGGCTGTTTTGGGGCAGAGGAAGGAAAAGATGTTTCATGTGATATATTATGCCAGCAAGACCCTTACAGATGCACAATTAAACTACACCACCATAGAAAAAGAGTTATTGGTAGTGGTGTATGCCTTTGATAAATTTCGATTATATCTGATTAGCACAAAGGTGATAGTGTACACGGATCACTCGGCAATTCGACATTTAGTGGCAAAGAAGGATGCAAAGCCCAGGTTGATCAGGTGGATATTATTGTTGCAGGAGTTTGATTTGGAGATCAAGGACAGGAAGGGGACCGAAAACCAAGTGGCAGACCACTTATCTCGCCTAGAGAATTCGGAAAGGGAGATAGACGACAAAGTTGTAATTAATGAATCCTTTTCGGACGAGCAGTTATTTGTGGTGCAAGGGGAAGTGCCATGGTTTGCAGACTTCGCGAACTATTTGGTGAGTAAGATAATACCTTCTGACTTGGTGGGGCATCAAAAGAAAAAGTTTCTGCATGATGTCAAATGGTATATTTGGGATGAGCCGTATTTGTTTAAATAGTGTGCGGATCAAATGATAAGAAGGTGTATCCCGTATAGCGAGACCGAGGGGATTCTTCAGGATTGTCATTCTTCTGTATATGGAGGTCACTATGGAGGAGAGCGAACAGCAACTAGAGTACTACAAGCGGGATTTTACTGGCCGACAATTTTTAAGGATGCATACAGTTTCGTCCAGAGGTGTGATAGATGTCAGAGAGTGGGAAACATTTCGAAGAGGAATGAAATGCCTTTAAATACAATCCTCGAAGTAGATATTTTCGACGTATGGGGGATTGATTTCATGGGTCCTTTTGTGTCTTCGTGTGATAATCTCTACATCTTGCTAGCAGTAGATATGTGTCGAAATGGGTAGAAGTGGCAGCGCTCCCGACAAATGATGCCAAGGTAGTCCTCAAGTTTTTACATAGAAGTATCTTCACTAGATTTGAAACTCCGAGGGCCATTATTAGTGATGAAGGTAGTCATTTCTGCAACAGACAGTTTACAGCTTTATTGGCTAAGTATGGGGTGAATCATCGTATTGCTACAGCTTATCACCCATAAACGAATGGCCAAGCTGAAGTATCCAATCGAGAAGTCAAAAGAATCCTCGAAATAATTGTGAATCCGACGAGGAAGGATTGGTCTCTAAAGCTGGATGATGCTATGTGGGCATATAGGACTGCTTACAAAACTCCGTTGGGCATGTCACCGTTTCAGCTTGTTTATGGAAAAGCTTGTCATCTTCCTATGGAGTTAGAGCATAAGGCATATTGGGCAATTCGAAAGTTGAAATTTGATTCAACAGCTGCAGGAGAGAAACGCCTACTACAAATTAATGAGTTGGATAAATTTCGATTACGGGCATATGAAAATTCGAAACTATACAAGGAGAAGGTGAAGAAATGGCATGATCGCAAGATCATAGAGAGAACTTTTGAGCCGGGACAAAGGGTTTTACTTTTCAACTCCAGACTTAAACTTTTTCTTGGGAAGCTGAAATCAAGATGGTCAAGACCATTCACAGTGAAGACGGTTTTTCCGCATGGTGCAATTGAAGTGTATGATAAATTCCCAGACAAGTCGTTCAAGGTGAATGGATAGCATTTGAAGCATTACTTTGGAGATGAGGTGGACAGACAGAAAGTCACCTTAATCCTGTCTGCGACATGAGATTCAGAGACAGTCAAGCTAATTGACTATAACTTAGCGCTATCTGGGAGGCAACCCAGCATTTTAATTTTCTATTTTGTCTTTTGTTTAGTTAATTACTTCATTCTAAAAAAAAAGTGTTCTGCACCTAATTTTAGAATTTGGGGTGATTTGTTTGCAGATAGAAGCATGAACTGAGAAAAATTGGCTAAGTGTAGGCTCAAGCGCCTAAAGCGCTCATTAAGCACAAAACTCAGCACCTACAACGCTATGACATGGGCCGCGATTCTGCAACAAAGCGCCGACAGCGCTCAAACAAGCCACAACTCAGCACCTGAGGCGCTAACCAACTAGCCAAGCTACTGCATATAAGCGCTAGAGGCGCTAGGTCAAGCACACAGCATAGCGCTCTAGGCGCTTAACCCCACATGTCGTTTTTGTAGCATAGCGCTGTCGGCGCTCGTCACGGCCAAAACTCAGTGCTCTAGGCGCTAGCACCGGCACCAGCTTCTGCAATCAAGCGCCTTAGGCGCTATAACCTTCACAAATCACAGCGCTCTAGGCGCTCGAACAGGGCTCATCATATACACCCCAGCGCTTAAAGCGCCCAATCCTTCAGTTATTGCAGTGCCTAAAGCGCTCGGCTGGAAACTTTGAAAAAAAAATGTCAAAACCCTAGATCGGGCAAAAATAGGGCACACCACAAAAATCAAGCTTCTCTTCTCCTCTTAGCCGCCTCAAGTTGCCGCTATCCTCCATTGTTACCGACTTTGAGCTCCACAACAACAAAACACACACAATCTTCATACAATTCCAATTTCTTGCCGGCAACAACATAACACCAAGGTTCGCTTCCTCCTTAACCAAGTCAAATTGCAATCCTACTAATTGGGAGTAAGGTTTTGTGAAGCAAATGAACAATACTGGTAAGTAATAACTTGTTAGCCCTTGTTAGGAGCCATGAATAACCACTCAGAACAATACTGGTAAGTAATAACTTGTTAGCCCTTGTCTGCTGTTAAGTATGATCAAAAGAAATTTGTTAGCCCTCAAGCTTGCTATAGGTATAAGAACTGGTCATCAGGGAAGTCCTTAATTCCTGAGCGTGGTTTGCTACCCGATGAGCAAGCAGATGGGGAATTGGCTCACATGATACGCAGCCGAAATTGGATGGCATTTACAGCACAACCTGAGCCAGCCGCAGTTAATATTGTAAAGGAATTCTATGCCAATGCTAAAGAAGCTAGTGGGAATTTGGTGATGGTTCGGGGTAAGGAAGTAAATGTGGGGCGAAAAGCAATCAACACGTATTATGGGTTGCAAAAGATCCATAGTGATGGCTATACGAAATATATGCATCAGGATTTGGATTACACTGAGATCGTTGCAGCCCTTTATGAGCCAGGAACGGAATGGAAATTGATCGACCAGCAGGAAGCCGTGCACTTCTCTTTATCTAAGCTGAGCAGATATGGAAAAGCGTGGCATGCTTTTATTTGTGCTAAGTTGATGACGTGCCGCCATATGAGTGATGTGATTAATCAGCGAGCGGCTTTATTATTTTGCATTGCCAAAGGAAAGACGGTAGATGTTGGGGACGTGATACATGAGTCTATTGTGTGCGGGCTTGAGGGTAGTACTACAGGTGGGTTGCCTCATCCCTCATTGATTACTGAGTTATGCCGCCATGCGGGGGTACAGTAGGGAAAAGATGAGCCAATGCAGGCCCCATTATCTCCAACTGATCATGCTGTGATGGTGTGGTACAAAGTATGGGATGGGGGTGAATCACACCCGAGGGATTTAGGTTTTATTATACCACAGCAGCAGCCGCAGGATCAGCCACCTGTTGAGGATCCGGTTCAGGCCCCCATTTTAGTTGAGACTGTCCGTCAAGACCTCAGGCACCATACTAGACGGATAGACTTAGTGGCAGCACAGATTCAGAGGGGATTTGATCGCATGACTCGTCAGCAGAGTCATCTTGCTCATCGCCAGGCAGAGATTTACGCTTATAATGTCAATTATTCTACCGCTTTGGCAGATATGTTTGGCCGGATGAATCCCTCAGCAGGGCCATTTCAGTTTCCATGAGCTCCTCCTCTCTCTATTTACCCACCACCTGAATCACCTCCTGATGCCGATGATGCTGATGACGGTGATGATGATGCTGCCGATGGCAGTGATGACGAGTAGCGCTTCATCAGGGGAGTCCTATGTTTTTCATTTCTTCTTATTTATCAATGAGGACATTGTTCAGTTCAGTTTGGGGGGGTCGTTTTATATTTTTGTGCATATAGATTGTTTAATTTCATTGTGTTTATTCATGTTAAATAGGACATTGCATGTAGTTGTATTTAGAGTGTTGCATGATAGTTGCATGAATCAGATAATAAATGACATAGTGGAACCAGTTTGGGCCAATGATAAGATTCTAGTATTAAGTACAAGATTGCTAATGACTTAAATCTAGTGTAGAGTGATGACTTGAACGGGGAAGTCAAATATGCTTGTCTGAATTTCATGTTAACAAGGAAAGCATTTAGTCAACTGTTTAATCAATTTGATTCAAATTCTTATATAATCTGTGTCTGGTAAGAAACTTGGGATTACAAAGTGATAGCATCAGTGAAACGTCTATGAAGGCTCTAGTAAGCAAGAAAATAAGTTTGGGGGAGTTCTATAAAAAAAAAAACTTTCTTGGATACTGTAGTTTCGTGGCCATTGCTACTCGGGTTATTAGATCTGTAGGGGTGTCTTGACACCTAGTGCCCTAAAGCCAATTGGTTTGGGAGTCGCTGGTTGAAAGCTCGTTACATGGGTAGTTTTGATAAGCCTAAGGAAACTAGACATTGCACATGCCAAGTAAAAAAAAAGAAAAAAATAGAAGCGAGATGGAGCGTAAAACGCACTCGTGTAATACTGAAAAAATAATATGTCATACTACCCCTTTGTGCTAATTAAATGTTTACATGAGTCGGATTAGTTGTTTTACTGATAGAGATGTGTAGAAATTGAGTTACTTTCTAAGATGTTGATCATGTGAGTAATTTGGGTTCTGATTGATTACAACAGTTGATTCACACACACACAGCATGAATGATGACAAGCGTGGTTTGATTAATCCGTTTGAGTGGGAGCTTTACATTAGGTAGTGGGTTGATATGGATATTTGAGGCCTGATATGGATTACTATATTGTTTTAGTTATTTGATTCGTTTGCATTATAGTTAGTTTGTATTTTTCATGTTGGTATCATTGCATTGCTTGGGGACAAGCAATTGGTTACTTTTAGGGGTATTTGATGTGTGGGTATTATACCTACGAATCAGGTCTTATTAAACTTAATAAATGCGGTCTTTAAGTGTTTTTAGTATTGTTTTATTCGTTTTTGTGCTTGTTTATTGTAGGATGGAGCTGGAGGGGCAAAAGAGTCAATTTAGAGCTTAAAGGATTAAAAATTTGACTTGATGGCAATTTTGTAATTCTGAGGACATGACCTAGCGCCTAGAGCGCTAGGATTAGTACTAAGGTAGCGCCTGAGGCGCTCAAGCCTGACTTTGGTTGGTGATGTGCGGCTGGATGAGGAAAAAGAAGCCAATTAGGAAGAGGATTTAAGGTTTTTTTTATGAATTAGAAGAAGAGAAGGAGACTTGGAGAGAGGAACTATTAGACTATCATTGATCATTATTCTATTCGTTCTAAGGGAGATTTCAATTTACTGTGGATTATTATCGTTTGACTGCTGGATTTTGATGAGGGTTTGAGCTTTACTTTGGATTATATTCAACAACTGGGTTTGATTGTTCTATTCTTTCATTATTCAATTGTTTGTTTATTTTTCCATGTGTAGTTTTGATCCCATAATGGTTTTTGGTTCAGTCATGAACTAATTTCCATTATGGGATTCTAACGGATTTTATTATGTAGTTTAGTTATAAGCTTGATTATTAGATTGTTGGATTGTTTTACATATCATAAGAAATCTCTATCAGGGTTGTTTTGCATGTATGAATGTTTGATCACCATTCGTTTTCAGTGCTTGTATGGAATTGAAAAATAACATATGAGTATGGATTGTAATTATGATAGCTTGCGTATATGAGGCTAATTTGGATAGCTTGATATTTCGTGAATCAGATAGAAATATACTGTTTCACCGTAAGAGTCAAAATAAGGGCTTGTGCTTTAAATCAATATAATTGCAATTTCACATAGAAATATAGTGATTTTGGTTATAGTGATGATTACATGGTGTCTATTGATTATGGATATTATGTAAGTAGGTCATAATACATTGATAAATGGTTATGTCTAAATCAGTGCCTTTGGCTATTTTTCTGTGATAAGTGAACTCTCTAGCATGATGGTGGAACTAGATGAACTATTAAATGAAGTTAGAATCCCGTTAATTCCAATTTGGATATATTACATTTATATTCGCATCTTTAGTTGTTAATTGATTTTGAATTAATTTTGTTACCACAATCAAGTCTGTTAGTTTAGGCAAATAAATATAGTGATAGAGCTGATGCATAGTAATTTGATTTAGCACTTTCTCTGTGGGACGATACTCTACTTTCTCTGTATTACTTGTTGACACATGTATGCTTGCATGAGTTAGAGCTCTTTTGCTAAAGTCTAAAAAAGAGGCAACACTCACTCAAAGGTCTCTAGTAGTGACTAGAGGTAAGAAGGTAGACACTCTTTATATAATGCGGGTGCAGGTGAGAGGTGTTGAAGATGGGGGAGTTAGGTGCAAAAAGATGTGGTATAAAGCTGTGCGAGATGAGAGAAAAGCCTTGCATGAGAACCACAAGAAGAAAACTCTTCGCTTTAAATGGGTACCAAAAGTAAAGAAGGAAAGTAATAACTCGCAACCAGGGTACAAAGCGGTTATGAATGAATTTGACAAGCAAAAATCTGTCAAGTTTGAGTTACATCCTCCTATCAAGAAGAACCATGCCGATGAGATAAAGCCGGACATGAAGATAGTTGAAAATTCTAAGAAGCTTGAGTTGAATTAAGACTTCATTGGAATTAACTCCACGTGAGAAGTTGTTGGTCATGATCCTTCCTCTCACGGGTTCGGAGGGGGAGATTGTTGGGTATGGATCCTCACCCATGAAAGAAATCCAAGTTAAAAAAGGATTTACTTATTTCATCAGTAACCGAGACAAGTAAATGTGTTCCCTAATCTGATTAGGAGAATAATTTGTTAGTTAGGAGCATGTGATGGGCTTGAGATTGTTTCTAATCCATGGTAGGAATGGATTAGGAAAAGTACTATAAATAAGGCTATAAGGGAGTCTTATTATTATGAGAGAAGCTCAGTAGCAAGAAGGTACCGAAAGAATAAATTGAGAGAATTACAGTTTGCTGCTCTTGGGTTTCTGCCGCCATCTCCGTTCAATTGAAAGCTAGAAGACTTTATTGTTTGTGGTGCTTTGGATGGTGAAAATAATTAGGTTTCTCAGCATAATTAAAGGTAAATTTGTAATCTTTCAGTTTATTATGTAACCTTAAGTTTTAGGGCGTAAAACTTAGGAGGATTATTGTAAGCCTATTATTGTTGATTTAGTGGAGATTCAGAGTTCGACACATGATTTTTTTTCTTTAAGGGTTTTCCACGTTAAATATTGTGTCTTGCTTGTGGATTGATATTTGTTATTTTTATTCTTATTATTGGCTTTGTTGATTTTCTATTTAATTGCACAAAGATAATTTCTCGGATTGAGATTATTTTAGATTCATTTTTCCCAACATAAATTGCCTTGTATCAACTTTTCTTGAAAGGACTATATAGTTCACAATTTTAACAAGTTGACAGAGCCTAGGTTCCTAAATATAAATAAGTACATATCAGAGGTTGAGAAATTAATCGCTTGTTTTTTACTTTCGGTGAAAGGACTATGTTTAAAATTTATTTTATATATATATATATATATATATATATATATATATATTATATATAAAGCGTTAATTTAATTCAAGTTTATAAATAAAGTCAATATAATGAGTAACTTGAATAAGCACAACAAATATATGGATGCAAGTGTAATTATTTTGTGCTTGTAGTGTTTAATATGAATATATATATATATATATATATATATATATATATATATATATTAGTATAATCACAATATTAAACACTAATAAAGAAGTGAGAAGAAACCACAAAAAATAATCAAGTGTGTGTAATCTAGTGTAATGAGCAATATATGTGAAGGTGTATGTGTGTGTGTGTATATATATATATATCCAATGAAACTCTTTTGCTCTTTAATCACTCATTTCCTTGAACTCATTAGAATCTAGCTTGAGAGAATTTGAGAGAGATGAAGTATAGACAAATGTGGGACTTTCTTGGCTTTGGCTAGATTAAGAGAAAAGGAATGAATATGAGTGGTATTTATAGAAAACTTTGATATGAATAGAGGGCTTAGATTGAGTTTTAGGAAATTTTGATCAAACGACCCAAATTTATCCTAGCAAAAAAGTGAAGTGTACTTTTTAAAATCAAAGTTTTGCATCTTTCCTTTCTTAGCCGGTTAATAGAGAGAAGATGAGAGTTTTTAGTTTTTATTTGCCACATGTTGTACTTTCTTAAATCATCCTTTCCTTGTCAACTCAAAAGCAAAGCAAGGTAACTCATTTCAAATTCTCTTTGCAAACGCGTATGGCTGGGTGAATGAGAGAAAGAGAGAGAATTTTCTTTTTAGTTTTGCCACATATTTCTATGAATAATATTATATACATAAATTATACACAAAAAGTTGTGTACAAATAGTAAGACACATATATTGCTTACAAATAAAAATATGTAAAATATTCAATGATAAGTCCTGATTCTTATTTTTTCTATCTTTTTTATACTCTGTGTGTACAGTTTTTGTACATAATTTGTGTCCCTAGTATTTCTATATTTCTATTTACTCATTCTCTTTAGTTATGCCACATCAAAAGTAATTTTATCAAGTCAACTTGATTTTCATGGCAAGTCTAAATGGCCGGATATTGAAAGAAAAAAAAATAGTGGTTTTGCTTTTTGCCTCATTTTAGCTTTGATTTTTATTTTGCCATATCAAGAGCTTATTAAACTAGCATTTTTAAACTCCATTATAGGTAACCGGTTAAAACAAGGAGTTTTTTTTTTTTGCTTGTTATATATTTTACTAAGTAATTCTATTCCAGCAGTCAATAAATATGCATTTAGTTCATTTTGAACTTTTAATAAAAATAAGATTAAGGGATGAATTTCTAGCCAAAACTAATTGCCCTTGAAAATTTTAATATCTGAGATAAACTCTATTTATCAATAACATTATTTTGTTACGGTCTAAAAATATAGTTTCTAATAGTTAACAAAACCTTGAAAATAGATTATGGAAAATAAATTTTGAAAGTAATTTTATATATGAAAATATTTATAAGAAAATAAAGTAAAATATATATATTATAGTAATTCACTCAAGCACATAAAAATGTGATGCAATACAAAATCATATGGAGAGGATTCTGACTTAGGTTTTTAAATAATTTCTATTTTAATTTTCTTTTTGTTATCATCCAAATTTAATTAATTTATCCTTTTAGACCCAACTAGATTCAAAGATGTTCTAGCACGGTTACCCTTTGATGTCGACGACTGCATGTAATTCCTCTCCAATAACAAAAATGGACAGAACGGTTCCATGAACTTAGGACATTGAAAGGATCTCCTGGTATTCGATCCTTGACAGCAAACAAAGCCTGCTGGTCAGTCTCATTTGTAAAGCCTAATATAGTATTCGTATTTTTAGCCAATAAAATAAAAATTACTTGAAAGAGGATGAAATGGAGTAAGTTGTAGTATTTTAAAAGGCTTGGAATCATCTTTCTGAACTCAGTTTGATTAAAAATTAAAGATGCAAAGGAAGAGGGTGAGATTGAACACTAGTCACCAATTGGATTTATAAGCCAAATTTTCACTAGCCATAAAAAATAAAAAAATTGCTTTAAGGTTAATGATATTTTTGCAGGGCCAAAGTCAAGAGTGTGATGTGAGTCAACCAACTGCATCAAACAACTGCTTTGATGTATGGAATTTAAATTTGATATAGACCTATATATTAGTCTTGGTGACTAAATGCCGGTCAAGTTAAGATGTGAATAGTGTGGCATTATTTCCCGAGGCATTAAATTTGATTTAGATAATCGATAAGGACATTTAATTGACCTATTGATATTATTGACCTATTTTTTTCAAATTATTATGTTTACTTTGTACCCAAATTCTTGACTTGTTTTTTTCAAAATATTACGTTTATTTTGCAAGGTCACATGTTTGAATCTATCCGTCGGCAGGAAGTCAAAAATCCGCGCTTCAGAAGATTGAAAGGTATGTTTCTCTTAAGTTTCTTCTAGTTTCCCTCCCATGCTCCCTCTTAAACTCCTAGGATTGAAATGTACCACCCTAGATTTACTATATTGTGATAGTGTAAGTTCTCAAAAAATAAAAAATAAAAATTCTCGACTTGTTTTCTATCATAAAGCGGTGTAAAGTCGCTGACATTGCTAGGTGTATTTTTGTTATAACTGCTTTTTCTCCATTTGTCTATAAATGTTTAGCTATAATATTATTTTGACATTTTTTATTTAATTATCTAAATTTTATAAATTTCTATTTTATTATTACGCTAATTATACATGAAATGTGTGCGTCGTTAGTTGATTGTTAAGGTGTATGAACCACCGTCGGCGTTGAGGTCATGAAACTAGGTGAGGAGTGGATATCAGTCTTTGATTTCCGCAGGCGACCCGGGGTCCAAATAAGAATTAATTAATCTTTTCTACAAGAAGAATTATATTTATAAACTTATTAATATTAAGATTGTTTGTTCTTATTTACAAAGTAACAATCCTTTTGCTCTGAAATATAAAATTAATATTAATTTTAAACGTCGGGTTGAGTTGTTTTTAAATTTAAAATTGACATTATTTATGTAATTAAGTTTTAAAAACAGTTATCTCATAATTTGTAATTAGATAGTCCAGTTGACGCTTTTTGAAGGTCGTTAATAATATTAGAACAATAATTATATCATCAGAACAATAAGTATTATTAAAAATATAAAATAAAATTAAAATAAATATAAAAGTGTCGCTAAATATATATTTATTGTATGATTGAATCTCTTGTTGTCCAAAAGTTTTCAAGTGGTTGTCTACAATATCGTGAAACATTTATAATGCTCGTTTGGTGGAGCAGCGGTAAGTTGAATTATTTTTAAATGTAAAGCTTTTAGAAAAAGTGCTTACATAAAAATTTTAAATAAAAAAAATCCAGGTTTTAACCTAATTGGGAGTTCAGTCTCTGCATAATGGGATGTTGAATTAACCCAATGTCATTTAAAACGCGATTTGTTTCGGTTTGTGAAACAGATACTAGTATGCGGTTCGCAGCACCAAGGTCGTTTCTGAGATTTTGGTGGCCCAAGGCGAAAAATGAAAACGAGACCCTTTTCAAAACATTATCTTCACAAAAAAAGTAAAAATAAATAAATAAAAAATACAAGTTGTATCCAAAATAGTGTCTTTTCAGAGCTTAAAATATAATAGTTCGACTACAACAAAATATATGAGAACTTCGACTACAACAAAATATATGAGAAGTTCGACTAAAATAAAATATATGAGAATACATTCATTGAAAGATACTTCTTCTAGTATTCCTAGAGGTAAAATCTTCAATCAAATGTTCAAAATCAAGCTTGTCTAGCATATCCTTCTCGATGCACATGGTTGCTAACCCATTTAACCTTTCTTGTGTCATAGTCTACCGGAAGTAATTTTTCAACAATTTCAACTTCGAAAAATTTCTTTCAGCAGATGTCATTGTCATATGAATAGTTAGTAATATCCTGTAAGCAATTGAAACATTAGGAAAACAATCCAAAGCTTTTACAAACTCCAGAATTTCAATGACTGACTCTATTTCTCTTGGCAAAGTCACCTGTAACACTTGCAATTCTGAAAACAATCATTTGAATCATTATATATTTATATTTTTTATTTCACACACACACACACACACAGACACACATATATAAAATTTGGGCCCCCTAATCAGGGGCCCAGGGCGGTCAACCCTCCCGCCCGTGCTCAGGAACGGCCCTGCGCAACATTCTACATAACTAAAAATTTAATACAAATGTGACGTTTGAGAATTCAATATCAAGTAAGAATATTGATATTTGTGTAATTATAGGCAAAGCAACAATGAAATTTTTCGCTACACTAAATTCTGAGTATTGATATGTAAGAATACCGTGTTTTGATATACAAATACTAATACGCAATTCACCAAGTCAATAAGAATATCTAAAAACTCTAATATAGTTTTATAAGGAAACAATCAAAATAAGATCATCTTACCTAATATTAATTTGTTACTTTTATTCAAATATATACTTATAGTAATGCAAATTTAAGTACAATTATGTCACTAATTTGATAATATAGTTTGAGAAGAAAAACATTATCTTTACTTAACTTAAATTTGTTACTATTATTAAAATTAATAAAATATATGTATAATTATAATTTCAAGCATAAGTAAGATTTAATTATTAGTTAGGTAATATAATTTTAGAAGGAAATAATTTTCTTATCAGAATTGTCTTACCTAATATTAAAATGTCACTATTATTTAATATAAACATACTAATTGACCATATGGTCAAATATAAATAAAAATTAAAAATTAATTACTCTATCCAATAAGAACATATAAAAATAAAATTTAAAACACCAGTAGCATTATAATGTTATAATAAGGTCATTCATTCAGTTCAACCAAGTCAATAATAAGAATTAGTAATATAGTTTACATGAAAATAATCATAAGACATCTTATGTAATATTAGTTTGTTAGCATTATTAAATAATATTTTATTACAACTTAGATACAGTTTAAAAACAAAATAATTTTTTCACATAAATTGCCTTGCCTAACTTGAAATTGTCACTATAATTAAATACAAGTGTAATTATTTTTCAAGAATAAGTAAATCTTACTAGTACTTAGATAATATAATTTTAGATGGAAAGTGTTTTATTTGTGAGAATCATTTGATTGCATCTTAATGCATCTTAGTATTTCACCTCTTAATGCATCTTAATGTGATCCTCTGAATAGTTTAGATTTAATTTTGTATCTTAATAATTTAGAAGCATTCAGAGAGAAAAATTTTATCCCAATTTCAAACATTAAAATGCATTAAGAGATGGACAGTTAAGATGTAATCAAACACCATCAGTTTAATAAATTTGTAAAAAAAATTTAATAAAATATTTACCCTATCATAACTTTATAATAGGACCCCGTGCAAACCGTGTTTTGCACGGGGTGTAGATGCTAGTATTAATTAAAATCATAGACTTAGTTTCACAAATTTTTTGTTCAGCTTTTTCGTTCCCATTCAAATTAGTAAGTACTATCTAAATTTGAAACAATTATTAAATACTATCCCGATTTGTAAAGAATTCGAAAGGAAACCTAACTTATTTGGAAAAAGAAAAGTGTCTTTTGTTTTTATATTTCTAATAGGAAAAAGGAACTTATAAAAGAATTTTTATTTTTGTATCTACCAATTTTATTGTAAGTTTTTTTTATTACAATTTTATATAAGGTAATATATAAAACGTAGGCAAGGAAATCGTACCTTGCTAGGGTTAGGGTTTCGTGTAGGCTGAGGAGGTGAGAAATTCACAAAGAGTACAGTCTTGATTGATTGATTGATTGATTGAAGAGGGGAGAAGAACAGGTACGTATGCGATTACCCTAGTAACACGTGGCAGAACTCCTAGGATCCAAGAGTCTTCTAGAGTATCCGAGATCCGGATAGCCTTAGTGTGTGCTTCGGGTTGAGAGAGAATCTCCAAGTTTTCAGTTTTTCCAAAAATCCCTTTTTCAATAGAATAGAAGGAGTATTTATAAAGTTCCCTGGAAAGTGGTCATGTGCCTAGCATGTGTCTGGGTCTTGTGCTTAGCATGTAACCTCAGGAGAAATTTCAAAAATACCCTTAGTTACCCGAGTAATGCCCAAATCATACTGTCCTTCTAGCCACCAATCCAATCCCTAAATCAATTCCTAAAATGAGCCGCCTCCATGAGTCTTCTGCCTCGGGACTCGTGGAAGCTTGTCTCAGGTCTTCTGCCCAAATCATGTGAACCCTAATTTGTACTTGGGCTCACATTTTCCTCCTGCACGTGAGTCACGCCTTTGGAGTGACGATCGTGCAAAATACTTCAAGTCTTTGAGTTCTGCTTCAAGCAAGCCTCGAAAGCGAAAATCCTTAGAGAGGGAACCCCTAGGGGAGCTCTCCCACGATATCTTGGAAATCTTTTATCAAATCTTCCTAAATCTTACTCGATCTCAATGTTTCCTTAATTTTTTTTTAAATCTAAAATATTTAGAAGCCTCTTTTGATTTGAACAATTTAAACATTCTTCAGAAGGTCAGAATGCTCAACATGTCCAAAGTCTCGTACTTTGATCCATTACATATACTGTAATTAGATCATTCATTTTGAATGAATTGGAATTATTGCAAGAAAAGCAATTACACGGATTTACCCAATTAAATTTAATCTCAAGGCATTATAGTATCTTTGTTCGCAAGTCTGGGAACCTTGAATTTGGGGATTCTGCTCTAGGAAATTCGGGGGTCTTTGATGCACAACTGATTCTGCCCTAATCAAAATCCTAGCAGTCAGACCCCATATCACATCCTTCTTAGCATCCGTTTCATAATAATAAAAAAATTGAATTAGATACTTGTCTCTTATCCACTCTCTCTCTTCTGATCTTCAGTTTTCATCTTTCAGAAACATCTCCAATAGAGCATTAAATATTTCTTCCACTTCAGCAACGCTAAGAATGGGCTTGAATGCTTTTATATCTCGAAGTATGCCAATGACAGGAATCACTCTGAAGAGGTGTGGCTCCCCCCATTGCTAGTGACACCGGCGGCGGCAAGTTTGGTAGTACGGTTTCTTCGGATCGTATAAAAGGCGGTGAGATTTCTTGTACTCAATTTTGATTTGTCAACGCCTCCATTGCCTTCGTCACTGAAATTCTTATAACATGGTATATTTACATATAAGACATTATTGTTCCGTGTATTTAAGTGTTGCTATTCTGATGAAGATGGTAATTGATAAATCCAATTTTCTTAGTGCATTATGACCCTTAGGTTCTGCTTGGTATTATTTGAGTCTGAGTTTCTATTCTTGCGTAGCATGCTTGTGAAGGAGTTGGTATTCTTCATCCCTAACAAGATTGCATATGGTGCACATCTGATTCATTCTTTAGCATTGAATCCAAGTTTCACTATTGTAGAGTCATTAATATGCATGTAGAGTTCCTAATCATCTTGTCCAAGATAAATAAAGAAGCTACCAACTTAGGCTTGAGGCTCCGTGCTTATCACCCTCACGTTTAGGAAGAGCCTGATATGAAGAATAAATGGGTGGGCCTAATTTGAATGATTAAATAACTTTCTTTTTTAAGAACTAATCTTCATGAGAGATATTGTAACATCTGGGGCAACTGTAACTTTGCAAAATCACAATCATATTGATTTACGCAACGAAAAATAGAAATTAAAATTTTTACAACTTATCCATGAATCACCTTATGCATAGCTATTAATTAAAGAAGAATAACAAGAGATAATACCTTTGATGATTCAACTCTTGAACCGCTACAAGATCTACTCCTCTCTTGATTTCTTCAAGCTCCTCCAATCTTCAATCCTTGGATCAAACTTAAGCTATAAAGCGTATGTAGCACTCTAAAGGTGATCCACCAAGAAATGATTAATGAAGAAACAAATTATGATTTCCTAGAAATCAAGGATAGCTAATCCAAATAGTTCTTTCTTTCCTAACTCTTAAGAAATCCAAGAACAATAATTATTGATTTTTTCCTAATCTCTATTAGGGTTCATCTCATGATGTCTTGCAATCAATAATGCAAGTATTCATGTAATCATTCTAGTTGTATACTTACAAGTATACATATTCTCCTAACCCACATGTAGGCTTCATTTCACACATAACATATGTTACTTGTTTAATCAACATTAAGCAAGTAACACATATTAATCTAGAAATTGAATTTCATTTGCATTTGCATTTCATTTGCATTTGCATTTCATTTGCATTTGCATTTGTAGGAGCATTTATTACAACTAAACTCTTTAGCAATAAATGTATTAATTCAATTCCCAATCTAATTAGGAATTAAATAATAATAATAATAATAATAATAATAATAATAATAATAAGATTTCTCTTATTAATTTATAATTCAATATTTCTCCAAATATATCATTATAAATATTAAGCTATTCAATTTATTCTACTAATAAATTAAATACTTATTTATTATCATTAAGCCAATTGTTTCTAAATAATATATTTCTTTTTGCGGTGTGACCCTTTAGGTTCAATATTATGCCGGTAGCAGAATAAATAAATTAGAACAATTCTAATATTATTTATAATGAATTAAACTCCTTTAATTCATATATAATTAAATAATATTTATTTTACATCATGAGTGACACCTAACGATAATGTATCATGACTATCCGTATAATATGAAATCAACGTTTAATCACATAGAACCTATTCAGCAGTAGTTACCGTACAATTCAATCATTCTACCATACAATGTCCCGATTAAATATAAGACATGGAATTACTAACAAGTCTTATTTTATTTAATCATATGCATTTCGATTTAAGAATGCACAACTCCGATTAATATAAATTAGAAACTCTTTTCTAATTTTCATTCAACCCTGGCCAGGGATTTTTGAGCTGTCATTTATCAAATCGCATAGGACATTCTCTCCCTTTATCAAAAGTGGTAGATCATTTGTCGATCATTCACCTACCTCCGTGTATACTTTATTATACCCGTACATACCCTATGACATACCCTAAGGTATTAAAGAATATGACAAAGTATAACTTAACATACACAAGGTACTATGATGATCTCAAGTTTAAGGATCACTTGTACAACTATCACTTAAGGACTTCCCTATTGACAGGTGAATAAAACTCCATTAGGGTTTTTTACGCGAGTCACGTTCAGTGAACTTATTCTCTAATAAGCACCTACATACTTGCTTTAGTGTCTTCACACAAATAATTATGAGATCAATCATTATCTTCTAAAGATCAAGCATAGTATATACTAATCTATCCGGATCAGTAATCCCAATATTAGTGATCCAACGATTAGGAACATTTTAGTTTTGAGCTTTCTTGAATTTAGATCTCACTAGCATGATCTCATCATGATTCTAAAAGCATTGCTCGAAAACTATGGGTTCATCACATTTATTAATTCAACCAATTAACATGGATAAAATATGCCTTTTATTCTATTATTAATATTTGAATAAGATTACAAAGTAAATGCTTATTACATCAAATATAATTGGCTTGAGGGCATATTACTTTCAATATCCCACTTGCACTAAAGCCAATCACCTTGGTATCTAGTACCCATTTTATCGAAATAGCGATTGAATTGATCTTGCCATAATGCTTTAGTAAATGGATCTGCAATGTTGGTCTGAGAGTCCACTCTTTCTAAGATGACATCTCCCCTTTCAATAATTTCTCTAATTAAATGAAATCTCCGCAATACGTGTTTGGATCTCTGATGAGACCTTGGTTCCTTAGCCTGTGCAACAGCTCCAGTGTTGTCACAATGAACCGGAACGGGTCCAGTAATGCTAGGAACTACCTCGAGTTCAGAAATGAACTTCTTCATCCAAACAGCTTCCTTTGCAGCTTCACTTGCAGCTATATACTCTGCCTCTGTCACTGAGTCAGTAACTATTTGCTGCTTGAAATTTTTCTAACTCACTGCACCACCGTTCAAGGTAAACATATACCTTGAAGTGGATTTGCTGTCATCTTGGTCAGTTTAAAAACTTGAGTCTGTATAGCCCTCTATTTTTAAATCAGACCCACCATATACTAGAAACACATCTTTAGTTCTTCTTAAGTACTTCAAGATATTTTTCACAGCTTTCCAATGTTCTTCTCCAGGATTAGACTGATATCTACTTGTTACACTAAGTGCATAAGCAACATTTGGTCTGGTACATATCATTCCATACATTATGGATCCTATTGCCGAAGCATAAGGTATTTGACTCATGCGATCTCTCTCTTCAGGTGTCTTTGGGGACAATTTCTTAGAGAGATTTACTCCATGACTCATCGGTATGAGCCCTCTCTTGGAGTCTTGCATGCTAAACCTTTTTAGCATCGAATCAATGTATGCACCTTGGGTCAAGCCGAGCATCCTCTTTGATTTATCTCTATAGATCTTTATCCCCAATATGTAGGATGCTTCTCCCAAGTCCTTCATGGAGAAGTGTTTAGATAACCAAATTTTAACTGACTGTAACATCGGTATGTCATTCCCTATAAGTAATATATCATCAACATATAATACCAGGAATGTCACAGAACTCCCACTAACTTTCTTGTACACACATGGTTCATCCTCATTTTTGATAAAATCAAACTCTTTGATTGTTTCATCAAAACGGATGATCCAATTTCGAGAAGCTTGCTTCAATCCATAAGTAGATCTTTGTAACTTACATACTTGATTTGTTCTAACCTTTGAAACAAAACCCTCTGGCTGTATCATATACACATCCTCATCTAGTTTTCCATTGAGGAAAGCCGTTTTCACGTCCATTTGTCAGATTTCGTAGTCATAGTAGGCTGCAATCGCAAGCAAAATCCGGATAGACTTGAGCATGACTACTGGTGAGAAGGTTTCATCATAGTCAACTCCTTGTCTTTGTTTGAAACCTTTTGCAACCAGTCTGGCCTTATAGGTCTCCATCTTGCCATCTGCTCCAGTCTTTTTCTTAAAGACCCATTTACACCCTATAGGCACAATGCCTTCAGGTGGAGTAACCAAAGTCCATACTTGGTTTTCATACATGGAGTCCATTTCGGATTTCATGGCTATTTGCCATTTCTCAGAGTGTTTACTACTCATAGCCTCATCGTATGTTACTGGATCATCATCAGTTATGATACGTACCTCATCATCATCGTCTATGATGAGTGTATACCTTTTAGGTATTTTCGGCACTCTTCCAGATTTACGACTCGGTTGTGGTATAGAAGTTATATCTACTTGAACATGTTCATCCACTTGATCTGTAGTGATTTGTGGTTCTTGAATTTCTTCAAGATCTATTTTCCTCCCACTAGCCCCTTCAAGGATAAACTCCTTTTCTAGGAAGGTAACGTGTTTGGCAACAAACACCTTTTTCTCGGTAGGATTATAGAAATAATATCCTAAACTTTCTTTAAGATACCCCACAAATTTGCACTTGTCAGATCTAGCCTCAAGTTTGTCGCTTTGTAACTTTTTTACATAAGCGTTACAACCCCAAATCTTAACATGCCTAAGACTGGGTTTCCTCCCTGTCCACATCTCATATGGAGTCTTAGGGACGGATTTTGAGGGAATCTTGTTAAGTAGATATGCAGCCGTTTCTAGGGCATGGCCCCAGAATGATATTGGAAGGTCGGTGAAACTCATCATGGACCGCACCATGTCTAACAAGGTACGATTCCTCCTTTCAGATACACCATTTAATTGTGGCGTACCAGGAGGCGTCCATTGAGAGAGAATACCATTTTCTTTGAGATGATTAAGAAACTCATTGCTCAAGTATTCTCCTCCTCGATCTGATTGAAGAATCTTAACACTTTTGCCAGTTTGTTTCTCTACTTCACTTCTGAATTCTTTAAACTTTTCAAATGATTCGGATTTGTATTTCATTAAATACACATATCCAAATCTTGAATGATCATCAGTGAATGTAATGAAATACGAATACCCTCCTCTAGCATCTATTGTCATAGGTCCACATACATTTGTGTGTACCAACTCTAACAACCCTGCAACTCTCTCTCCATGTCCACTAAATGGAGATTTAGTCATTTTTCCCATGAGACATGATTCACAAGTTGGATGACTCAAAATTGAATGATTCTAAAAGACCATCAATATGCAACTTGTTTAATCTTGTTTCATTGATGTGACCGAGTCTACAGTGCCAAATGAAAGTATGATTTACTTCATCTCTTTTTCTTTTACAAGTTTGTTCAATTTGAAAAATATTTTCATGTAAGTCAAGTAAATAAAGTCCATCAATTAATCTACCAGTTCCAAACAAAACATTATTATTATAAATAGAATAACCATTGTTCTTAAATATAACATCGAATCCTTCTTTGTCCAACATAGAAATAGATATAATGTTTCTAATGAGAACATGTACATAATAACAATTTATTAAATTGATAGATTTTCCCGTAGGCAGTGCTAAACAATAAGTCCCCACAGCTAATGCAGCAACCTTTGCTCCATTTCCCACTCGTAGAGTTACTTCTCCCTTATTTAGCCTTCTACTTCTGCTTATTCCCTGCAATGAATTGCATATGTGAGAACCACATCCGGTATCTAATACCCAAGTAGAATTTTAACTTACAGAAAGATTTATTTCAATCATGAATAAACATGTATCCATAGCTGAAGCTTCAACAAGCTTTTTCTGTTTTGCCTCTACAAGGTAATCCTTGCAGTTTCTCTTCCAATGTCCAGGCTTATTGTAGTGGAAGCAAACTCCTTTGCTATCCGCATTTGTTTTATTCTTATTACCTTTATCAACTGTCTTTCCTTTTGCCTTCTTAGAATTTTTCTTCTTAGCAAAAGCTCCTTTGGGCCACTTCCTTTTCTTGGAAGCGTCACCTATCATTAAGACTTAGTCTTTCTTGGATGGAAAGTGACTCTCTGCAGTTTTCAGCATGTTAAGCAATTCAGGCAAGCTGACATCAAGCTTGTTCATGTGAAAATTCACAACAAATTGTGAGTAAAAGTCCGGGAGTGACTGCAAAATCAAATCTTGGCTCAACTCTCCATCCATTACAAAACCTAGTTGTCCTAATTGTTCAATCAAATTGATCATTTTAAGGACATATGTCTGTACTGTAGTGTCATCGGTCATTCTAGATCGGAAGAGCTCCTTAGATATCTCATATCTTGCAGTCCTACTTTGTTCACCATACAACTCTTGCAGGTGAAGCAATATAGCAGGTGCATCCATTTTCTCATGTTGACGTTGTAACTCGTTACTCATGGATGCGAGCATGATGCATTGAGCTATCATAGCATCATCTTGCCACTTTTTAAAAGTAGCAATCTCTTCCTCAGAGGCAGTTTCTGCAACAGTTGCAGGAACAGGCGAATTAAGGACATAAGATAATTTTTCAGTGGTGAGAACAATTCTCAAATTTTTTAACCAATCCGTGTAGTTCGGTCCGGTTAATTTATTAGCATCCAATATGCTCCGCAGTGATAGTGAATGGGCCATTTGTAAAAATCTGTAAATAAATTTTTATTTAAACAACATTAGCATATATTCATTTTATTAATCACCAATTTAATATAGGACTTTATTAAAAGGGTGTCTCCCACTATTTTATACAAACTATATGACCCTCCATATATAGTTCGACAAATTTTCAAAAAATCTGTTTAGTGAGTAAGGATCCTATTGACATAAATATACAGCCTTGTGTGTGCACAACAAACCATATATTTATTCAAAGGGTAGACAACTCTTTTCAATTATATCAACTATGTAACTCCTTGTATTTTGCCTCTTAGATTATAATAGTCAAGTGTGTGCACATCCGAACTAAAATAATCCAAGTTAAGTTTCACCTAGCATTTCCATATAAGCGAATAGAAAAATATAGTCCTTGTGTGTGCACAACAAAACTAGTATTGTTCAATTCCTTATAAAATATTTTTAATGTAATAAAGCCAACATCTTAAAATTTTAATATGAGTCTTGTGTGTGTACAACAAACTAATATTAAATAATTAATACTCTATTGCTTTATCATGCTAGAAGGCTACGTTTGATATTTTTGAAATACCTTTAAACGTATTCAACTTAATATTTTGAAATGAGGGTTTTGTTATTAATGGTCTCATCTTGTTTAGCGTGCATGCAAGTATATATATATATATATATATATATATATATATATATATATAAATACGTGTCATATTAAACATTCATCAACATGAATAATAATATATTTAATATATATATTATAAGCACGCATTTATAGAATACTATATTCTATATGGGATGATTATGGACTTAATCTAATTTGATTCACTCGAGCCACCGAGTAAATCAATAGGTCAAACCTAGGGTGCAAGAATAAATTTGAATATAACTATTACATTCAACCCAGGCTTCATTACAAATGGGTCTTCAATGCTCCTGCTCTTCGGTTCTAATTTCTCTAGTAACTCTATTAAATCCTATTACATTCATTTTTTACAAAATAGAAACCTTGATCAATAGTCAAGGGGAAGTACATAGGAGAGAGATAGAAATTACATTTAGAAATTTAGATAGGCGAGGTACGCAGACCCCACTATGAATAAAACCATTCATTCAAGCATCCATTCAAATTAAATCCAATCACATTGGTCAATAGTCCTTAATCATCCCCTATATATATATATATATATATATATATATCAATATATATAAATACCATTCATCTCATGAATAATAAACCATTCAATATATATATATATTGATATCGTTTAATGGGCAATTGACTAGTAGAAATCCAAAATCTAATTAAAATAAACTCCTTTATTTTAATTCATTCCAAATTAATATAAACTCCTTTATAAAAATTTAGAATCTTTGTTCAAAGTTGAAATCCAATATTAATTAAAATAAACTCCTTTATTTTAAACCAATTTCAAGTCCAAAATAAACATCTTTATTTTTAACATTGAAAATGTAAAATTGGAAAATCAATTTTTTTTTAATGAACAGTGCCCGGGCTGCCCGGTGAACAGTGTCTGCCGGTGAACAGTGTCCAGCGATGAACAGTGTCCGGCGGTGAACAGTGTCCTTTTTTTTTATTTTGATGTTTTTTTAAAAAACATAATTTCATACTAACAATTATACCCAAAAAATTGTTCTAAAAACATATCAACATATATATGATTGATACAATTAATAGTATGCATAAGGATGGCTCTTGATACCATTGTGAGTTTGCAAAATCACAATCATATTGAGATACGCAACGAAAAATGGAAATTAAAATTTTTGCAACTTATCCATGAATCACCTTATGCATAGCTATTAATTGAAGAAGAATAACAAGAGACAATACCTTTGATGATTCAACTCTTGAACCGCTACAAGATCTACTCCTCTCTTGATTTCTTCAAGCTCCTCCAATCTTCAATCCTTGGATCAAACTTAAGCTACAAAGTGTATGTAGCACTCTAAAGGTGATCCACCAAGAAATGATTAATGAAGAAACAAATTATGATTTCCTAGAAATCAAGGATGGCTAATCCAAATTGTTCTTTCTTTCCAAACTCTTAAGCAATCCAAGAACAATAATTATTAATTTTTTCCTAATCTCTATTAGGGTTCATCTCATGATGTCTTGCAATCAATAATGCAAGTATTCATGTAATCATTCTAGTTGTATACTTACAAGTATACATATTCTCCTAACCCACATGTAGGCTTCATTTCACACATAACATATGTTACTTGTTTAATCAACATTAAGCAAGTAACACATATTAATCTAGAAATTGCATTTCATTTGCATTTGCATTTGTAGGAGCATTTATTACAACTAAACTCTTTAGCATAAATGTATTAATTCAATTCCCAATCTAATTAGGAATTAAATAATAATAATAATAATAATAATAAGATTTCTCTTATTAATTTATAATTCAATATTTCTCCAAATATATCATTATAAATATTAAGCTATTCAATTTATTCTACTAATAAATTAAATACTTAATTTATTATCATTAAGCCAATTGTTTCTAAATAATATATTTCTTTTTGCGGTGTGACCCTTTAGGTTCAATATTATGCCGGTAGTAGAATAAATAAATTAGAACAATTCTAATATTATTTATAATGAATTAAACTCCTTTAATTCATATATAAATAAATTATATTTATTTTACATCATGAGTGACACCTAACGATAATGTATTATGACTATCCGTATAATATGAAATCAACGTTTAATCACATAGAACCTATTCAGTAGTAGTTACCGTATAATTCAATCCTTCTACCATACAATGTCCCGATTAAATATAAGACATGGAATTACTGACAAGTCTTATTTTATTTAATCATATGCATTTCGATTTAAGAATGCACAACTCCGATTAATGTAAATTAGAAACTTCTTTCTAATTTTCATTCAACCCTCGCCAGGGATTTTTGAGCTGTCATTTATCAAATCGCATAGGACATTTTCTCCCTTTATCAAAAGTGGTAGATCCTTTGTCGATCAGTCACCTACCTCCGTGTATACTTTATTATACCCGTACATACCCTATGACATACCCTAAAGTATTAAGGAATATAACAAAGTATAACTTAACATACACAAGGTACTATGATGATCTCAAGTCCAAGGATCACTTGTACAACTATTACTTAAGGACTTCCCTATTGACAGGTGAATAAAACTCCATTAGGGTCCTTTAAGCAAGTCACGTTCAGTGAACTTATTCTCTAATAAGAACCTACATACTTGCTTTAGTGTCTTCACATAAATGATTATGAGATCAATCATTATCTTCTAAAGATCAAGTATAGTATGTACTAATCTATCCGGATCAGTAATCCCAATATTAGTGATCCAACGATTAGGAACATTTTAGTTTTGAGCTTTCTTGAATTTAGATCTCACTAGCATGATCTCATCATGATTCTAAAAGCATTGCTCGAAAACTATGGGTTCATCACACTTATTAATTCAACCAATTAACATGGATAAAATATGCCTTTTATTCTATTATTAATATTTGAATAAGATTACAAAGTAAATGCTTATTACATCAAATATAATTGGCTTGAGGGCATATTACTTTCAGCAACCACCAATGCTTTATCATGTTTACTCACTAGTCAACTTCATATGGATTCATTATATGTTTTTGGTGTGTCATTTTTTTTCTTTGGTTAATTCTTTATGATTTCTGCATCTCTATATATATATATATATATATATATATATATATATATATATATATATATATATATATATATATATTCAGGTGATTGTAGTCTTTTTTCTTCGGGCCATTTCACCTTAACAGGATCTTGGCTTTTTTTTTCTCCGGATATTCTCAAAGAAAGGCTACAATTTTTTTGTGACGAAGAAGCATTCATTCCAAGCGGTTGATTCATCGAGCAAGGAGGAATTAAAGGTACAAGGGGAGAGCTCCCTAGGTAGCCGAGCCCTAGGGGTCGAACCCTATGTGGGCTGAACCCTATAGGGGGCCGGACCTAGGGGCTTTGGCCTCATCCTTTACATTTTTTTGTTATTCTTCTTCCCTTTTATTCAAATGGCTTCTCATATTTGTGCTCTTTCTTGCTTCTTCTTTCAGTTAACTCTAATCTTTCTTTTGTTTTCTAAGCCATATTACCTTGATCAGATCTTAATTTTTTCCCTCAGATTATTAAAGAAAGATTGATACTTTTGTGAACTCAAAACGGCACTTCGCTCCAACGATCAAAAAACAAACCACGAAGGAAGCAATGTACCACAGTAGGACCACCCTAAGGGGTCGAATCTTAGGGGGTTGAACCCTAGGGTGGCTGAACCCTAAGGGATATTCTGTCTTTTGCTGATTTTGTTCTTTCTTCTTTTCAAGTGTCCTTAATCTCTTTTTTCCGGGTTAGGTCTTCTCATTCGAGCTTCGGACCTCTTTACCGTCGGATATTGTCAAAGGGAGATTGTTTTCAAGGCGACCTCGTTTGCTCGGGATTCATTGCTTCTCTTTCACCATGGTAAGCACTTAATTTCGAATGTTTTCCACTTTCTTTTCTTATTTCATGGAATTCTCATGTCAAATTATCATTGTTGTAGGCTAATTTTGATGAGCGCTACTAAGGAGACCCTCTTCCTTAGTGAATGGGGTAGAGCTCCTATCTATGGACCCTTTGATGTCTTTTGGGCACAACTGAAGAATTATGAAAGTTCAGCTTTTCCTCCTCCTGACAAAGAAGGTATGTTTCTATACGCTGTGACTTACGAAAGTTGGGAGAGTTTCCCCCGTTCTGATCGTATTTCCCGCATGTGTATCGAGAAGCAGGAGTACCCTTTTAGCCCCGTTCGCTTCTTGTCTGACTCATCCAATCGCCTTCAGGGATGGCAGCATTAGACTGACGAGATCCTCGAAAATCCCAGTCATGTGAGGATGCTTGAGGAGGTCGGTATTCTGTGTTGTATCCAGCTGTGTAAGGATCTCCGTATCCATCAGGACCATGATGCTCTTACCCTGCTACTTTCCCGCTGGTGCTCCTCTACCTGCACCTTTATCACTGCTTGGGGGGAATTCACCCCTACTCTAAAAGATATTTATGCTATTTACCAGTAATTTTCTCTTCCGTTTCATTCCTTCATCATCCTTATTTTTCTTGGATTATGTACTTATTATGAACTATATTTTGTAGCCTTCCTGTTGCCGCTTCGGTTCGTGCGGTCCATCCAGCCTGTCCTCTCAGGATGTTGAGTGTGTTACATACTTGATAGAGGCCTTCAGATGAGGTTCTAGTTACACATCGCGGTTTCAGGGTGATAAACTCCTTACAGACTTCGAACCCCCAACCGGCAGAAGACTTCTTGGCTATCTTGGGTGCACTACTTTTTCTGAGATTACAAGTCCGACCATTAGGATAGTTCCATTCACAGCGAGTCCGTTCTCGCTCTTCATGGGGAGCAGTGACCTTTTCTCTTAGCTGCTTATCTGACTATGTGGCTATCCCGTTTTATCTTTCCTGGTTTGCCAGCAGATGGTCCTTCAACTCGCATATTTAGTTTGGCTGCTCTACTAGCTCAAGGTTTGCAAGTTCCCCTTGCTCCTCTCTTTTTGGGGACCTTGTATCGTCGCGTGGACGAAACTGTCCTTGCCATGGGGAATCTGTTGGAAGGTATCCTTTTTTAGCTTTACTCATTTCTGTATCAATTGTCTTTCGTACTGCACTTCCCTTTCACTTATCAATATTTTCTCATTTATTCAGGTATGATGTGAGTTGCTTCATTCCGGGCTCTTTTATTTAGATCTTCCTCTTCGAGCATTTTCGGGGTCATTCTACCTTGTTCACTTCTTCAAGAAGAAGAAGAAGAAGAAGCCTCCACCCCCTTTTTCATCACCGAATATTGTTCGCTGCACCTCCCGCTGGATTGATCACAGGGCTAATTCGGACTTACGACACTACATTGATGATTTTTCATGTTTCATTGCTCGTCCCTACAATATAGTCCCGGAGGGTGGTTTTTTGCCTCATTTTTATAGGAACGACTTTCACTCCTTCTCGAGTATCGAGGGATTGCACGGGTCCTCGCTTTCTTGGTTCGTATTCCTCTAAGTCGCGGAGTTTCCATACTTCGTTGAGGATGATGAGTTCGCCACCGTTCTTTACTCTCCTCAGAGGGTTATGTTGCAGTTTGGCTTCAATCAGTATCGCCCTTTCGGCCATTCTTGCCAGAGGGATTATAAGAGTGCTCTTGATAGCTTTGTCCTCATATCTCACTCATTTACATAGGAGCTTCAAAGACTCCCGACTATTCATTATGATCCTCTCCTATTTGTCATTCCAGATGCTTCTCGGGAAGGACATTATGTTGCTAGTGAACGCAACTATTGGTTCATCAATCTTAAAACGTAGCAGGATGAGACTATGTTTTGCTTGTTGCCGGTTTATGCTCCTAAACATCTCTGATGGGCCAAGCTACTATGTTCTCCCAGACTTAACACCCACTTAGAAAGTTGGCCAACCAGCACTCGGCTTCTTGAGCGTGAGGCTTCAATGCCCAAGTCTCTTGATCCTCTTCAATCGGTAGAGAGTCTTCTTCAAAATCCTCCCGATGTTCCTCTAGCTCAGGCTCCTATCACTTCCAAGCGTCTTCCTCTACGGGCTTCGTCTCAGGTACCTCTGTCTCGGATACCTCCTCCAACTCCTCCTCAGGGATCCTCTATTGTCGAGGAGATAAGAGTTACTCATTCTAGGACGAGAGCACCCACTGGTAGTGCTTTTGAGGTAGTGCCCCTTGCAGATTTTACCGTGGGCCCGGCTGGTTGCTCTGTCATTAGGCGAATGTCAAATGGGATCACGCTTATTTTGAAGCCATTGACGAAACGCCCACACGATGATGCTGGTTCTAATACACTGGCAGCTGAGGATCCGACCAAGAAACGTAGAAAGCTTGTGGTCAGCTTTATGCTATTTTCATTTGTCTCTTTCAATATTTTAATGATTTCTTCCAAGTATCCTAATGTCATTATTGCCTTATTTTTTTAAATTACCGAGGATGATGACGAGGAGAATGATGATGTCCATTAGGTTTCTTATGGGTACTGCAAGTGAGGCGGCGACTTCCACTACTTGTGAGTCTCCCCGACCTATCACTATTGTTGTTGAGTCCTCTTCACCACAGGATGATCATGTCAGTCTTGATGCTAAGGATTCTTTGTCTTATGTGAGCTCGAGTCCTGCTGTGGGTGGTACAGCTCCCTCTTCACGCCATCCTACAACATCTCCACATGACAGCCTTGAGGGTACCGTTGATACCCATGTTGATGCTGATGATCCTATGGCCATGAATCCTCCTTCCTCGAGGGAGAATCCTTCAGAGCTTGTTGTTGATTTCCATCCTCCCCAGAAGGATTCTACCTAGGCTTCACCTGACAGGGAAGGTACAACAACTAGCTCTTTGGGTGGGGCCACCCATATTTTACTTTATGTAGAGTCATATGACACCTTCTTGATCGGCTACCTTGTGAGTATTCTCCTTCATTAATAAAACACTAATATTTAAAGTCTTTTCTTCCTTTCTTCACTATTTATTATGCTGCTTCATTTCACTTTTCAGGCTGACAAGATGAAGGATTTACCTTTGCCCGTTGAGGGGCTTGCCTTATTTGATTCTCTCAATTATGAGGTTGCCACCTCGCCATTTAGTGACCTTGGTTATCCTCCTACCAACCAAGGCTTCAAGGAGTCACCAGTAGTATTGTAGCCACCTATTCCTATAACTCTTGCCCCAATGGATTCTATAGTTGCTTCCAAAGTGGCTCCTGCTAGAGCTTCCTTTAATCCAATTAGAGGGATCCTTGTTTTCTTGGAGGGGGTTTATCAGATATCCCGATCTTAACTTCCAAGCTAGGCGAAATTTCTCGATCGTCCTCTTAGAAGCTGGGTTTCCACAGATACTATGATCAGGCTGAACTATTCAGATGGCTTCCCGTCCCAGGACCTTTTCTTTCTAGACCGACTTGTGAGCCTTATTCTCGAGCTGCACAACCTTTCTCTTTACTCCCTGCGAGCAGAAGACTTGGATAGATTTTGCGATAAAGTTAACGACTTCTCCTCTCTGGGCTTTGATATGTCTCTTTTTCGTGCTAGGCTGGATCTTTTTAGTTCTAGTTTTCATGTTGTTGCACTACGCTCGGAGGTTGATATGTGTCAATATAAGGATAACTCATTTGTAGTATAGCTTTCGGCTCTTGAAGAGGCCGCCAACAAATTGAAGACCCAGCTTCAAAATTTGGAGTCCCAGCTTCGGAATCTAGAGTCGACTGCCCGAGATGTTAAGGAACTGAAGGCCGCAAATGCGAAGACTTGGGACACTGCCATTACTAACATGGAGGCCTTAGCCCTATCCCCTCTTCAATTTGATATGTCATGGCCTTTAGATCATGGCTTCTTGTAGCTCTTTTTTTTATTTCCTGTATCAAATAACTCATTTATATTTCATTTATCATAATAGAGTTTCTTTAGCATTATTGATTACTTTTAACATGAATTTTTTTTTCTTAAGACCCAATGTATAACATTGAATCCTAAGTTATTCAAATTAATACTCCACGACAACAATATGCATAATATAAGAGTAAACATGAAATTTTGTAAGTAAATAACATGTTTTTTTTTTGGGTTTCTCGCAAACCATCACTTGAATCCATACTTTTAAAATCAGAAATTATCCAAGTATAAGTGAAAGTTTGATATTTTATTGATGATCAGATTGCTTTTAACGAAAAGCATAACATTTCAAATTTTCATAAAAAATAATAATAAATCTTGCTTTTATCGAAGAAAGCATAACGTTCACAACTTTTAAAGATAAAGTGTAACTTTCTCGGGTTTGAGGGCTTATACTCAGGTGCCTCAATCACTTTTAAAGTTAAAAGTGTAACTTGTCGAGTCCGAGGACTTATAGTCAGGTGTCTCGATTACTTTTAAAGTTGAAAATATAACTTATCGATTCTGAGGACTTATAGTCAGGTGTCTCGATACTTTTAAAGTTGAAAGTATAACTTCTCGATTCTGAAGACTTATAGTCAGGTGCTTCGATTAATTTTAAAGTTGAAAGTATAACTTAGTTTTTGTGAAAACCATCTAATGTGTAATATTTCTTTACCTATTTCAAGTTTAGTGGGCCTGAGATAGCATCTGATCCCACACAAGATATTTTATAATACCTGCTTTCGGAGATCTCTCGTACCCTATACGGGCCTTCTCATTTGGGATAGAATTTGGTGGTTGGTGTTCCCCTCATGACTTAATTAGCTATGTTGAGCACCAAGTCCCCCACTAGAATTTGTCGCAGTACCACTACGGTATTGTATTGTCGTCGCAGTCTTTCATGATACCGTTCTAGTTTTTTCTTAGCTCTATCTCGGAAGTCAGCTAAGGCCTCCAGGGTTACTGGTCGGTTCTCTTCCTCGACTAAGCTTCGGAGTCTCATCCTAGCCAAAGGGATTTCTATTTCGGCGGGCAAGATAACTTCTTCACCATAGACTAAAACATATGGGGTTTCACTCGTAGGCTTTCTTTTTGAAGTTCGATATGCCCATAATGCTATCAATAATTGCTCTGCCCATGTCTTCGGATGATCGTTTAGGGTTTTTGATAGAATCTTGATCAAGGTTTTATTTGTGGCCTCTATTTGCCCATTGCCTTTCGGGTAGTAGGGTGATGATTTGTACTGCTTCACCTTGTATCTTTCCATCAGACTTTTAAAATCCTTATTGATGAAGGGACTTCCATTATCTGATAAAATGATCTTTGGGATCCCGAAACGACAAATGATATGTTCCTTGATGAAATTTGCCAATGCTGGCCCCGTAGCCCTCTTTAAAGGGATTGCCTCTACCCACTTTGTGTACATCTCAGTGGTGGTTAAGATCCATATGTTGCCTTTGGAATTAAGATGAATGGGGGACCTATAAGATCCATTCCCCATGTATGAAATGGTCATGGTGTTGCTATGGTCCGTAGGTCCACAACGGGAGCATGAATCAAATTCCCATAGATTTGGCAAATGTGACACCCCCAAATCCGGGTTTCCTAACCTCGAATTCGGTGCTCACGATACCAAATAACAACAACATACTTTCTAACTAATGCGGAATAATAAACATAAATTATTTATCGAAATAGTAATAAAGTCTTACAATCATAGTCCCAAGGTTCTTTAACCTTAACTTAAAACATACCCTTAATGCAATAAAAGTTCACATAACCAAATAACATTCAAGATAAACTAGTACATAAGCCCTGTCAGGCAACTACTCTTGCACCTTCGCTTTTCCTCTATCCCCTTTAGACGTTCTGCCTTGGCTGAAATAAAGATCATGATATAGCAAGGGTAAGCAACTAGTTTGCTTAGCAAGTTTATACACAAGGGAGATATATCATGAATAGAAGGAAGTTTCGCTTTCAATGTTCAACGACAATATAAAATTGTGAAGAAACATGAATTAATAGTCAACAGTTGAATATTCGAATAATTGAATTGCGATTACTGAGTGGTTGGAAATAAACATAGACATTTGCCAAGGTTCTCAACATTTAAACTGGACCTCTTAAAAGTTTTGGTAATCAAAGGGATCAGCCTTTCATACCCCGTGATTTATGCATAAACACTTAATAAACCAGCATTGATATCATGCCTTAATCAAATTTATCATTTTCTCAGCCAAAAGTTCTTACCATAACAATTTAATAAGAACAACTTTTAAAATACCTTTGATTCAACAAATTTAGACATGATTGATCTAGCTGAAAAAAATTGCATAGATCTATCTTATAAACAGTTCATGCTTGAAAGAACTTTAATTTAATTCACAGTTCAATAATAATAGAATATGAATTCAATTGCACAAGGTGCGAATCTTAATAATCAGTATAGATGTGAATAATCAACAATAATTATTCACTAACATGCTTCGAAAATAATAACTCGAGTTTGAGTTAGGGAACTTGCCTGTCTGCTCAGCTACAAGTAATTCTAGCTTTAACTAATTGGCTTTGAAGAACCTAACATTGATAACGTCGATCTACCAATTAGTACTGCGTAGTTGTATATCGATACGCTTACTTATGCTATTTATTTAACAATTAAGCAAATCACATAGCACACATAAGTTAATAAACTATCGTAAATCCTATAAGACACTTAATATTATCAATCCTGATAATATTTTATTCACCTCTTGGTATTATTAGTCCACTAATAACACTTTTATTCGTTTACTAATGTTATTAACATCTTAATAATATTTTAATCATCCAATAATACTTTAATCTAATATTATTAATCTCTTAATAATATTTTAATTCTCATATCATTAATAATATTTTAATCTAATATTATTAGTCATTTTAATAATATCTTAATTATTTATTAATGCTTAAAACAAATATTATTACCCATTCAATAATATTTCCATGAAATTTTAATATTAATATTTCTTTGTTTACTTAAAAAAAATATCAAATTCTTATATTACAAATATCATAGTAATATTTTAATAAGTTATTAAGCGACTAAACAATTTATTTTAATTGTTTTACCCTTTATTAAACAACTTATTTAATACCCATAAAAGGTCATAAGTATTATTTATCATAATAGATTGCCAAAATACCTCACATAGGTTAGATTATACCATAATAGGAGTACCTAAGCTTTAACATCCTATTTTTCTTATTTATGACATTATTTAACCATTTATTTTCTTTTAAGCATAACTATAATATTATTATGAAAAATAACAAACAAGTTCGAAAAATTATTATCTTCTAGATCTGGACAATATATGACCCAACAATAATTTACAAATTTTTCTGGAATTTTAGAAAATGATTTACTAGTTTTAAAGTACTCAAAACCTCCGAATCTTGTTATATTTTTCATAAATCGAGTTTCGCTCAGAACATTCTGAAATTTTTAGGGTACACTCTCATAATGTACATAAACATACTGTAAAAATTCATATTGTTTCAAGGCACACACAGTGAGAAATCCGAGTATGAATATTTAGGAGTCCTTCACGGTAAAAGCCATTACACAAAAACTACACATCGAAACGTGTTCATTCTTTTTCCTACTTGTAGATAACTTATTAAGGTACCTCTGTGATTTTTTCCAAATTTTTAAAAGATTCATAACTGGCCGAAACAACCTTTAGAAAAATGAGGACAACAAGCTTCTTGGTTTTAAGACTTTAAATGGACTGTTTCGGGGAAAACAGCCCCCATGGCTGCAAAACTTGATGGATTTTGTTCTACCACTTGGGTTTACTAGCTAACTCATGTACCTAACACCCCCTTTCGACGGATCACAAATCTAAGTTGTAGATCTCAAGTTATGGGTGATCCAAGTGAAGAAAAGCTAGGGTTTTTACCCTTTAAGAACATAAGTTCCTTTTCTTCCTTTGAATCTCCATTCTAACACTCAAGAGGGTTAGATCTATACATGAAGCATGAAAATCTAATGATTCTTAAGTCTTAGAACAACTTCTCTCAAAAACTATGAAAATAAAACAAAGTAAGAAAGAAGGAAATGGTTTAGGGTTTCACCTTGATCTTGTAGCTACTCTCCTTGATCTACCAAAGTATGTGTTGAACTTGGGATGCATGAACTATGTTAATCTCACTCTCTTTTCCTCTCTAAGCTCTTACTCTATGTTCTTGCTTGAGAGAAATGAAAGAAGGAGATGAAAAGAAGAAATGAACTTGAAATGAAATGAAAGGATAGAATACTTGCAAGTATGATGCTAATCTAGAATTCATGCTATTATCCCTCACATCTTTCTTGCCCCTTGGATATAAGAGTTCACCTTATCCCTTCCATTTAGCCTTAATCTTATCTTTAAGTGTGCTAATTAGATTTTCCACCAATCGGAGCTTGACAACCTTGTCCTTTGTGTAAGAGTTACTAATATCCCCCATATCTTTGTTGTCCCTTGGATAAAAGGCTTACTAATTGGATAATAGCAAGAAACCTCTACCTTTTGTCATCATAGAGCTAGTGAGTAGCCTTGTGTCACTAGGGTGGCTAGTTGACATCTTAGGAAGCTATGACACATCATAAGTAGCTACTTGACATTATGGGAAGCTATGATGTCAAGTCTACCATTTCAACTTCCCACACAAGTTAGCTACTTAATTAAAATAAAGTTTGAAATCAACTTACTCCTCTTTTCTCCACGACAAGGAGGGATTTTTTCCCAAAATGTTGTCCCAAATAGCTTTAAATAAATAAACAATTGTTACACATTTAATAAATCAAGTGGCTAGGTTTTGGACCACACATTAAATACTAACTTAACTATTAATTATTATTATCCAATTTGGACCATATCTCATTAACAACTACTTTCATTAATTAACCCACACACTTTATTTACTAACTATATTTAATTTACTTGAATACTTAATTTAGTAAATACCTTGTCAACTTTATGGATATAAAGCCTTAGGGTTTGCTCACTAGTTTAAATATACTACTAGGGATTCCCTTAACACAAATTTATATCAATAAATCACATAGTCACATAATCCACCAATACCCCAAAGGTTTAAATAAATACAACAGATAACTCATTAAAAAATTAAAATTATATTTAATTAATAAGACGTTTTCAAAAATTCACACGGGCATTACATCCCCCCCCCCCTTATAAAAATTCCGTCCTCGGAATTGCAAAAATAGGGTTACTCAAATAAAAACGGATAATTCGCTTTCATTTTCTCTTCGAGTTCCCACGTAGCTTCTTCGACTGCGTGATTTCTCCAGAGAACCTTGACGGAATGGATGGTCTTGTTTCTCAGCTTCTGTTCCTTCCTATCGAGAATCTGGACAGGAACCTCCTCGTACGTTAAGTCCTTCTCAACTTGGATTGGTTCATAGGAGATAACGTGCTTATAGCCTGGTTTATACGGCCGCAACACTGACACATGAAACACGTTATGAATGTGCTCAAGTTCAGGAGGTAACGCTACCTCGTACGCCACCTCGCCGATTCGCCTCAAAATCTCGAACGGTCCTATGAACCTAGGGCTCAATTTACCCTTCTTCCCAAACCGGATCTTTCCTTTCCAAGGAGATACCTTCAAAAATACAAAGCTACCAACTTTAAAGTCCCGCTTCTGACGATGTAAGTTGGCATATTTCTTCTGGCGATCTTGAGCTACTACCAGACGGTTTCTGATCAGCCGCACGATGTCTGTAGTTTGCTGCACCATTTCTGGTCCCAGCAATCTTCGCTCCCCAACCTTGTCCCAACACATCAGGGTTCTGCATTTCCTTCCATATAGCGCTTCGTACGGGGGCATGCCGATACTGGCGTGATAGCTATTGTTGTAAGCAAACTCCACCAGTGGCAAATGGTCATCCCAGCTGCCCTTTAAATCCATCACGACTGCCCGAAGCATATCTTCTAAGGTCTGAATCGTTCGCTCGCTCTAGCTGTCGATTTGAGGATGATACGTTGTACTCAACCTCAACTGTGTTCCCATTCTTGCCTGCAGACTTTTCCAAAAATTCGACGTGAAGCGCGGATCTCTGTCAGATACAATTGATACCGGCACTCCATGTCGTGACACTATCTCTTTCACATAAAGCTTTGCTAATTGCTCCAGATTGTACCGTATCTTGATTGGCAGAAAATGAGCAGACTTGGTTAGACGATCCACAATTACCCAGATGGCATCTAAACCCTTATGAGTTGGTGGCAGTCCCACCACAAAGTCCATTGTGATGTGCTCCCACTTCCACTCCGGAATCTCTAATGGTTGAAGTAGTCCGCTCGATCGCTGGTGCTCTGCTTTAATTCGCTGGCATGTCAGACATCGGCTGACGCACTCTGCCACTTCTCGTTTCATATTCGGCCACCAAAAATTCCGCCGCAAATCCTGATACATTTTTGTGCTCCCGGGATGTACTGAGTACTTCGTGCTGTGAGCTTCCTGAAAGATTTCTTCCCTCAATTCCAGATCCAACGAGACTCTCCCTTCAAACCTTAGCAACCCAGTGCTATCAATCTTATACTTAAGCTCCTCGCCTTCGGCAATTCGCTTCTTTATTGAATCACAATCCTCATCCTTTTCTTGAGCCTCCTTAATTTGATCTAATAGGGTCGGGCTCGCTGTCACTGTGAACAATTTCTCATCCGTCTCCATCGAATACTTAACCTCCAATTCTAAACGTTCGAACTCCTTTATCAACTCTGCCTGAGTTGTAAACCTCATTAATTTTTCCCTGCCTTTCCTACTCAGGGCATCTGCCACTACATTTGCTTTGCCCGGATAGTACAGAATCTCACAGTCGTAATCCTTGATCAATTCTAACCATCGGCGCTGCCTTATATTCAGCTCCATCTGAGTGAAGATATATTTCAGACTTTTGTGATCTGTATATATCTCGCAACTCTCTCCATATAAGTAATGCCTCTAAATCTTCAAAGCGAATACTACTGTTGCTAACTCCAGGTCATGATTCGGGTATCCCTTCTCATAGTCCTTCAGCTGACGTGAAGCGTATGCAATGACCTTGCCATGCTGCATTAGTACACAACCAAGACCTTTGTGTGACACATCACTGTATACAACAAAACCTCCAGTGTCGTCCGGTAAAGTCAACACTGGTGCTTGGCTAAGTCTTTTCTTCAACTCCATGAAACTCTCCTCGCACTTCTCCGTCCAAACGAACTTTATCGTCTTTCTGGTTAAATTGGTCAACGGTGATGCTATCTTCGAGAAATCCTGGATGAACCTCCGATAGTATCCTGCTAACCCTAGGAAACTCCTGATCTCCGTTGGCGTCTTCGGTTGCTCCCAGTTGATAATGGCTTCCACCTTTGCTGGGTCTACCGAAACGCCATTCCTGTCAATGACGTGTCCAAGAAACTGCACTCTTTGCAACCAAAATTCGCACTTTGAAAACTTCGCGGACAGCTTCTCCCTTCTTAATGCCTCCAAAGCAATCCTTAGATGTTCAGCATGTTCTTCCTCTGTCACTCAATACACCAAGATGTCATCAATGAATACTACCACGAACTTGTCCAAGTACTGCTTGAACACTCTGTTCATCATATCCATGAATGCCGCTGGTGCATTTGTCAGTCCAAATGACATAACCAGAAACTCAAAATGTCCATAACGAGTTTTGAATGCCGTCTTCGGGATATCCTCCTGTCTTACCCTTAGTTGATGATAGCCCGTCCTTAAATCGATCTTCGAAAAGTATTTCGCTCCCTTGAGTTGATCAAACAGATCGTCTATCCTGAGCAACGGGTACCTATTCTTAATCGTAACTTTGTTCAACTCGCAGTAGTCGATACAAAGCCTCATCGAGCCATCCTTCTTCTTTACAAACAGAACTGGCGCTCCCCATGGTGACACACTCGGTCTGATATAACCCTTGTCTAACAGTTCCTGCAATTGAACCATCAGCTCTTTCATCTCTACTGGTGCAATTCGGTAAGGCGCCTTGGATATCGGTGCCGTCCCGGGTACCAAGTCAATCACAAATTCTATCTCTTTATTTGGCGGCAATCCCGGAATTTCATCTAGGAAGACATCAGCGAATTCCCTTACGACGGGTATCTGACTCAGTTCACCCTCGACCCGTCGAGTGTCCACCACGTGAGCCAAATAACCTATACAACCCTTCTTAAGCAATCTCTTTGCTTGCATCATCGTCAGACAACAAGATTGTCTCGGCGATTTATTACCATAGAATACCACATTTGACTTACTCGGAGTCTTCAGGTGTACGCACTTTTTCTTAAAGTCAATGACCGCCCCGTGGCTCGCTAACCAATCCATCCCAAGGATTACATCAAATTCTCCAAGACGAATCGGTAACAAGTCCACGTTAAGCTTAAACCCTCTCAAATCAGCACAGCAATTCCTATAAACGTAGTTTACGGGGATAATCTCTTTGTTCGCTACTTCTACATTCATCGGGTGTTCTAATAGTTCACTAGGTAAATTAAATCCTTGAGCAAATTCATCAGATACAAAAGAACATGAAGCTCCCGAATCAAATAGCACATAGGCATTTATGTCGTTGATTGGAATAATACCTGACACCACCTCCCTGGATGCCACGGCATCTTGCACTGTCATGTTGAAGGTCTTTGCTGTTGGCTTATTTGGCTGGGCTGGTCCTCCACTGGTTGCCCTCGAGTTGTTGCCCCTATTGCCGCTTCCGCCATCCATGTTTTTCTTCTTGGGACAGTCCTTGATCCGATGTCCCATCTCTCCACAATTGAAACAACCTCCTTTCTTCGCCTTAGAACAATTGGGCGAGATATGCCCTTCTTGTCCACAGGTATAACAGACCATCTTTCCTTTCATGCACTCTCCCGAGTGACCCTTTCCGCAATTTCCACATACCTGCCTTTTCTGCTGTATGCTCCCTTGCTGCATTTCAGAATTGCTACCCCCACTGCTCCATTGACGCTTCCTGTTGTTACTGCCACCACTGCTAACATTCACATTTCCACCTTTTACCTTTTTCTTGTTCTTCTCCCGATTATATTTTGAAACCGCTTCACTCCCACCTTCAGCAATGAGAGCTTTCTCCAACAAAGTTACGTAATTTATAAAATCGCTACCTTGATGTAGAGCCACGGCTTTAATCCATTCTTGAATCTTCTGGCCTTCCTCACCTCAGTGTCCACATGATGTGGGGCGAATCTAGCCAATTCATTGAATTTTGCAGCGTACTCTGACACTGACAAATTTTTCTGTTTCAGTTCTAAAAACTTGATCTCCATTTTCTCCTGCGTACTCTCAAGAAAGTAATTCTCGAAAAACAACGTCTTGAATGCTTCCCACGCCACGACTCCAGTTCTAGCTTTGCTCTAATTGGCTTCCCACCAAAAGTTAGCCTCACCTTTCATTAAGTAGGTAGCAAAAACTGTCTTCTGCTCCTCAGCGACTCTAGCAATGACAAAGGCCTTTTCAATCTCCTTTATCCATGATTGGGCCTCTATCGGGTCCGCGGTTCCTCTAAACTCCGGCGGTCCTACTGCCTTGAAGTCTTTAAAATTGGCTAAGTGGTTGCCTGTCTGATTTCCTGCGGTAGTCGTTTGATTCCGCAGAGCTTCGGCCATCATGTTCATAAAGTCTTGCATTGGGTTTGGTTGAGTTCCCTCTGCATTGTTAACTGACTCTTCGATCCCTTGGTTCCGTAGGATTCGTCTGGGCGACATTATCTGATTAAACAAAGTCCTAACACGTTACTCGGGTTTTATAAACATATAAGTATTTAACATGTAATACAATATTGTACTTGAACAATCGTATGACCATCGTGTGGGAGCTCTAGATTACCCAACCTCGAGAATTCTGCTTTCCCCGATTAGTGATTTAAGTTGCTAAATTACCGATTCAGTTTTACTGAATTAACATAATCGTTGAATAGACGGTTTACCAAGTAAAATTCTCAACCATATACCATAATAATGCATTTATATTCATATACCAACTTTAGTGTTTTACACGTTCATCACAGGTATATTGCTATAAATGCTACCATCCTATTTAATATAACAAAAGATGGGATTCACTTAAACCATTCTTTCCTACCTACATAAATGGAAAGTACGTCCTACATACGAACTACCTCGCACCTGCTGAGGTTAATACAAACTTTAGTAATTCAAAAGTAGTACCAACATCACTGCTCAAGGCATAACTACCTACCTCCAACTATCCTCTAAGGGACACAAGGTGAAGACAACTCAACGCTTGCTCTCACTACTGGAGGGCAGATCCATCCATTTGGCGTCGAACTGTATAAAGGCGATGTCTAAGGCTCGATCCAAATCATATATCCTCACATCTTTCGCTTTCACCTCACCCCTCAACTGTCCTAACTGTAGCTCTCTCTGCTCCAACCTTTTGCGCAACTCGGTAAACTTAGCCTGTGCCTGGTAAGCAGCGTCCTTGTACTACTGCTCAGCAATCTGGAGGATGTGGTTCTGCGCCTCCATTTGTTCAGCCTTAACCTCTAGCTCGGCGTTCCTCGCCAGCAAATCTCCTATCACCTCAGGCTCTATGGGCTCCTGATTCACTGAATAGCTATCTTGACTCTCGTCCGACATCCTACAAACACCACACAATAATCAACATCAGTACCACAATAAAATATATTCATTGATAAAATGAAATGATATTTTATTTGGTACAACTAGAACTCGATGGGTCTCCACAACCCATCACCTACGTACTCTATATGAGTCTCCTACTAAGGTTATAACCTAGGTTTCTCATTCCTAACGTTTATAACCTACAGCTCTTTGATACCAACCTGTGACACCCCCAAATTCGGGTTTCCTAACCTCGAATTCGGTGCTCACGATACCAAATAACAACAACATACTTTCTAACTAATGCAGAATAATAAACATAAATTGTTTATCGAAATAGTAATAAAGTCTTATAATCATGGTCCCAAGGTTCTTTAACCTTAACTTAAAACATACCCTTAATGCAATAAAAGTTTACATAACCAAATAACATTCAAGATAAACTAGTACATAAGCCCTGTCAGGCAACTACTCTTGCACCTTCCCTTTTCCTCTATCCCCTTTAGACGTTTCTGCCTTGGCTGAAATAAAGATCATGATATAGCAAGGGTAAGCAACTAGTTTGCTTAGCAAGTTTATACACAAGGGGAATATATCATGAATAGAAGGAAGTTTCGCTTTCAATGTTCAACGACAATATAAAATTGTGAAGAAACATGAATTAATAGTCAACAGTTGAATATTCGAATAATTGAATTGCGATTACTGAGTGGTTGGAAATAAACATAGACATTTGCCAAGGTTCTCAACATTTAAACTGGACCTCTTAAAAGTTTTGGTAATCAAAGGGATCAGCCTTTCATACCCCGTGATTTATGCATAAACACTTAATAAACCAACATTGATATCATGCCTTAATCAAATTTATCCTTTTCTCAGCCAAGAGTTCTTACCATAACAATTTAATAAGAACAGCTTTTAAAATACCTTTGATTCAACAAATTTAGACATGATTGATCTAGTTGATACAAATAGCATAGATCTATCTTATAAACAGTTCATGCTTGAAAGAACTTTAATCTAATTCACAGTTCAATAATAATAGAATAGGAATTCAATTGCACAAGGTGCGAATCTTAATAATCAGTATAGATGTGAATAATCAACAATAATTATTCACTAACATGCTTCGAAAATAATAACTCGAGTTTGAGTTAGGGAACTTGCCTGTCTGCTCAGCTACAAGTAATTCTAGCTTTAACTAATTGGCTTTGAAGAACCTAACATTGATAACGTCGATCTACCAATTAGTACTGCGTAGTTGTATATCGATACGCTTACTTATGCTATTTATTTAACAATTAAGCAAATCACATAGCACACATAAGTTAATAAACTATCGTAAATCCTATAAGACACTTAATATTATCAATCCTGATAATATTTAATTCACCTCTTGGTATTATTAGTCCACTAATAACACTTTTATTCGTTTACTAATGTTATTAACATCTTAATAATATTTTAATCATCCAATAATACTTTAATCTAATATTATTAATCTCTTAATAATATTTTAATTCTCATATCATTAATAATATTTTAATCTAATATTATTAGTCATTTTAATAATATCTTAATTATTTATTAATGCTTAAAACAAATATTATTACGCATTCAATAATATTTTCATTAAATTTTAATATTAATATTTCTTTGTTTACTTAAAAAAAATATCAAATTCTTATATTACAAATATCATAGTAATATTTTAATAAGTTATTAAGCGACTAAACAATTTATTTTAATTGTTTTACCCTTTATTAAACAACTTATTTAATACCCATAAAAGGTCATAAGTATTATTTATCATAATAGATTGCCAAAATACCTCACATAGGTTAGATTACACCATAATAGGAGTACCTAAGATTTAACATCCTATTTTTCTTATTTATGACATTATTTAACCATTTATTTTCTTTTAAGCATAACTATAATATTATTATGAAAAATAGCAAACAAGTTCGAAAAATTATTATCTTCTAGATCTGGACAATATATGACCCAACAATAATTTACAAATTTTCCTGGAATTTTAGAAAATGATTTACTAGTTTTAAAGTACTCAAAACCTCCGAATCTTGTTATATTTTTCATAAATCGAGTTTCGCTCAGAACATTCTGAAATTTTTAGGGTACACTCTCATAATGTACATAAACATACTGTAAAAATTCATATTGTTTCAAGGCATACACAGTGAGAAATCCGAGTATGAATATTTAGGAGTCCTTCACGGTAAAAGCCATTACACAAAAACTACACATCGAAATGTGTTCGTTCTTTTTTCTATTTGTAGATAAGTCTTAAGGTACCTCTGTGATTTTTTCAAAATTTTTAAAAGATACGTAACTGGCCGAAACAACCTTTGGAAAAATGAGGACAACAAGCTTCTTGGTTTTAAGACTTTAAATGGACTGTTTCGGGGAAAACAGCCCCCATGGCTGCAAAACTTGATGGATTTGTGTTCTACCACTTTACTAGCTAACTCATGTACCTAGCACCCCCTTTCGACGGATCACAAATCCAAGTTGTAGATCTCAAGTTATGGGTGATCCAAGTGAAGAAAAGCTAGGGTTTTACCCTTTAAGAACATAAGTTTCTTTTCTTCCTTTGAATCTCCATTCTAACACTCAAGAGGGTTAGATCTATGCATGAAGCATGAAGATCTAATGATTCTTGAGTCTTAGAACAAAATCTCTCAAAAACTATGAAAATAAAACAAAGTAAGAAAGAAGGAAATGGTTTAGGGTTTCACCTTGATCTTGTAGCTACTCTCTTTGATCTACCAAAGTATGTGATGAACTTGGGATGCATGAACTATGCTAATCTCACTCTCTTTTCCTCTCTAAGCTCTTAATCTATGTTCTTGCTTGAGAGAAATGAAAGAAGGAGATGAAAAGAAGAAATGAACTTGAAATAAAATGAAATGATAGAATACTTGCAAGTATAATGCTAAATTAGAATTCATGCTATTATCCCCACATCTTTCTTGCCCCTTGGATATAAGAGTTCACCTTATCCCTTCCATTTAGCCTTAATCTTATCTTTAAGTGTGCTAATTAGATTTTCCACCAATGGGAGCTTGACAACCTTGTCCTTTGTGTAAGAGTTACTAATATCCCCCATATCTTTGTTGTCCCTTGGATAAAAGGCTTACTAATTGGATAATAGCAAGAAACCTCTACCTTTTGTCATCATGGAGCTAGTGAGTAGCCTTGTGTCACTAGGGTGGCTAGTTGACATCTTAGGAAGCTATGACACATCATAGGTAGCTACTTGACATTATGGGAAGCTATGATGTCAAGTCTACCATTTCAACTTCCCACACAAGTTAGCTACTTAATTAAAATAAAGTTTGAAATCAACTTACTCCTCTTTTCTCCTAAGTGCACGGCAAGGAGGGATTTTGTCCCAAAATGTTGTCCCAAATAGTTTTAAATAAATAAACAATTGTTACACATTTAATAAATCAAGTGGCTAGGTTTTGGACCACACATTAAATACCATTGGCTTCCAATTTAAATGATTAGGCTAATAAAATCCAAATCTATTTAATGCAATATTGGGTCATTTAATTTAACCCCATGATAGCTCATTTAATAAGCCACACAATTAATACCTAAATCCATGATTAATATAAATGATTGAACTAGGTTCATTAATTAAGTAACTTAGTCAATTAGTAAATAAATTACTAACTTAACTATTAATTATTATTATCCAATTTGGACCATATCTCATTAACAACTACTTTCATTAATTAACCTACACACTTTATTTACTAACTATATTTAATTTACTTGAATACTTAATTTAGTAAATACCTTGTCAACTTTATGGATATAAAGCCTTAAGGTTTGCTCACTAGTTTAAATATACTACTAGTGATTCCCTTAACACAAATTTATACCAATAAATCACATAGTCACATAATCCACCAATACCCCAAAGGTTTAAAGAAGAACACAAAGTTAACTCATTAAAATTAAAATTATATTTAATTAATAATGACGTTCAAAATTCACGGGCATTACAGCAAACATGACATTTCTTAACAAATTTCAAGCAATATCCATCCATTTTAGGCCAGTAATAACCATGATCATTCAGCTGTTTGTACAACTTGGCTCCCCCTTGGTGTTCATTTTTGTGCATTTGATAGACCAAATATTTGGCCTCACCTAGCTCCAAACAACATAAGGGCTTGCCATTGAACCCTCTTCTAAACAATTCTCCATTTTGTAAAAAGAATCGTTGTGATTTTCTCTTTATTATAACTGCGTCCTTTTTTTCGGCAGGAAGACTACCACTTTGTAAAAACTCTACATAAAGGATTCTCTAATCCACTATGTCATCAATGAAGGCGCATTCCTCTTCCCATGTATTCTTGGCACGAAATATTATATTTCGTGCCAAGAATACCCTAGGCGCTGTAATCTGCGATACAGTCCAATATCTGTCAATCCGCACATATCTTGATGCACCTAATACAAGACTTTATTCGCTTCTTGCCTCCTCAAGCGTCGTGTCAATACACCATCTGCTTCTTTGTGATACAACACTCCCTTAATAATGTTGTATTTCTAAAGTTGCACTGGTGATATTGTTCCCTCCTTTGTTTATAATTGATGGGAGATGTCATGTCCTTGGGGAATAAGTCTAGCATCGTGGTTGGGAGGGTTCTCCTTCACATCCAAGTCCTCTCCTTGGACATACACTCTAGATGCTACTATTGCTAATGCATCAGGTTATTTGTTTTGTCCTCTTGGCACATACTCAATCATCACCTTCCTGAAAGCCTCCATAACTTTTTGTGCTACAGTTCGATATGGTGCCAAGATAGGTTCCTTCACTGCGAATTGACCTCTTATTTGCTGTACTATCAGATTTGAATCTCCCCTTACTTTAAGACGTTTGACTCCCAACTTTTGAGCCGCCAACAGTCCCAATATAAACGCCTCATATTCTGCTTCATTGTTCGTGCAAGGGAAATCCATCTTATATGACAAGGCCACTTCCTTTCCTTTTTTGATGGTCAACACCACTCCTGTTCCTCCTTTGCCTTCTGCAGACAACCCGTCAAAGGCCAAACTCCACCATTTCAAGTCCTCATCCACTACATCAATTGCTTCCACTTCTCCTCTTTGAAGATCCTCATAGGGAGGTTCATATTCTCTATTTAGAAATTAAGCGAGCAGGTCTGCTAAGGCTTGACATCTGATTGCTTTCGGCGTTATACACTTGATGTCATACTCCGAAAGGATCATCATCCATCTTGAAGGTCTTCCTACCAATGCTGGCCTAGTCAACAAGTATCTGATCGGGTCAGTTCTCGTTGCAAGCTTTATTTCATGTGCCAGAAAATAATGTCGCATTTTCTGCGCCTTGAATACCAATGCCAAGCAATGCCTCTCCACCTGTGAATACCGAGTTTCTGGTCCTTTAATTACCTGGCTGATGTAGTACACAAGCTTTTCTTCTCCATCTACCTCTTGTGTGATCAATCCTCCTACAAACTTTGTGATAGAAGTGATGTGACAACTGCAATGGTATTCCTCTCTGTGGTACTACTATTATTTGTGCTAAAGCCAAAATTCTTTTTACCTTCTCGAAGGCTTGTTACTGGTCTTGCCCCCAAACCCATTCTGCCTTTCCTTTTAAGAACTTCCCGAAAGGTTCTGTAACTTCTGCCAAAGCTGGCATGAATCTCCTCAAGTATGAAACCTTCCCTAGAAAGCTCTTCAATTGTTTCTGCGCTTTTGGTGGGGGCATCTCTGTAATATCTTTCACCTTGCTTGGGTCTTCCTCCAGACCTCTGTAATGGACTAAGAAGCCCAAAAATTTTCTAGCTATCATCCCAAAGGCGCACTTTTTTGGATTCATTTTCAGCTTGTACCTTCGACATCTTTCTCAGGTCCTCTACGTGGATTACCGCCTTTTTAGATTTTACTACTATGTCATCCACGTAATCCTCCACTATGTTATGGATCATGTCATGAAAAATAGCGTAAATTTCCCTTTGGTAAGTTGCTCCCGCATTCTTCAACCCGAATGGCATTACTACATAATAGAAATTCCCAAACGGGATACGAAAGGCTGTCAACTCTGCGTCCTCTTCAGACATCTTAATCTGATTGTAGCCCACGAACCCATCCATGAACGACATCATCTCATGATTTGTCGTTGCATCTACCAAGGTGTCTATGTTGGGTAGTGGGTACATATCTTTTGGGCACGTTTTGTTCAAGTCTCTGAAATCCACACATATCTGTAACTATCCGTTGGATTTCTTTACTGGTATAATGCTGGATAGCCATATTGGATATTGAATTGGCTTGATGAATCCTACTTTCAGCAACTTCTTTATTTCTTCCTTTATTTGTGTTTTAACTCCTAGTGCATAATTGGGAGGTGCTTGCTTTACTAGTTTAATTTTCGGGCTTATGTTCAAATTTTGTTCTACTAGCTCCTTGTCAATCTCGGGCATCTCATCGTAATTCCAAGCAAAGACATCCACATACTCTCGCAGTAATTTCACGAGCTCCTCCTTCTGATTAAAATTCAGCTCCTTGTTGACATAAGTTGGTCTTGGGATTCCTCTATCTGTTGCCAAATCAACTTCTTCTAATTTATTTTGCTGAGATCTTGACCTATGCTCAAAGCATTCTGGAGCTGGTTCTACCTTTTGTTGTACAACTTCTTCTTCTTCATTACTGTTGGAGTGGGGGACACCTCCTGAGCTGTCAGGTTTGAATGTTCCTTTGGGCTCTTTCCCCTTGCACCGTCACAAGCGAAACACTATTTTTCCATCGGGTCTTACAACCCTTTCCTATTTCGTCCTTTGTTCTTCTTTTCTTTTATCTTCTTTGTTAGCTTCTGATTGTGCTATTTGCTTGGCATTTATTATGTTCCTGACATCTTCAGGGTCTGCTGCCCTCTTCTTTTCTCCTTTTCTTTCCTTTTCCAAGTCCACCACTACCAGCTTCTTATTTTTAGAACATTCGCCTAGTTCCAAGGTCTTCTTCTTTCCTTCTTTGCAGGTACAAACTTATCCTCCAGCACTTCTTCCCAGTTTGCTAGCCTTAGGGAGTCAAGCTTTGTAATCTGGTTCTCTACCTCTTCATTGACATCATCGAAAAAAGTCGCTTCGGTGATGTACGCCTCCTCTGGTCCAAAGGGATTCCTTGTTACAGGTACTTTCACTTCTCTTCCTTTCCAAATAGCTTTCAGGCATTGGTGAAAGACTGAGGGTACTAACCGTAGTCATTTTGCCAAGCCCTTCCTAGCAAGACATAATATGTTGCATCCACCTCTGCTACATGGAACATCACAGGTCCCCGGATCTTCCCTACTTGCATATCCACCTTGATGTGTCCAAGGGTTCTCGTACTTTGGTTAGCGAACCCTGTGATGTTTGTTTATTCCTTCACAATTTTCTTCTCTGGCAGGCCTAACCGTTTAAACATGGTGTAGGGCATGATATTTACAGATGCTCCATTGTCAATAAACGCCCTCCACATTTCTATGCCATTTATTATTGTTGTCACATACAACAGTCTGTTGTGCGGGTATCTTATCTCTCTATCAGCTTTATAGAAATATATCTTATTTTATTCTTCTTCCATCGTCTTCATAAATCCTTTATTTATGGCCATACAAGTCTCCTGCGTCTCGGTAGCTTTAATGATCGCCTTGGTTACTTATATCCTTTCTTCATTGGCCAACCCTATTTGATCAAAAAAATTGCTGAACTTAGTTCCATTCATTAATGCAGTCACCTGCAAGCCTAGATCAACATCCTCCCTTTCTTCCATCATTTCTAAGTTCTCCATCATTTCCGCCTCTGGAGCTTCACTATGAGTAATAGGGTTGCACGTTTCTTTTCCCTTGTGATTGGGCAATGGCATGTCATGTACACTGCTTCCTTTTCCCAGCTCGATCTCTCCTGTCGCCAACTTCTCATGGTATATCCTCTGTAGACTATAACAATCCATAGTGGAATGTCTTGCGTATTGGTGATATACGCATGACACGAGTATGAGGGGGTCAGAAACTTATGACAATCTTTCGACTCAAGCTCGAGAGGTTCAGCAAATGAACTTAGGTGATTATACTGAAAACAACTCAAGGATGCTTACATTAGAGTTTAAGACAAGTCAGCGAAGCCGTGTTTATTTGTGTCATCTAATCGTCATCAAGGGTATGTTTCAATCCATGAAGAGTTTGCAAACTAACACGTGACAATACGAGGTTGGATTGCACGGAAGCAAAGAAGTTGATTTTGTTGAAATGGGAACTCGCCCCGGCGGATTCCACAAGCTTATTAAACTCGCCCCGGCGAGTTCGCCTCTGTCCAGTTCACCCCAGCCAGCTCTGAAGCCGCCCCGGCCATTTCAGCTCTATCAAATTCGCCTCGGCGAATTGCCTAGGCTTAATGAATTCGCCCCGGCACAAATTCGCCCCAGCAAGGTTCTGCAGTTCAATGAATTCGCCCCGGTGAATTGGTCGTATTTCCTGATGGTTTATTTGACATGTTTTGACAGATTTTGACGTGAATTTCTTTAATAAATTAGATAGTTTCATTATATTTTCAGACTTATATTGTAAGTAAGATACTTCTGGATTAGAATTAGATTCCAAATTGATTGTAATTCTTTATAAGGAATCTAAGGTTTCAATTACTATTATAAATAGGTTTTATGAATGTAATTCAAGGATGAATCAAATTATTAATAAACTTTATAAGATTAGTCTCCTTTTGGTTCTTTGAGAACTCCCGAATTATTCATGATTTGTCTATGAATGTTCAAATTGACTTATCATACAATAATACATAGTTGTGTGTGGCGTCTTCTACCGCATCAATCGTTTATTGTACCAAGGTTACCACTTACATATAAGCGAGGGGTCAAGGTGTCATTGATGTTCCATTCAACGCAGCTTCCTTGCGCGATCGATTGTACTAAGGTTCTCGTCTCTTTATAGGCGTTGGGTTAAGGTGTCGTTAGCGTTCCACCTTATAACTTGCTAGAAACGATCCGGGCAAAGACCACCTCACGCAAGCGTGTCGTGGAGTCTATCATTTGGTATCAGAGCTAAGTTCCTAGCAGATTACTTATCCTTTATTTTTCTTGTTAAAGAGCAAAAAAAAAGAGTTAAAAAAAAGAGTTTAAAAAAATCAATTATTTTTATTAATTTCTATTATTGGGGAAAATATATTAGTTGTTGCGATTGATTGCTTGCTACTATTAAGATATTCATACCTTCTATATTTTGTTTATGATAAGTTCTTGTTGAATTGAATAGTAAAACTGTGAAATTGTTTGGTGAATTCGAAAAAGAACCTATTAGAGAGAATATTGAGTGGTAAAAGGCAAGAGTGGTGAGATTATTAGAGGTTAAAAGCCTATTGAGCGATACACGAGCGATTTCATAATTGTGCGATACATAATTTGAGCGAAACATGTAAGGGAGTGTGTGAGGAAATTTTTTATATACTAACCTTTATTTTGCAGCAAACATGTATGGTTATAATTGTGAAAGTACTTATGAAAGTCGAAGGAATTCTTTTCAAGGGAGAAGTGATCCTGATGCGTATTTGAGATGGGAGAAAAAGATGGAGCGAGAGTTTGACTATCAGGATTATTTCGAGCGGAGGAAGGTCAAACTGGTGATTCAAGATTTTTTTGATCATGCAGCTACATGGTGGGATCAACTTGTGATTAGCAGGCAAAGATGTGGAGAGCATCTGATCGAGACATGGGAATAATTAAAAATTATCACGAGGAAGCGGTTTGTTCCAAGACAGCTAAATCGGCGGCAGGAATATACATCTCCAAGGCGTGTAGAGCAACCTTCAAGACGATCAACATGGGATGATGACAAGGAGGTTCATAGGTGGATAAATAGGCATGGAGATTCATATCGGAGACAGTCATAAGAAACTCCTAAGGTGTATAGAGAACAATTATTTTCTAAGGAGGTAAGGGAGAACATCATAGATTCTTTTCGTAAGGGGATGGAGGATTGTTGGATGCAACTACAAAACATCTCTTAAGCTAACTTGAGTAGGCATTGTCATCACACGGTCATCATCAAATGTAGATAAAACATAAGTCCTGTGCAATTTATCAAACATATTATCTAAGCAAATAAAATAACAACGATACCCGTTTACCAATTTAAAATCGACAAACGGGTATCGTTGTTATTTTAAATTGGTAAACGGGTATCGTTGTTATTTTATTTGCTTAGATAATATGTTTGATAAATTGCACAGGACTTATGTTTTATCTACATTTGATGATGACCGTGTGATGACAATGCCTACTCAAGTTAGCTTAAGAGATTGTGATAAATGGAAAATTGTGATAACATGTGACTTGTATAGGTGGATAGTTATTTCTGTTAAATTAACTAATACATCTAGTGTTTTCATGAATTTATTAAAACATGTTTTACATGCTTCCATTGGTAAATTTGTAGTTAGCTATTTTGATGGTAGAATTGTCTTTATCATAAACTATGGGGGATATTTAATTTTTGTTGAGTTAGTTTATGAGCATGTGGTATATTCTCATTCTCAATGTTTTTACTTGCATGAAATTCATTCTAGGTTTTCTTGTCCGTATGTTGAGTTAGGTTTTCATTCTAGTCAATCTTTACATAATTTGTCGTTAGTTGACAGTGGTAGTGATCATGTCATTTTATTAGAGCAATCTTCATTGCATGATTTGCTATCATTTGAATTTGATATTGAATTGAAAAGTGTTTATCATCAGCTTGGAGTGAGATATGATTTACATGCTTGTTTAGTTAGATCAATTGGTTTAGTTAATGCATTAAATGTTTTCGTATTAAATCATATTTTGCATTCTTTCATGGAAAAATTTATTATTATCTGTTTTGATGATATTCAACGAAGCCATGCTTATTTGTGTCGTTTAATCGTCATCAAGGGTATGTTTCAATCCATGAAGAGTTTGCAAACTAGCACGCGACAACACGAGGTTGGATTGCACGGAAGCAAAGAAGTTGATTTTGTTAAAATGGGAACTTGCCCTGGTGGATTCCACAAGCTTATTGAACTCGCCCCGGCGAGTTTGCCTCTGTCCAGTTCGCCCCAGCCAGCTTTGAAGCCGCCCCGACCATTTCAGCTCTGTCAAATTCGCCCCGGCGAATTGCCCAGGCTTAATGAATTTGCCCCGGCGCGAATTTGCCCCGATGAGGTTCTGTAGTTCAATGAATTCGGCCTGGCGAATTGGTCGTATTTCCTGATGGTTTATTTGACGCGTTTTGACATATTTTGACGCGGATTTCCTTAATAAATTAGATAGGTTCATTATATTTTCAGACTTATATTGTAATTAGGATACTTTTGGATTAGAATTAGATTCCAAATTGATTGTAATTACTTATAAGGAATCTAGGGTTTCAATTACTACTATAAATAGGTTTTATGCATGTAATTCAAGGATGAATTAGATTATTAATAAACTTTGTGAGATTATTCTCCTTTTGGTTCTTTGAGAACTCCCGAATTATTCATGGTTTGTCTATGAACGTTCAAATTAACTTATCATACAACAATACATAGTTGTGTGTGGCGTCTTCTACCGCATCAATCGTTGATTGTACCAAGGTTACTGCTTACATATAAGCGAGGGGTCAAGGTGTCATTGATGTTCCATTCAACGCAGCTTCTTTGCGCAATCGATTGTACCAAGGTTCTCGTCTCTTTACAGGCGTTGGGTTAAGGTGTCGTGAGCGTTCCACCTTATAACTTGCTGGAAATGATTCGGGCGATGACTACCTCACGCAAGCGTGTCGTGGAGTCTATCAACACAGAAGTCTGGTCTTCTTTTCATCTCTTCTGTCATAACTAATTTGGGCCTTGGAGGCTTCACCACTTCGTGTTCTACCCATTGTTCGTACAGGTCTCTGAATGCCTTCTCACTATATGTAATAGCCTCCAGGATTAACATTCTTGCATACTGGTCGCCGGGCTTTCCTTTGCTCTGTTCAAAATTTTTCTCATTCTTCTCCTTCTTACCCCCTTGCGGTTTTGGTTGAGAATCTGCTAAGGCCATAGTAGCTGTCCTCTTGCCCTTCCATGTAACCGTCGCATGGCTAGTGGGAAATGTTATCATTCCTCCTAAGTCTTGTGCGAAAGACGAGAGAGTTGCAAATGAATCGCAGGCCTTTGTAATGAGGTGGGGCTTGAAGGCATCTATGGCACCATTATTGCATATGCTCACCAGATTCCTTTCTTCAATTGGCTTTGCGCACTTCTGTGCTTGGGCCCTGAATCTGTCCACATAATCTGACAGCTCCTCATTCGGCCTCTACTTGAATCGCATGAGCTCTACAATGGTTACCTGTTTCTGCACATAGAAAAATTTGTTAAAAAATTACAATATTAGGTCATCCTAGTCATGGACTGACCCATTTTCCAAGTTATAGTACCAACTAAAGGCACCATCCGTCAAGGTCTTATTGAATTCTCTCATCAAAAGGTTGTGGTTGTTCACTTCATCATAACCCAACCATGGAAACATCGACTCCACAAACCTAGCAATATGATCCCTAGCATTCCCTTTCTCCCCGTTATACTTTGGGAATTGTGGGGGATGCTCAATATATTCTGCCGGGTAAGGTTGTCTCCGAATATGTGTCGGGTAGAGTGGAGTAAAGTCTAACTCCGAAGGTCGAGATGTCTGTTTGTGAAGTTGATTGATCACATCAATCATATCATCCTTCGTCACATACTGGCTCGTGGTATGGATTCTTTGAGGGGTTGTGATGTATTAATGCGTTGGTGATGCGTATGGTAAGGAGATTGGCTGGTGTACACTTGCATTATGCATAATTTGTATCGATTGTGCTTGTTGACTGGTTCGTTGGATATGTCTTGGGATGGTCGGTATCTGCACTTGTGAAAATGCTGGGAGAGTGGTCGAGATAATGTTTGGTTGAGGCTGACTCGCTTCCAGTTCAAGTTGTGGCACATTACCACTATTTTGGGGCTACAAGTTAATGATTGGAATCGGCTGACTCTCCGTTGTTGGAGGGACAATCTGATTCTCTTTATTGTTGTTGTCTTCCACTCCTGCTTGTTCCCCCTGTGAACTTCCTGGGAATATGGCCTTAAAAGTGGGGATTTGCATCAACTGCTGGCAGAAATTCCCCATTTCCTCTTGCTTCCTCTACATCTCCAGCATCATAGTCATCATCATTCTCTGTCCTTCCTGTGCCTCCTTCAATGCCTTGAGCATCTCCAGTTGCACAACATTCGTGGTTGTCTGCTCCCCACTCGCTTCCTCACCTTGCCTTCACGTGCTTGTCTGCCTGACATTGGTTTGTTGTTGAGCAGTCATATATGGTGATGTTGAACTTTCTTCAGAGGCATCTTCTAAGATGGGTTGATCGAGATCCAGATTCATGCCTTGGAAAGTTTGATTTGCTTGCCTTGGAACTGGACCCGGTGAAGTAATGCTTGTCGTTGGTGAAACTCTTCCTGTAGTTCTCCCACTTCGAGTTGTGGGCATACCCTTCACGAATTCTACACCTCCCCATTAGAGTTGCCAAAGAAATGTAAGCAAGAAAATCGTATCTTGCTAGGGTTAGGGTTTTGTGTAGGCTGAGGAGGTGAGAAATTCACAAAGAGTACTGTCTTGATTGATTGATTGATTGAAGGGGGAATAAGAACAGGTACGTAGGTGATTACTCAAGTAACACGTGACAGAACTCCTAGGATCCAAGAGCCTTCTATAGTATCCGGAATCCAGAGAGTCTTAGTATGTGCTTCGGGTTGAGAGAGAATCTCCAAGTCTTCAGTTTTTTCAAAAGTCCCTTCCTCAATGGAATAGAAGGAGTATTTATAGAGTTCCCCGGAAAGTGGTCATGTGTCTGGCACGTGTCTGGGTCTTGTGCCTAGCATGTGGTCAGGGAAAATTTCAAAAATACTCTTAGTTACCCGAATAATGCCCAAATCATCCTGTCATTCTAGCCACCAATTCAATCTCTCAATCAATTCCCAAAATGAGCTGCCTCCATAAGTCTTCTGCCTCAGGACTCGTGGAAGCTTCTCTCAGGTCTTGTTTATTTATTTCCGACTTTTCCATCTTTTTATTTAATTCTTTAGATCGCATGTGAACCCTAATTTGTATTTGGGCTCACATAAAACAATCCGTGCTTCTAATAAGAGAGATGCAATACCTGATGATGCAACTGCTAAAACAATCCGTCCTTCTAATCTTAAATGTCCAATTATAGTTCTCCATAAAAATGTCTTGCTAGTACCTCCATGTCCATAAACAAAGAAAAGCCCTCCTCCTTCATTTTCAACACACTTAGTGACAGTGTTGTATATTAGCCGTTCTCTCATTTAGCATTTGGCAAAGTGAAATGTTTTCTCAAGCTAATTTCTCACGATTGTACATTAATTCTTCCTGGATCAACCTATTACTACATTGGACAACTAAATCATGTTCTACTGATGGCAAAGATGGAAAATCTTGTATTGACTTACCATTCTTTTTTAGGAGACGATCAATTTCATATATTGCATATGGTTTCTTAGTGCATCACTTAGAATTAAATTAGGTATCATGCAAATTTGCCTTTGCTTATGTTTAATATCATCAGATAGCTCAACCCAGTGATCCGCCCACAGTTTTCTGACATTTGCTATGTTACAAGACAATAACATGGTCACAAATAATTCTCGAAGTTGCTTTCCACATATTGGAAATTGGAAGCCTCCTGAATTGCAGAATGCCACTCTCTATCTGATTCAAAAAGTCCTCGATGGTAGCATTCTTCTTGAATTGTATTGTATGTGATTCCATCAACAGTTCTTATTTCTTCAAATGATGAGGTAGCACCCCTGACAATAGTCAACAACATTCGTAGATAAAAATGTTCTCCTGATGTTGGGTGTGCATATACCATCCTACCAACCACATCTATATCCTTTTTGCGGCGAAACCATTTGCTTTTATTAGAATCCCACCAATATATACTCTTCTGAAACTCTACAAATGTTAATTGTCGTGCTAATGCATCTTCTTGGCTTTTTCTCATCCATTAGATGAACATTGTACCATCTGGATCTGTTCTTCTTAGCACTGAAGGTAAAGTTTCATTTTCACGATATTGTACTTCTTGTTGGTCCTCCAGGTGAAAATATAAATGTTGCACAACTGGCTTGCGAAAATGAATAGGGAACTCAAAAATATGCCAACATGCTTCTGAAGCCGACACGTAACGGCATGCAAGATAGTGGCTGACCTCATTGTTGTCATTTACTTTTTCTTTGTCTTGAGTTGTGGTAGTTTCGCTTTGCTTCCCTATCACCGTTATTTCTTGAGAATTTTTTAAAAATGACCTAAATTATATTCAACTTTCTCAATTACATCCATTTTATTGGGTTTTTCTGAAAATAAGCTAAAAACCAATTCAATTGGCGTTAAGATGAGGATTTGAAACTCAACGCCACTTGAAGTGGCGTTCGTCATTAGCTTAACCAAATTATTGTTTTTGATTATCTTAATCAAATTTTTTTTTTTTAAAAAATAACTAATTCAAATTTTTTTTTTAAAAAAAAACACATTTATTTTTTAAAAATTTTTTTTTTTTAAAAATTGATCCAACGCCAAACTAACTGGCGTTGTAACTTTTTTTTTTTTTATTTTTATAAAGCAAATTTGAAGCAATAATGTCAGATAACTTGAACGCCACTTGAAGTGGCGTTGGAATTTGTCTTTTATATTATTTTTTTAAAAAAAATCAATAATGCAAAAACTACTTGAAGTAGTGTTGGAATTCAAAAGCAAAATATTTCAGATAAATTGAACTAAACGCCACTTGAAGTGGCATTGGAATTTGGCTTTTATATTTTATTTTATTTTATTTTTGAAAAATCAAGAATGCAAAACGCAAAAGCCACTTGAAGTGGCGTTAGAATTCAAAAGCCTTGATGTTAGATAACTTGAACGCCACTTGAAGTGGCGTTGGAATTTGTCGGAATTCAAAAGCCTTGACCGCCAATTGAAGTGGCGTTGAAACATTTTGTTTTGGCGTTGGAACATTTTTTTTTTTTTTAAACCGTCAGTCCTTCAACGCGTTGGCGTTGTAACTTTTTTTAATTTTTTTTTTATAAATCAAATTTGAAAAAAAAAATACTAAAGTCATTTAACGCCAATCTGACTGGCGTTGGAATTTTTTTTTTTGTTATTCATAATTAATGAAACTTTCCTAATATATACCTATTCTTGGAAACACCGCTTAATTTCCTAATATCTTTATTTGCTTATGGAAAAAAAAATTTTACGTCCATAAAGGTCAAAGTATGCTTTCCTAATATCTTTATTTGTTTATGAAAATTTTTATTTTTATTATGTCCATAAAGGTCAAAGTATGTTTATATGTTGTAACTTTTTTTAAGAGTATAAAGATTTAGTCAAGTAAAATGAATAGTTTAATGTTTAGTCTAATATTATTAATTATTACTATAAAATATAAAAAAAAATTAAAGTAAACATTTTAACATTACATTCTTTGATGTAAGACCCCGAAAATTTTAATAAATAGAATTTAATTTTCTTCTTATTATTATTTTAAACAGAAAGGTGTTAAATCGATAATGATAAAGTTCCTAGTGAAATGTGAAAATTGAGAAGTCTAGTAATAACGCTAAATCACTATTCACGCGATCACTATTCACGGGGGACTATTCACGCTAAAAACGCTTTTACACTTTCTTCGACCTTCGAATTACGTCATAACGTTTATATGAGCTGGATACGAAATTATACGGTATAAATACAAAAGTACTATTCATACGAATATACTATTCATTTATATAAAAAAAGTCAAACCTGTATGTCGGGGAATATTCCTTCTGTCGGATAATATTCGTTCTGTCGGAGAATATTATATTCGGTAAAGTACGACGGCGCCGTCGAAATAACCACTTTTATATTCGGTAACGTACGGCGCCGAAATAACAAAATATTAGTGGGCCCCACAATGACAATATTGTCAACGATAGTGGGCCCCGTTGTCGGATACTGAAAACGACAGTATTTTGTCAACAGTATTATCACCGGCAACTATTGAAATACCCGGTAATAAAAAGAATAGTAAAACGCGTTATTCCACAGTAGTACGCAGTATTTCACAGGCACACGGTGTTGCACAGTATTTTAAATTATTGATTCAATAATTGATAAAGTAGCAATTGCACAGTATTGTACAATAACATCTACATGGTAATTTTTATTATTTTTCTTGGCACTGTAACTCATATTATTTGTTATGATATTTTAGCATTATTGACGGATTAAAAGTGGAGTCTAACATAGGGGTACCTAACTGAAATTATGAAATTCACATGATGTGAACTATTGGTTCACATGATGGAACTATTGGTTCACATGTGGGAACTATTAGGGGATGTTATGCAAGATTGATAATACTTGAGGGATTATATTAAAAAATAGAGGCAAAGATAGAGGTACTAAAGTGTAATAAGTCGAGCCATTTTTGTGCAATTAATGAAACTTAGTTTTCCTATAAATAAGAGGAATTATCTTAAGAAATCTTCACACCTTCCTTGCATATACTCTCTCTCTCTCTAAATTTCTTGAGTTCTCTTAGTGTGTTAGGCTATTGTGAGTATTTGTGAGAATACTAGTATTGTCCAAGTTAGTAAGCTTCATAGAAAGCATCATCCAGTCACTTGTTAACGAAGGTAGGGAATATCATTTCTTTCATACTCATAAATAATATCATTTGCTTTCATGTTCGTAAGTGATATTATACTCATAAAGGTTGTTATTCATTCTATATTAATTTGTGGGGATAACCTGTCCGTGCGGTATGACGCATGCCTGGTGAATATCCTTTTGTATTCATTCCTTATTATTCTGTGGGAATAACCTGTATGTACGAGTGTCGTACCTGGTGAATACCCTGTTGTATTCATTCCTTATTACTCCGTGGGAATAACCTGTATGTACGAGTGTCGTACCTGGTGAATACCCTTCTGTATTCATTCCTTATTACTCTGTGGGAATAACCTGTATGTACGAGTGTCGTACCTGGTGAATAACTCTTTGTATTAATTACTTATTAACCTATTGTGGAAATAATCTGTCTACGCGGATTATCGCATGACGGGTGAAAATCCATTTGCAGTTTCATATATTCTGTTATACTCGTATAACGTATCATTTCTTTTGTACTCTTTAAGGGATATCTTTTTCTTTCACATTTCTCCATTTATGATAAGAAATCTTTGTTTGTTTCTAAAACCTCATTTTTAAATGGAGAGAATCCCTGAAAATTAGTAGAATATCCTTAATAGTTTGTGCTTCATCTAATATCTTTTCACTTGAATCTTTCTATTTCATTTTATACGTCATAGTTGAAGCATGAAATAATTTCTTGAATATCATTCTTGAATTTGACTCCACAATTTGGTCATCGTGTTGGCAATTTGGTCAATCTTTGATACTGATTAAATTATAAAGCTTTTCTTATCCTTAATCTCACTGTATCATTGTCATCATCCTCATCTTTATACTTAAATTGTGGTGATAGTTCTCTTTGGCCCGTAGTGCAAAGATGAACTGGCGTGACATGATTTTGACCAAACTGTGTATTGATATAATCATGATTTTTGGTGTTACAAACAAAGGCGTATGATGAAAGTTCTCTTTGGCCCGTAGTGCAAAGATGAACTGGCGTTTGGCGTGATCAGGACCGATGGTGTTACAAATAAATATCTTTGGTATGTAGTGCAAAGAGAGGCTGTTGAATATAAACTGTTGATTTGGATGTTCATAAATAGGAATTATTGATCGGTGTTACAGGGATAAAATATTGGTGGTGATCCTTTAATTTATAGAAGATGGTAGATATTATAATCTACTTGACTCTTCTAATAGATTGTTTGTTCCGCTGCAATTGTTGTTGTTGAACAATTATAATATCTTTTAATCTCTGATTTATTATTGTTGAAGACTAAAGATAATTTTTATTCTTCATTATCTTAGTCATGATATTTCTTACTGGGCTATTTGTGCTCACCCTTTTCCTTTGTTCTCTTCAGGAAAATAGAGTGTAGCGGGGACTAGCCGGGGAATGGAGTGATGGTCCGAGGCAATAGAAGTGTCTCAATACCTTACTATTAGTGTGACAATAAGTGTATTGAGAATTTAAGATGTATTTGTATTGTGTTGTCGTATTTTGCACGACACTTATTAGTTGTAAATGGGAAAATTCGTATTTGTATTTATATTTTGTGGAATGTTATTGGCGACTCAAAATGGGTTATGTGGACTTATTTTGGGGGCGTCACATTTGAGGTTTGAAGTGATTGGAGTATTATTTTTAATAATGTTTTGTCTTATTTGTTGAGCGGAAATTATTATAGCTGAACCAACGCCAATGACAGAGAATGGACATAAAAAAACATTGATGTCTGTAAAAAAGTTCAAGAGATCAAATAAAGATATTATAGCAACAAAAAAATTTAAAACGAATTTATTTTTTTAAAGAAATTTTTAAAAAAAAAATTCACCCAACGCCAAACGAACTGGCGTTGATTATATGTTAATTTTTTTTAAAAAAATGTTTATAAAGCAAATTTGGGAAAAAGCACTGAAGTGAAAGATGTCAAAAACTTTTGAACGCAGTTGAAGTAGCATTGGATTTTAAAAAAAATCAAAAATACAAAACAGCAAAAAGCCTTGAACATCAGTTAAAGTGGCGCTGGAACCTTTTCTATTTTTTATTCCTCCGCCAAACTAACTAGCATTGTAAAACAAACTGAATTTTTTTTTAATTTTTTTTTTAAAGAAAATTTGAAAAAAAAAATACTATAACATGTAAGAGATTTAACACCAATCTGACTGGCATTGAATTTTTTTTTTTTTCATAAAAAATAAAAAGGCAAAACTGATATCACATTGGATGCAAAAGATACCAACGCCACTTAAAGTGACGTTCAGTTTGTAGTTGAACACTTTGCAGGAAATATAAGTACCCACAACAAATATTATATTTCGAACATGTAAAAGAAGGTAAATAAAATAATCACACTTAAAATCAACTTTGCCCGTTGTCATTATATTTAGTTAGTTACTATTTACACAGACCAAAAACAACAAGACTAACCACATGATCAAATTTTTGTAAACAAGATTTTTGCTAAAGCATGATATAAAAAATTGCTTTCCTAATTTTTTGTCTATCATCTTTTAAATGTTTTTTATGTTGTTATAATATTTTGGTCGAGTAAAATGAATAGTTCAATGTTTAGTCTAATATTATTAATTATTATTATAAAATATAAAAAAAATAAACATTTTAACATTACATTATGATTGAACACTGTTATGAAGAGGCTCAGATAATGTGCTACACATTTATAAACCAAATGAAGAATAATCTATTTAAGAAATAAAACACTAACACTTACAATTTCAATGCTAAATACAACCCAATAAGATAGGCACAAAAAAAATCTAAACTTATCTATCTATGCACCCTGTCATGTGTACCACATAGCCTCCCTCTATCTCTACCCTCTCTCAGAAGTCTTCTATGTGGTTCCCGAATGTGTGCAGGTGGAGGTGTGGGCAATGTCGACTCGTCCTGTATAGGTGCCGATGACTGGAAAGATGAAAATTGCGGCATTGAAGGAAAAACTTGATATGAAGATGGAACTCTACCACGTGATGAAAGTGGACTAGGGAATGACTGTATATATACCAAATGATGCGGAGTACAAAATTGAGATGGATCATAATCTATATCATTTGTCTCTACATCCGAGATGAAGACGGGATTTCGCGTGGCTGAGATGTTGACGGGATGTCCTCACAACCTCTAATATCGCCTCGTACGTGTTCAGTGTAAACTGGTATTGAGGATGTATTCGTACGTCGTCTGCCACGTCCACGTGGGCGGGGTTCCCTAGATTGTGTGACGGATTCAGCTTAGGGATTTATGAGAGATTGATTGATGGACCTAAGCTAAACTTATAAGATTGAACCTAAACCAAAGCCTAGATTGTGTGACAGGATTGATTGGCTGATGGTCTAACAAGTGTGATTAGCCTACATCAGTAAGGGTCCTAGTATATAGCGTCATAACTTCAGTAATATGATGAATTGCGTTATCATCTACGTTTACGCATCTGTATCCCTCTACCAATGTATGGTATACACTTGCAAGATTCTCAACCTGTAAGATAATATACGTAGAATATGTTATGTCATAGGTAAAATGCTATATGTTGAACTGTATTTACAATGTTTTATTATATTGTTTTAGTCTACGCAAAGTTATAACAAATAATAATAAACATCATTTAAAAAATAACAGTGTAAAAATGAATTAATTATTTTCTAGCATACCAAATAAGTTGTAGCACCCATCAAGTACGAAAATTTGAGGCATATATGAAAGAAATAAAAAAAAATATCTCGTGAAGTTTATGATTGGTTGTGTAATATCCCGCCAAAGATGTGGACACTTGCCCATGACAGTGGTTGTCGATACGGTGTCACGACTTCAAACTTAGTGGAATGTTTTAACAACAATATAGTGTATGCTCGAAACTTGTCGATCTCAACCATTACCGATCTATTGAACTGTTCAATTTGAAATGGACAGAATCTTTGAAAGAAATCAATGATGGGCATGAGTTTTGTATTGAGTCTAGAAAAAAGTTTGAAAGAATTATGTAGAGGGCAACGACTCACGTGATAAATTCATACAATGTACTAACTAGTATATTTGATGTCAAAACTGCACGAGGTCGACGCAGTAACAACTGGAATGGAGGCAATATACAAATGTGATTGAACGAATGGTCTTGCTCGTGTAGAAAGTGGAAAGCAGGACGATGCCCTTGTTCTCATGTTGTTGCGACATATATGAAGATAAAAGAAGATTGGCGTCCATACATTGCAGATCATCACAAGAATGTACAATATGCAAAAATGTGGGAACCTAACTTCCAGCCACTTATGCACCAAGACTATTGGACCTTCCCGCTACCAAATAATTGGAAAGCTTTTGGGATTTTAATACCTAATGCAAATTTGAAAAGGACAAAGAAAAAGATGGACAAAGAGGTGGCACAACAAGAATCCACACAGAGATGAACATGTCCAATAGAGTTGTCCATTGTAGTGTGTGTGGACAGGAAAGACACACAAAACGTAATAAAAATTGTAGCAAAGTACCACAACCTCGACGTCATTAAATGTTATATGTAATAGAATTTTATATGCGAACGAATGTAGTTGTGTACTATTTCTATCGATCGTTAATGTGTTGTACTTATCTTCAATGTTTCCTTCATTTCCAACGAATACTTGTTCTTCATATCACTACTTTCCTAATTTGAATATCTTTTATATTTCAATATTTTTATTTTGCTATAATATCTTTATTTGATCTCTTGAACTTTTTTACAAACATCAATATTTTTTTATGTCCATTCTCTGGCACTGGCATTGGAAATGAAGGAGTATATAAGACTTCAAGTGGCGTTCAAGTCAAGTCTTTTCAAATTTGCTTTATAAAAAAAAATTTTAAAAAAAAGTTACAACGCCAGTTAGTTTGGCGTTGAAGGACTAACGCTTTAAAGGGAAAAAAAAAAGTTCCAACGCCACTTCAACTGGCGTTCAAAGTGTTTTTTTTTAAAAAAATATAAAAGAATTAAAAACATATATATATATATATATATATATATATATAAAAGAATTTCAACGCCGCTTCAAATGGTGATCAAGTAAAAAAAAATTACAACGCCACTTCAATTGGCGTTCAAGGCATTCTTGCTTTTTTTTAAAAAAAAACAAATATGTATATAAAAGACAAATTCCAACGCCACTTCAAGTAGTGTTCAAGTCAAGTCTTTTCAAATTTTTTTTATAAAAAAAATTATAAAAAAAAATTACAGCGCTAGTTAGTTTGGCGTTGAAGGAGGTTTTAAAAAAATAAAAATAAAAAAAAAAAGAAGAAGAAGAAGCAGAAGAAGAAGAAGAAGAAGAAGAAGAAGAAGAAGAAGAAGGTTCTAACGCCACTTCAACTAGCGTTCAAGGCATTCTTGCTTTTTTTTTTAAAAAAAAAATATAAAAGAAATTACAACTCCACTTCAAGTGACGTTCAAGTTTGCCTTATAAAAAAATTCTCTGACATCTTACTATTTTTTTTTCCAAATTTGCTTTATAAAAAAAATAAAAAGTTACAACGCCAAACTAAGTGGCGTTCAATTTTGCTTTATAAAAAAATTTCTAACATCTTATCTTTTTTTTTTCTTCCAAATTTGCTTTACAAAAAAAATAAAAAATAAATAAAATAAGTTACAACGCCAAACTAAGTGGCGTTCAAGTTTGCTTTATAAAAAAATTCTCTGACATCTTACTCTTTTTTTTCCAAATTTGCTTTATAAAAAAATTAAAAAAAATAAAAAAAAATCTTTTAAAAATAAATTTGTTTGTTGTTTTTTTAAAAAAATCGGATAAGTTTTTTCTTTTTTTAAAAAAATAATTTGATTAAGATAATCAAAAACAATAATTTAGTTAAGATAATGACCAACGCCACTTCAAGGGGCAAGGGGCGTTGAATTTAAACTCCTCATTTCAACGCCAATCCAATTGGCTTTTAGCCTATTTTCAGAAAAATTGAACAAAATAGATGTAATTGAGAAAGTTAAACGTAATTTAGACTATTTTTATAAAATTCTCGTTGTTTCTTTATCAGTTCATTTTCCAATATATTTAAATAAGTATTTGATTGCACGGGACCTGTTGCACCATTCAACATTTATATGTGCTTGATATTTTACAACCAATCCGCGATTGTATGGAACTATATATAAACCTGTAAAAAAAAAATATAACTGTATTAAGACTTTTAAAAATATGTATATCAAACAATTCAAAAGCTGGTAACGTTTTAATTATATTACCTGTTATCAACTTCAACACCGTTTTTCTGAATTGTGCGACCATCATTTCGACATTTGTATAAAGCGTACCCATTTTCATCAATATGAGTTTCTTGAACAAATTGCTTTGGGAAGTGTTTTGTGCAAGCATTTTTTTCCATACATATAGAAGTTGGATTTGCTTCTCCATATGGTCCATGGATCATAAATTGTGAAACTGCTTCATATCCAATGGGATCGATTTCTTTTTCAGGAATTTCAGCACAAATGATATCATCAATCTCCTCTGGGCTTAAATATTTATCACCGTCTGCTAACCAAACAACTATATGTGCATGAGGGAGACCTCGGTTTTGTCTGCTTTGCCTAGATCAAGGATCTCATTTGTAGTAGCTGCATAACAACTTTTAAAATTACTTAACTATCAAACATGTAAAGATTTTTTTTTGTTATTTATAAATTGTCATATGCAAAGATTTTTTTTGTTATTTTTTTTTTTTGGACATTCGGTCATTTGATTTAGTTACTGCAATTAACCAAAAAAAACATTTAGTTACTTTGAACTACCAATATTATTAAAAATAAAAATCATATAAAATTAAATTTGTTCAAGAAAATGAGAGCAGTTGAACACCGTAAAACAGCCTCCATGATCTATAACTTGGCTCTAACAAATGACATATATGCTTAGTAATTTCGAGTCAAAGAGAATGTTATGAGATTTATCAAAATTTAGCATATTGATTAGAGTATCTGGATGTTCTATAAAATGATTATTGATTAAATGGACATATATTTGATGATTCCTGCTGATAGATCTCTTGCAATCATCCAAGGAATGTAAGGTTTCAAAATAGGAGCATATAAGAGGCGGACCTCACAGATATGATTTTTTTAAAAAAATATCTTGTGATCGAGGGCGGATGTATATTTAGCAAAGTGTTTATAATTCACAAAGCAAATCAAAATCAAGTTGAACAAAAAATTTGTGAAATTAAATTGTTTAACTTCAATTAAAAACAAACCTTGTAAATTGTCAGTTCCAGATTCCATTGAATGATTATGATTTGCATTTTTTTTGTCATGTATTCAATAATAAAATTATAAAATTAATTACAACCATTATATTTTTTTTGAGAAGTATAATCTACAACAAGTCATCTAAACTAAATAAAACTATAAAAAAAAAAGACACATGCAGTAATTATTTGTAGATAACATACGTGCATCTTTGAATTTGTTGTAAACTTTTTTTTTTAGGATTCTCGGTCTTTTTTGTTTCAACGAATCCTAGCTAAAACAATTTATCTGATTTGAAAAAAAAAAGGTTTGCTATTAAAGCAACAACAAAAAAGACGAAGGAATATTTTCATTCTTATTATATAATATAAAATCAAAGTGTCATTTCTTATTATTCTTTCTTTCTTTTTTATTTCCTTGACAACCTTATTCTTACTGGAATAAAAAAAGAAACTATGTATTTTTACGTAATGCATTTTGAGCATTCTTGTCTTCACGTTTCTCGAATGTTTCTTTCTAACCCATTGCTTGATAATGTTTTTGATCAGTGAATTTTCTTTGATTTAAGTTTATGTTATAATCTTAATGAAAAGTGAGAGAACAAAGTAAATACAATGTTAATTATAAACATAAATCAAGTCATACATATGACAAAAAAAACAATTTTTAAACACTTTTATTAAAAAGATTTAGTGTACTGAACAAATTTTAATTGTTTATTTCAAGACAATGACAAACACATTACAAAGTTCAGACCTTGTATTTCAAACATATACCTTATGTTTCTTAACATTAGTAATTTAATATGTTTCAGTTTCCGGTTTTTGTCATTAGTAATTTATTATGTTTCCGTTTCCGTTTTCCCTTTTTAAGTTTACATTATTATGTATAGTATTTATACAAATTTAAATAGGAAGAAAAACAATATTAATTTTTTCTATTCCTAGATAGGAATATTTTTAAATTTGGATAGTATTTAATTAATATCACTCCGTCCCAAATTAATTACTCAATTTTGACCATTTTAAGTCAAATTGACTATTTTTAGAATTAATAATTAAGCATATATAAATATATTTCTAAAATTATAAAAATTGGAGTTAGTAATAAATTGTATATACTTTCTTTTGGTTATAATCTCTTCACCTATATTTTAACAAAAATAATAAAAAGATTAGTTATAAAAATAGTCAATTTGACTTAAAATGATTAAAATTGAGCAATTAATTTGGGACGGAGGGAGTACAAATTTAGATATTACTTATATTAATTTGAATAGGAAAGAAAGAAGCTAAACAAAAAAAATTGTAAAATTAAGTTTGTGTTTTTAATTATATAGTTGATTATAAAACCGTTCATGGCGCTTTTGGTGTCACAGTGTCAAGCTTGCTCTTTTCTTTTCTTTCTTTTTTTTTTTTTATTTATTTATTTTCTTCTTTTGTCCCTACAACTTTAGATATATTACTATTTTATCGTTTTTAGTTTAATTTTTTTTTCTTTTTATTTAGTCTTCCAAATTTTATAAAATTTTAATTTTATCCCATATAATTTACACATGCAACGCGTGTGCCATTTGGTGCTAGTTTTACTAAATGTGACGTAAGAATAAAATTATGAAGGTAAATTTAAAAATAATGTGTCATTTTATATTAGTTTTACGATCATTAAAAAATTATACTTTTATAAAATAAAAATATTAAAAAATAGAAGTCTTTGTGGGATTGAGAGATTATTTTATACTTTTCAAGAATGTTCAAAGACTCCAATTTGTACGTGCAATCACAAGTACCATACTACCTACCATTTTTGCATGAACAAGTTTCATAATTTCATTACACTAAAAATGTGTGTCCCGTTCTTGTCCATTAACTTTTCTTCCTTTTTCACCCCTGATAAATAAAATCTCTAAAACCTCCCCAAAAACCTCTCTGTTGCTATCATGGAAGAAGAAGAGGACGAATTTGGCCCCCTTTACTTTGATGTACTCAAACCCTTTTCTTCATTTCACCAAACCCACAACTTTAATGACGAAAACCCTTTAAATTTTAGCATTCAAAGCACTAATTTGACTACTAATTTGAAACATATTGATGGGATTTTGGTAACTGGAGGTGACGATTGTGATATTGTTGATAATTTGCTGTTTGATGTGGAAAATGAACCAAAAGAAGAAATGGATTCTATGGTTTTTAATGTTCAAATAAGGGATCACAATGAGTTGCATGTGATAGGGGATTTGAAAAATAATGATGGGGGTTTGTTAATTGGAGGTGAGGATTGTGATATTGATGATAATTTGGTACTAGATGTGGAAAATGAACAAAAAGAAGAAGAAATGGATTCTGTGGTTTTTAATGGTGAAAAGGGTCAAAATGACTTGCATTTGATTAATTTGAAAAATAGTGATGGGGTTTTCTTAATTGGAGGTGAGGATGGTGAAATTGCTGATGATTTGGTGTTTGATTTAGAAAATGAACAAAAAGAAGAAAAAGAAATGGATTCTATGGTTTTTAATGTTGAAAAGAGGGATCACAATGAGTTACATGTGATTGGGGATTTGATGGATGAACAAATTGGCAATCTGGAAATTCATATGGGTATTGATAATTTGGAAAATAATGATGGGATTTGTTTAACTGGAGGTGAGGATGGTGAAATTGCTGATAATTTGGTGTTTTATGTGGAAAATGAACAAAAAGAATCAGAAATGGAATCTCCGGGTTTAAATGTTGAAAAAAGGGATCATAATGAGTTACATGTGATTGGGGATTTGATGGATGAACAAATTGGTAATCTGGAAATTGATATGGGTATTGATGATTTGGAGTTGGGTAAGAAAATTCCAGGGATATTTGATTCCACATATTTTGATGGTTTACTGGAAAATGGAGAAAATGGGGTTGATTTAGGGGATTTAAACACTAACAACAATTGTGGGAATGGGGAAGGGTTTGATGAAGATGGTGAGAGTGAGGATGGTTTGAATATTATTTTGAATGATAATTTGGATGATTATGATATGGAGGAAGAGTTAGGCAACAACTCGGCTGAATTAGTTGATGGGAAGAAAATGAAGGAAAATGGTGAGGCTGCGGATGGATACGGAGAATTGGGTAATAATGCAGATAATTTATCGCATGCTATGTCTAAGGTCAGTTTCATGGTCCTTTTTTTTTTTTTTGGTTGTTGTAGGAAGAAGTTCATTTTTACTTTTGTTTGTGTATTCGACTATGATCTTCATTCCAAATCAGAGAGACATTTTAAAACGATGACTTAGTACCAATGTAACTAGTATGTAAGTGAAAACATTTAAGAACTGCATGGGACTTTATAGTCTAAATAAGAAATGTATCTCTAATTTTGGAACAAAGTAAAAAAGAAAATGTATCTCTAATTTTAGAATGAAGGGAATATTTGGTAGGTATTTTGTTCAATCTACAATACTTCTTTTGTATCTCTTGATTTTATGCTAGGAATGATCCCCATGTTGGTTTTCCTTATGATTTAAATGCTAGTTGCTTTAACAACACTTCTTGGATGCTTGTCCTGGTTGTGCATTTCTGCTTCATTTGGAAAATGAATTTAGAAAATAATAAAATAAAATAAAAACTGAGATTACTGAGAGGTCATCATTTCCTTGTGAAAGTTTACTGATGATAAACAATTGATTTTGGACCTTTGCTTTAATCTGTTTTAGTGGTTTTCGCAAGGCATGATTGTGTTAGTAGACTTTAACTCCAAAGCTTTAGCCTATAACTTATGTTTAGGTAATAACAGCTTCACAATTCATTTTATTTTATTTTTTGCATTTTTTAACAGTGCCTGAACTTGGACAAAATCATATTGCAAATGCAATCAATTCATGTTGCTGTTGTATGATATTGTTATAAAGAGAATTGCGGACTGATCACTTATATGTTTCCTGATTGCTTTGCTTTTCCTTGTCCCCTTACTTTGATATTTCTGTTATTTGTTATCTGTTACTTTGACATATGTCTGTTATTTGTGACAAAGCACAAGAGAGCATTTGTACATCGCTGTTCTACAATAAGAACCTTTTACACAGAGCTCATATGTAAGTTTAAAATACTTAAAATCAAAGGAGTAATCAAATTTGAGTTGCCATCTAATATTTTGTACAATGTTATCGTTAACATCCTTTCGAATGTGATTTTAAATGATCATAGCTGCTGTACTACCTTTTGAATAAGCAATATCTCAAGTGTTCAAAAGAAACATCAGGACGTTCGGATATGTATATATTCATCCAATAAAGTCTCCTTGGGAGTTCTAGCATTTTGCTGAGTTTTTGGGAGCATAAATCTTTCTTCTTCTTCATTTTCCCCATACGTTTTCTTATTTATCTATTTATTTATTTATTTTCTGGTAGGGTGCAAGACCAGTGTCCATGCCTGAAATAGCTCTCCCAGATCCTAGAGGAACCCCGGTTCAAGTCCATCCATTTCGCCATGCAGGGCATGGTCATGGCACCAGATTGAATTATCAGCTTCCATTTAGCAAGTAAAACTCTGTTCCATTGAATTAATTCGTTTAAAAAAATTTGTTGTTTTACTTTGTTCGTGGTATTTTTGACAGTAATATTAGATTTTTGCTGAAGTCATCTGTCTTTATTTGCTATTAGCTTCAGAATCCTGAAGAAAATAAGGCGTAGATACTTCTTATGTAGAGGTCACTATTTTAGCTTAAGCTGTTGTGCAAAACTTATCATCACATATAATAATATCCTGTCAGGAATAGGGACCTGACTTTTCTGAAAGGTGACTAACAAAAGAATTTTGTATGCAAATGTGTACCAAAAGCAAATCAATGCATTTGTTTGAAATGCATGCCACTATGCCAGCATGTTAACTAAGTTAGAATGCGAGTTAGTGTACTCCTCTTTTGAGCCTCTTCTGATTTTCGCTTGCCGTAGTCCTTAGGACCTTAGAACTTTGACCCTGAACTTATTAAACTTTTCCACTCCTTCTCTACAAACAGGCTCAGAGTGTATTATAAGCATAGTCTTTGGACCGGTGTTTGTTTCGGTGTATGGAATCGATAGGCGTACGCGGTACGTGGTACGCTACATAGGCTAAAATGAGGTACGCTAGTTAGAAATTCTCTTAGAATCTAAATGCAATAAAACTATATTTTACAGAAGATTTTTAGTTGGACCAAGAAGTTGACTGTTCTATAAATAATTCAATATAAATGTGATGTTTGAGCATCCAATACTAAGTTAAAACAATGATATTTGTGCAACTTTAGGTAAAATAACAAAAAAATATTTTGGTACGCTAAATTTACAGTATTAGTACGTTAGAGTACCATATTTGGGCTGTAGTAACAATACGTCATTCACTAGGTCATAAGAGTATATGGTAACTCTGTTTAGGACCTTAGAGTGGGGGAGGGGGGGGGGGTTCATCTTGTCCATGATCTCTTAATGAAACTATCAGGGCCTCACCCCTCCATGCATCCATTCTGGTGATGGTTTAAGGTTATCGAATGTTTTTTAGTTCAGGCAAATGATGTGAAAGACAGATTTTTGCTTTGATGAAAGGTAAGAGCTAAACATTGGGTGGTCAATGGAGATGTTTGGTCATTCACATGAATTAAATAAAATTGCTGCTGGAAGTATCTGGATAAAGGTTTTTGACCATATTTGCTTATAGTTTTATGGCAAATGTTAAGAAAATAGGCATGGATTATTTAGTGAACAGACTGGAAATGGCTTGATATTGAACATCTTTCAAAACAGGAACCTTTGGATACATGTGCAGATATTTCAGGATAGCTAGTTTGCTTGTGCATTTTAAGTTAGGGGTCTAGGAGAAGAGAGGTTAGGGTCAATAGGGGCTTGTTATGGTAAAATGGGGTGGGAATTGGATGGAGACTGGGGACGATCTCCAGAATTATACATTTTTTGTGAAGAGAAGAAGAAGAACGAAGAAGAATCACATTTCAACCTTTAAAGGGAAAAAGCGAAGCTTGAAGAAGAATCACCCTCCAAGGAATAGAACACAATTCCACTCTCAGTATATAGTCTATTCTAGACCGCCAAGGTTTTTGACCGAGATCCATGGACCTCGATATCCAGCAGTCAGTAAATATTAAGATTATATAATGTTTTTTATTCCTGATATCGGCATCTGTTTATTGACTTCATTTCCTTTTAAAGTACTTGTATTCGTTTTCATTTTTCAGTTTTCTTGTTTTTCACCATGGGTATGCACTATTACTGTATACTTTTTTTCATTTATTTTCTTGTGTGTGTGTGTGTGTGTTTTTTTTTTGTTTTTTTTTTTTTTGGGGGTGGGGGGTGGGGGGTGGGGGGGGGGGGTGGGGGGGCATGTAGTTCCCAAGATGTGTCAAGAAGTTCTTCCAACACTGATTCTTATTGTGTGGTCAGGACAGTGTTTGATATCGACATTGATGATTTTGACAATAAGCCATGGAGACACCCTGGTGTTGATGTTTCAAGTTTTTTTAACTTTGGGTTGGATGAGGAGAAGTGGAAGAATTACTGCAAACAGATGGCAAGTTTCAAACTTTGTTGATTTTTAAGAGTTACAGATAAGGCACACTAATGTTATTCATGAATTGCAGGTACAACTACGACTGCAAATTTCTGTACAAAGTAAGATCATTAGTTCTGAAAGTGGACGATCAAAGCCGGTAATGAGGGTTTTTTCATGTGTATATGTAATAGTCAAGTTTTAATATTTCAAAGAAATGTCCTTAAAAAGTTATTGTGGAACTAAGCAGAAGGAGGATGAAAGAAAAATAATCTGTTTTTTTTTCTCGCATTTTGGTCACATTTTAAGAAAAATGACCTTAAAAACATACTCTTAGGATGCATTCTCACTTTTTTATCAGTTCCAACTTCCATGTAACCATGATTTTTTCTTTTTGTGGACAAAAAAGGTTCCAAAACAGCCAATTGGAAGAGGCATACAAATAGAGGTTGATAGTAGTGAACGAGTCGCCTCCATTGAGGACAACCTCCCCAAATTATGTGATTCTGATGCAATCATCGAGGTACTTAATGACTTAATGTTATGATACAATGGCCTTCTTGTTTTATCCCCTTTTCAATTGTATACATTGTTCATTTAAAGAAAGTATTCTGCTGCACAGATTGTCTTTCTGGAGTCAGTTGATGATACTGATTTATATATAGAAGACTTTAAAGCAAATACTGTTCACAAGAATATAAATGGAGATGGGATCCTGCCTTTCCCATTAGATGGATCTTGTCAACAGACACCTCATGCAGAGAGGTATGGATTCAAGATACTGTATGCTTCTTTTCTTTCTCTCTTTTACGTAAAAATCATAAAGGTCAATCTGTGATTTGCAGCTTTCTTCTTTTTCCCATTTCTGTCCTTTTTTTCTTGCAATTATCGCAACCTATATGTTACTTCATTTAAATACTCCCTCCGTTCCAAATTATAAGATCATTATTGACTTTTTAAAGTCGATTTGAGAAAATTTCGAACTCAAAACAGATATTGTTCATTAATAATCATAGAACAATGAAACTTATAATTAGTAGTACTTTTTAGATGATTTATAATATATATCGTTGTCTTAACTAAAATTTAGTGAACTCGTGTCAATTTTGAGTTTGAAAATCTCTAAAATTAACTTCAAAAAGTCAATAATAGTCTTATATTTTGGAACGGAGGGAGTACGGTTTTTGCATCATGCTTGATATATCATATTGATGGCTGTTAGAGTATATATCTTGTCCCACATCGAATACCTTGACAAAGTATGTCTAGTATAAAATGAGTTGGGTCAATCCTTCTCATAGTCAATTGATTTTGAGTTCAAGAGCTTGATGTTATTATATGCTAGATTTGGGTCCATTGTTAAATTTAACATGGTATCAAAGTGGGCTATCATTGGGCCTAATTAAATACTCTTCTTAACCTACATTCTTACCCGCTTACAGTCCACATATAACCAATTGGTTAATATTAAAAGTGCCATAATTCTTTTTTTAGTTATTTTTAGGCAAGTCTTGTATCATGGTGCTTGAGCTTGTCAGATATAGCTCTCACTTAGCAGATTTCAAAACTCTAGGTTTTAATTAGGTACTCCCTCGGTCCCAAAAAAGATGGCTTAAGTGAAAAAGTAAATAAAATAAAATAAATAAATTGTCCCATAACAAATGGATCAAGTGTACTAAAATGTTATACAAAGACTATTTTTTTCCCCAAAAGTAATTAGGTGGGTTCCATTAGTTTAAAGGAAGAAAAATATTCCCTAGTGTATTATATGTAGGATCCAGCATGCGAAAAAATGGATCTTATTTTATACTCTCTCATCTACTTTAAGTTTCTTAATTTGCGTAAAAATTATATTTTTGTCATTTTTTTTGGGACGGAGGGAATAATACTCATCACACTGATGATCCATTTCTTTTTCTGGTGGATCATCATGCTCATGATCAGTGGAGACAGACAGTCAAAAATATAATTTGGAAGATTTACTTTCTTAATACAAGTATTAGAATTACATAAGAATTGCTTTTTATGAACCAAATAAAGTTGTAGGCTTCTTGAGATGAAAATAACATGCCAATTACTTCTCTTAAATGTACATTGGCACAGCTAAGAAACAACAGAGAATACTAATTTAACGCATACTAAAAAGGATGTATTACAAACTCTGTAGTTAAATAGAAAGGATAGAGTGGTTCAATACAATAAAAAGCTACCAATATTTCATTGATAGGAATTTACAGTTATATTTTAAACTCTATTCATTTGGTTGTTTAAACCATAACTTAAGCTTGACTTTTGAAAGCTAAATAAGGGCGGAAATGCCGTTTCCGTACACCCATGTCATAAAGCATATTGATGTCTTGGTTTGTGCATATCAAATTTAACCTGTCATCGTAAATTCTTTTTCTTGCTTATATAATATTTCCCTTGCTTTCAATTGCCATTTTGCATTTGTTACTGTTGGCAATTTTCAGTAAGATTTGAACATTCTGAAGACGATTGTACCTTCGTTCAATCAAAGAAATTCCTTATCAGTCCTATGACAACATGGTCTTCAGTGGATCCAATCAATATTTCATATTACTGTAGTAAAGTTCATCTCGACAAAAATCCTTTTACCACTTTTGAGAATTCACTGAAATTGAAATACTACAGGTAAATTAGACCAAAAATTCTGACAGTATCTCAAATTTGCAGTAAGTATACCTAATGACTATCTGCAAAGCGATCAGAAGAACAAATCTGGCAGTATATATCAAATTTACATTTAGTATACATAATGACTATATGTGGTAGCAAAAGCATGTACCACCATTCTTTACTGTGGTATTTCTTTAGGTATTTAGCTACAGTTAATTTACAAATGAATTGCCCTGAATGTGTATGTGGCCAACTTTTTCTGGATCATTTTTTTGTCGGTGACATTCAGATTCAATTTCCGGCCATGAGCCTAATTTTGTATGTTACTAGGCAACTAAAATCGTAATCAAATATTTGTCTTGACAAATAACTAGGAGCAATTGGCTGCACAAACTCTTTATTCAGTGTCTTACTCGATGTTCATGCTCCTGTTTTTCTGTATTATGTTGGAACTGTTATTATCTTAAACGTTCAAATACATAAATGTTTCCTAATTTTTGAATGTAGTTTATTTGCACGGTTAATACTTAATATATACTTAGAAACTAGTCTAACAAAAGCCTTTTGCTTGTTACTCCCTCCATTTCACATTTACTGTCACAATTAGAAGTAGCACAAACTTTAATGAAATGACATTTAGTAGTTATATTGTGTAAAACGATTTTGTGTCCAAATGTATCCTTATCTATATCTCTATATTATGTATCTATATTATAAAGTCCCCGGGGGACACTAATGTCATGCAGTTTCCCGAGTCACGAGTTTTCATTTCATCTTCTGCCCTTGCAAGTTTAGCTGTATTTCAATTTTGCCCTCCCTAATTTATCTTTTCGTATTTTCTTACACATGCAGCACATGAGCCCCAGATGGCTAGTTAAATTAAATGCTCCTAGTTTTCTTTTGTACTAACTTGAGTCACATGACTAGAGAAAATACATGGTTGGGGCATTTTCTCTTGATTTATCTTCCCAGTTAAAGGTACCCTAATACAAGAGGGATGTAATGATATTTTGGAATCATGTTAAACACTAATGGTGAAACTGTGACATCTAAACTGGGATATCTCAGAAAGGGAACTTTTATCACTTAAAGGAGACATAGGGAGTATCAAATGGAGAAAAATATTTTTCCCCTTTTGTGCACTGCTAAAAATTTCTTACCAGCGACCTAGACTAGGAAGCAAGAATTCTTCATTATCCAGGCAAACTGTCGTATCCTTGCACTAGACACTCCAATTCTTGGGGATTATTCTCTCCTCCATTATATCTAATGTGTTGTGAATCATTTATTATTATTTTTTGTTATTGTTTGTGACTTTATGTTATAGAAACATGAAACTTATATTGTTTGTTGGATGTTTGTTGTTTTTCTCTTGTAGTATCTATTTTGTTGAATGCTTTATCATATATTTACAAGTATACATATAAATATTACATATTTAGTAATACAATCTGTGCCCAATCTCCATGTTTTAAAATTTGGAGAAATCGTTCTATCCCCGTATTAGATCCTAGTACATCTAATCTCAAATTTTCACTTAAACTTTATCCCTTTTTTGGATTTAGGGGATCACAGCACTTGTCAAACGATGACCAAGAGGGAAGACAAATGATAGATCTCAAATCAATGGCCATCAAAAGGAAGGATTATCACTCTTATCAAGACCACTGTTCTAATCCCGCCATTTATTTTAGTATGCATCTTGACAACCTGAAGGAGAGGAGAATGACTGGTAAATTTCCACAAAAGAAAAGGCCGACATATGATGAAAGAAAGCCAATACATTCTAACAAGATCAGGTACGACATTAAGAGTAATTATGATGTGCATTTCACCGAAAGAAAAAGGATGAAAGTTTGGAATTCGAGTGATGGTGATTCTTTGCTGACATATCCTCATGAATTTCTGGATGAACCTTGTGCTCCAAGAGAGAACAATGAAGAGTATGCGACAGTTTGGAATATGCTTAATGATCACCAGACTGTTAACTGTAGAGATAATAGCTGCAGGCAAAGAGAGAGCAATTATAGGCAGAGGTTGAAACAGTCTGCAAATGTATATGATAACCAAGGGGGAACCAGTATCGGAAACAGAAATTTTGGAACAAAGACGAATGCTTTCAAAATGGTTCATCAAAATTACCATTATAGAAATAATGGTAATTACAAGGTACTGTTTGAAACACTTTCCTGCATTTGTTTTTCAGTTAATTTCCGCAGTGCAGAGTCTGCAGACATTAGCAAGAAGTGAACCAAATATGTGAAAAGAGCCTTTCGGACTTGAAAGTGAAGTGCCTTCATTGTTACTCTAAACTACTCCCTTGTTTCCAAAATTAGAGATACATTTCTAGATCGACGACGTTTAAGAAAAACTTTATTTTTCCAACCATGTCCCTAATATTATATAGAAATGTAGTAGTGGTGGAATGATAGTACTCAATCAATCAAGAATAAAAGTAATGGTATGTCAGGAACTTCTCGTCACTTTTTAGGAACGGACAGAAAAGGAAAATGTTTATCTAATTTTGGAACAGAGGGAGTACATAGTAATGATTCTATAGCTCATGCTAGTAGTAGTTAACTTTTTCCCTTTCAACTATTGCTTTATTTTTATCAAAACTCTAGTGGAAAAAATGATGAAAAGCTTAATCAAACCCCCGAATTAGGCATACTTGTCATATTTCTTTAGGGACACGACGGAATTAATCATGCTACTTAAAGATATCTTGCTGATATGTGCTGAAGTATATCTATCTTTGTAGCCTTCTCATTTAGTTTCTCTATTTTTCAGTTTAGCAAGGCAGGTGCGAGTGAGCAAGACATTAACAGCCCACCGATAACAGATCCACCCAACTACCAGGAGAAAAAAGTTTCAGATAACCAAAATTTATTCACGAAACAAAGATATGATGTTATTTCTTGTGAACAGAACCATGAGGCTGAGAGAGGCCATAACGAGCTGGCTGAGGATTCACCTAAGGCCAGAGAGTCTGCCATGGACGAAAGGGATAATGACTTAACAACGGAAATAAATGATTTTGTCAGAGAAATAAATGACTTAGTGGATACCCATAATCATGTTGGAGGTGAAATGATAAAAGTTGAAGAGGATGATGAGAAACTGAAGGAGCGAAGCGAGAGGTTCAAGCAGAAGGAATGGATTATAAAAACAAGGGTTGACAATGAATCGATGCCACCTTTGCATGATGATATCGTTGAAGAGACAGAGATCAAGAAACCACGACCTGTTCGAAAAAGGAAGTGGGGAAGCAGTTAGATTGACAGTAAAAAATTTATCCTCCTTAAAGGTTTTTGTAAATAATACGAATTCATTGAAACTCTTATAGAGTTTCAATATGCAGAAGCAAGAGAGCTTTGGAAGAAAACAGACCTGAGACAAATTCTCATTTTATTAAACTAACTATTACAAAGAATTTATGATCTGCATATGCAAGTATTTGATCTAAGCTGTTTATCTAACTTGTATGTATCTAAGTTGACTACATTTGTAACTGTATAATCATCTTGATAAACAACTTGCTCTACCACTTGCTGAAATTATGTTCGTATCTGCTTGCTGCATTTGTGAAGGCCAAGCATGAAATATTTAGTTTAAGTTGCAAAGACTCGATGGCTTTGTTGTTGCTGTGATTGGAACAATTATACCTAGAACGCAATTCGCTTCGGTTCATGAAATCAATATTGGTGCGTGGTATGCTAAATAACTAAAACGCAGTTCCTTTCGGTTCATGAAACCAATACTGGTGCGTGGTATGCTAAATAGTTGAAACGCAATACGCTAGGGTGTGTACATAGTTATCAAAATCGTACGATACGCGATACAATACGAAGACGATTTGATACGTATCGTAAGAGGAATCGAAAATGACACCGTATCATATGATTCAGTTACGATTCGATACGATTTTTACTATACGATACAATGCACGATACTTTTTAAAGTTAGCAACTGGTTTGAACAAGTTTTTATGTAGATCCAAAAGAGTAAAAACAAAACTTTTTAAGCGTTCTACCATTTTAAATGAAGAGTTTTTTTAGCACAAACATATTCTACATGGCTTGATGAACCTTTAATCACTTTTTAGAGTTTTATATCTTTTTTCTTCAGAATGTCGCTCTATTTTTCTCATGTCACTTTTTATAAGCAGATACATAAATCTCTACTTGCTAATTTGAATTATTCTCATTTGTTATTCCTAAAGGCATTGAGAGATCTAAAGGGGGTGGGGGTTGAATAGATCCTTTAAAAACTTTTGCTTTTAAATAGTTATTACCAACTTATAATTAAACAAGTAAATTAGATGGTTTTGCATAGCGGAATGATACTTAGAAAAATCCCTTCAAATATTATAGAGAAATCACATCTCTAAATTTAGCAATCAAATGTGGAACTAAGTCACAGACTAAATCGTAGAGCACTTACAATAATTTGACAGGAAAGTAAATGCTGAAAGTAAATGAGACAAGATATTTTAAGTGGTTCGGAGTAAAAAGATCTCTTAGTCCACACTTCTACTCCTTGAGTACGTATAATCCACTAAGGATGGGGTAATCACTAAGATCCGTTCACGAAAAACAGTTACAACAATTGAATCACTAAGATTCCTTCAAGTCACTAAGACTTTGAACAAGTCACTAAGACTTGGTTGCAAAGGTCACTAAGACTAAATAATTACAATAAGAATAATGTGTTTTAGGTGTTGCTAAGTTGCTTGAAGCTCGGCACAAAATGACTTAGCAGCAGAACAAGAAGTTCAAGATCATAGAGTATGAGCCTTTTTGAAATGGTAGCAGTTTGACTTTTTGATTGATCGTTCTTCTGTTTATTTGAATTTGCTTGCCTTTTATAGACCTTCCTCGAGATCTTCCCGTTTGGAAGTTACCGTTGCTCCATTAATGCTTAGATACTTGTAGATCTCTGATTGTTGACTTTAGAAGAGGTGTGTTAGCTTTCGACTAAGACATGTCCTTTCATAGTACTGACTGCTATAGAGACACACACGTGGATGCTGTCTTTTCACCAATATAGTTGTTAGACACATTTCTAACTACCCTTCTCTTTAGCCTTAAAAGTTTTAACAAACTACATTGGGGTCTTCACTCTACGAAGATCGGCACTATCAGTCCATGTTAGAGCTGATGCACTCTACGATTTTCCTAATTGTAGAGTATCTGGCTAGGTAGACTCTACGTTTATACTTAACTTCAGTGCACTCTACGATGCTTCTATTTAATCTTGAAAGACCAAGTCTTTGTGTCTTCTTAGCGTGATGATCTCCAGCTTTGCTCTGATTCTTCGATCATTTTTTATACTCTACGACTCTAAGGTTTGACTTGACAATTCTGCAAACTTAGAGTACTAGCAGTTGTTGCTCCACGATCTTCAGAATTATGATCAGTAGGCTCTACAATCTTCAACTGCTTGCTTTACGAACAACTTCAAACTTAAGATCTATACATCAGGTTCACTCTACGAAATTGATCAACCTAACAAGTTTGATCTCTAAACTAAGTCCTTTTACATCAATTTCATTTTAAGGACTGTACAAAAGCTATTGATTACAAATATACACTAATTTCACATATCATCATCAAGTCTAAAGATATGTATTGTACTAACAATCTCCCCCATTTGATGATGACAAAACTAGTAGTTTCAAACGACCATTAATTCTTAATGCAAATAATTCAGAAATTTAAACATGACTTATATACAGTGAGCAACTGTATTTATAGAGAGAGAAAAAATGAATTTATTGATAAAAGGAATCGTTACAAAGTAAAAAATAATAATTACAAGGAAAAAAAATAATTTCTTTACATCCTTCCTCTTTTGTTTCTTAGAGAATCTCTTCTTTCAACTTCTCTTCTCCTTAGATAGCTTTCTCTTCCTTCCTTTGTTCTTCTTTGAATCTCTTCTACGAAATCTTTGGGTCCAAGGTCTGACATGTTGAATCTTTCTTCTCCTTCTATGTGAACCCATTGAATATTTATATTCATAAAGGCTGGATCACTGGTTAAGAGTCGTGAGCCAGTAGGTGTTTTTGCACTCGACGATCCTGGCCTAGAAGAAAAAGATGGAGACTTGCCTTGACCCAAAGGAATGATATGATGTGCAGAGATTCGAGGAGGAGGAGGAAATGATGATTGTTGTTGAGGTCGTCTCCTCTCCCCCCTTTTGTCAGCATCTCGATGGTGTCGTAGAGCATTAACTTCATTTGAGAGTTGTTTGACTGTTGATATAAGTTCTTGCATCTGGCTCCTTGAAAGTATGATGTCGTCTCTGGATTCTTGATGTCTGTCACCAGCTTGTTCTCTCTGATAATAAACAAGCTCCATTGAATTATCAGTACGCTTCGTCGACTGGACAACCATATTCTTGAATTCAATCAAAGAGGAGCTCAGTGAGAAAACTTTGTCGGAGAGAAACTTAATAGATTATGCATTTGTGTTCTAAAGAGAGATTACTGCCGCTTTATGCTCAACAATTTGTTAGAAGTAGAGGTCATCACGCTTCTTGAGGTTATCAAGAATAGTCTTAATAAGCTCATTTATTCTGGTGCTAAACTCTTTGGACATCTCCCCTGGAACTTTGGCAGCAGTCTAAGCAATATGGAGGAGACTTCATTGAATTTCAATAGCAGTGTCCTTGATAGCAGCATTGCATTCTTTAGATATAGCATCCAACATTCACTCAAGCTGAATCTTGGATGGTACTACTGAAATTCTTTTAAGAATCTGCTCTATGAGAGCTTCAATTCCTTCCTTATTTCTCCGGTTGATGTCTCCAAGCAAAGAATATTAAGCCTAAATTTGTATTATTAGATGATGAGGGTATATCCGAATTTGTATAGGAGGTTGAGGGAGTATCTGTATAGTTAGGAGTATGTGTATGGATAGGTATAGATTGGGTTGTTCTATAATAGGTGGGTTAGGGGACTCTACGATCGGATAGCTAGGAGACTCTACGATCGGAGAGTTTTGAGGAGATGAGGATCTAGAGTATATATGTTCAAGAGTTGTTTCGGGTGAGGATTGAATGTTATATACAGTATGAGTTAGGTTAGTTTGGTTAACGATCGTAGGGTTTTGAGACTCTACAATCGTGGGTTGAGAACTTTAGACTAAAGTACGCTATGCAATCATAGAGTTGAGCTCTACGAAAGCTTCATAACGTGAGAGTGATTGAGTTTTATTGAAGAGAGAAGATAAAATGACTATGACTTTATTAAATATATACCTGAGTAGGAGGAAGGACTTCCATTTTTCTGGCAAACTTTACGATTTTTGGGAAGTTATGAGACAACACTTTAACACTTATAAAGGACTTGAAGGTCCAAATGATGTATCCCATCAGAAGTGCCTTCAACCAAGGCATAACGCATAGGAAGTAGAACAATTAGTCACTATTATTATCAAAGATAATAGTGGTTCTGTCTATTTTTTCACCTTCGACAAATACCCCTTTCACCCAAGAATTCTAGACTGTCAAACCTTCTTGATGCCTCTTCTGGGATTGAAATTTCTTCAAGTACAGCTTCAGCTTCCTTCCCCTGAGATTGAACATCTTCTTGCGCAGAAGTAGGTCTGTTAGGGTCACTATGATGTCCTCTACCACATAATGAATGATCCTGGTAAGCTTCAAGGAATTATTAGAAGAGCTTGCAACTTTTTGCTCCCGCTCAAATGTAGCCTTCACTTGCTTTACAGGCTCAGAGGCCTTTTTAGTCATTACCTTCTTCTTCTCAGTCACCTTTCTCAGTCTTCTCTTCTTTGGAATTGGCTCAGGTTCAGAAACCTTCCCAACCATCATTTCTTCAGTAGTATGCCCAGGCTCAAAAGTCATCCCAACCATCACATCAACTGCTACTTCATGCTCTACGATTAGAGAGCTGGAAGGCTATACGATCGGAGAGCTGGAAGACTCTACCATCGATTCGACAGTCATTAGATCCTCAACTGAAATGATCCTGCCAAACAACCATCTTAGCAGCTCTTGCTTTCCTGATCTGTTGCCTATCCCATTTAGCAAGGGTTAGACCTTCTTCGGTAGCAACATCAGTGTCTTTTCTGTCTAACTCTTCACAATGCTTTGCAGCAAGTTCAAGAGTAGATTTGGGAGGTAGCTGAACAATGGTCGTCTTGTATCTTTTAACCTTCCAACTCTTTTCTTTAGCAAGCTGGCTCAGAGAGACAAAGTCATCAACTTTTTTTTAGCCTTCTCTTTATTTGAATCCCTCTTCTCAGGAACATTTGATTCGTCGTGAGAGTCCTTAGGATTATTCTGCTTGTCTTCATTCTTCTTCTTTATCAGACCATGCTGCTTGGTCTTGATGGTTATGGGCACCACCTTCACCTTCTTCTGAGGTGGCTTTTCAACAGTGGAAGCCAATGCCTCGGGTAAGTTTGGAACAATAGAACCCCTTGATGTTTCTTCTTCTACCTCTGTTAGCTTCCTCTTCGACTTCACCTTGGTAGGCTTCTGAACTTCATTGAGGGTCTTCTCACTCCCCTCAGATTGCTTGGATCTCAAAATCTCAACTGGATTTCTCTTCTAATTCTCAAACAGCTTCTTTGTTATCTTCTTGTTGACATTTAAAGCATCTCCCTCCTTGCAAGACCTCGAACCCGCTACAGGCCCGAAGTGTTACACACTGCAAGCTCAAAGCCCCGCAAGGCGACTAAAATCCAATTGCACAACTCAAAACAATTACAAAACCAAATAAATAATGTAACTATCAAAAAACTTCAATAAAATTTTCATCAAATACGCAAAAGTCTTGATCCTAAAACAATACCAACAGAGGTATTGCAACTCATTTAAATCAAAGTCCAACAAAAGCATACCATCATACTATACCGAAACTTAAACTAATCATCTCATGTTTATCCTTAACTTGACCCATGGTGTCCCGGCTCTTGAAACAAGGTAACCTGTAATATTGTAAAAGGTGATCAATGAACCCCAACAAGTAGCAATCCTTCCTATCTAGCCGGATCAAGTACAGTTAGCAAAAATACTTTTCAATCGAAAGGAATATTTTTTGCGATAAATTTCAATAGTAAATATAATTTCAAAACTAAAACATATTATTACAAATCAATTTCACATTCAAAAATAATTCCAATGTATACAATATATCTTTTAATCCACAACCCTAGTGACTAAGGTTACAATAGCCCTGTAACACGGCCCAAAAGTTCGATAATGTCAATGATCACGCACCCCACTAAGGTATCTATAAAATGCACGCTCCCCGAAGGGCATCTAAAAGGTGTGTACCTTAGTAGGTCCTATATTAGCTCCGGAACTAAACGTAAACACTAACGGGTTCTATACATGGTCGGACTGAGGATTTTAAAAATGTTTCATAATCTCATCGATATTCAAAACTATACTTATTTCACAGTTCAAAACCATATTGTTGTTTCCCATAGGCACAATAGAGATCTAGAAGGGGGAGTTGAATAGATCTTTAAAAACTTTTGCTTATTTAAAGATTAGTTACCAGATAATTAATTTGTTTAATTAATCTTAGCACAGCGGAATATTAGTTTGAAAACTCCCCTTAAAGATTTAATGAAATCTCAGTTCTAAATTTAGTTCTGGTTTTAAGTCACACAAACGAGATAAATAATATGACAGAAAGTAAGTGCAGAAAAGTAAATGACATAGGCAAATTTTAAGCGGTTCGGAGACTGAATAACTCCTAGTCCAATCTTCTACTCAGCGAGTAGGAAATCCACTAAGGATAGGGTCATGAAGACAAGATCACACAGATCTATTATAACTGAACCACTTAGGTTCATTCGAGTCACTGAGTCTCGGAATATGGACACTTAGGTAGTGTTTGATTACATCTTAATGCATCTTAACAACCCACCTCTTAATGCATCTTAATGTTTGAAATTGGGATAAAAAAATTTCTCTGAATGTCTCTAAATCATTAAGATACAAATATAAGTTTAAACTATTCAGAGGACCTCTTAATACAAAGATATGGGCTATTAAGATGCATTAAAAGGTGGGCTGTTAAGATGCATTAAGATATAAACAAACACCACCTTAGTCCTAGATCACTAAGATCTCTTCAAGTCACTCAGACTTGGAAGATTGTCACTTAGACAATGATTCTCTGTTGATTGAATGACATTGAGAGGTGCTGCTAAGTTGGCGATAAGCTTCTCTTCTCAGGTACTTAGTGTTCAAATTCGTAGAGTGAGTTCTTTTGACTTTGGCAGAGCCTTTTCTCTTTTATTAGAATTGTTCATTCATCACACTCTTGGATTTGAATCCTTATAGCCTTTTATAGTTTGCCAGAAAGTCCTCCCGTTACAAGGTTCTCGTTGGCGCATTTAATGCTCAGATACTCTAGGATCCTTGATGTTGACATTTAAGATGATGTGTCAGCTTGCTTTGTGGCTTGGGTCTGTCACATCAGACTACAACCTCACCTACCACCTGGGTGTTGTCGCTTTCAACAAACTAGCTGTTATACACACTTCTTCTGAACTTCGATTTCAACCAAGGATGTTGGGTAAGTTCATCGGGACCTTCAATCAACAACGTTCTCTTGTTAGTCTTCTTGTCAGATCTGACTTGCTCTACGGAGAGGGTGAATCATAGAGTTTGATAAGAAGCGTAAAGTCTTTATTCTACGTCCTTAGCTCTACGATCTGCTCTACGATGATTACTATACGAAGGGTGATGCACTCTGAGAATGTGCTCTCTACGATCAGCTCTACGAGAATTTGCTTTACTATTCGGGAGTTGACTCTATGATCTAGTCTTTACTGAACGATCCTTGAGTCACTTTGTGATTTGGACTTTACTAAAAGCCTTCAGAGTGTACTCTACGATGCTTGAGTAGATGTTTACCTAATTTAATACTAGGTAAATACACGCAAGTATACGCAATCGACTTAGTAATATAGAGGCAATAAGAGTATCGTTCCCATGAGGAATTAATTATAACGTTTTCTCAAGTACCAATTTTATATCAAGTCACTCCTATTTAAATGTATAAATTAATTAAAATCAACAATTTAACTAATACTAAAAATAAATAAAATACAACTAAATAGATAAATAAAATTAAGAATTCAATTTCACCCCATGCTTCATTCAAATCTCATAACTATCCATTTGATTATATGGTCACGATGAATTGTTAACCAGGAATACGTAATTTAATTTATAAGTCTCTTCCAATAGCAAATAAAAATACTCACTCTAACTAACTTGTTATAGTCCTATGCAAATTAAATTAGAATAGATTCATTAAGAACAAATTCTTGAATTCGTTACGCATGGCCTATAGGTATATTCCTATCCTATACGCAAATTAGCATTCAATCCGAAGAAGAATAATTAATCACATGTCATTATATTCAGATCTAAATCTATAATCCATCGTCCAATTTCATACAGATTATCCCACGTAATTATGGATCCGGTAATTACATATGAACGCACAAAATATAATGAACTAATTCATATGGTGCCAATCAAATAGAGAGAAAATCAATCTAAACTACACATGAGATTCCATTAAATACTTAAATTAATAACATGTTCATAGCAGATAAAATTATAATCAATAAAATATTTATCATCAATAAAAGGCAAACATAAATAAGAGTTTAGAGAAGAAAATATGTCTCCCGCCATTCTTCTAACTCTAAGCTTAATCAATCTATGACCTCCATCTTTGATGATATTTTGCTTGCTCTTGAACTGGGAAGAGAGTTAGCCTTACATGGCGTTCCTTGGTTTTTTTCCCCCACTCCTTTTTACAATCCCAATATAACTATTTATAGGAGTTATTCCACCTAACCCTAATAGAACTAAAATTACTTTTATAACCTTAGGTAAAGATATTTGTATTGAAGTCAACCTTGTAGTCTTTGTAACTCTCTAGGCTTCAATTGGCCGGTGTCTCATTTTATTTGGAAAACAAATAGCAATTAAACCCATCAGTTCAGCCGCACCACGTGTGCTACGTGCTTGACCATAAACCCCCTGAGTGTCGCGACTCTAATGAATGAGTGCCGCGGCTCATGACTCTCTGTCAGTTTTCTCTTCTTGCTTCCTTACTCGCCAAATTGCTTCAAATATTCATGATTTTGCCACTTAACTCCTTTATTCCTACAAAATAAAATAAAAACAGTAAAATAAATACAAACTCTATAAAATAACATAAAATACTAAAAAACACACAAATTATTAAGCCTAAAAGTACCCAAATAATAGGTATAAAACTCACTTATCAAATACTCTCAAACTTAAATATTTACTTGTCCTCAAGCAAAACACAAACAAAAACTATAAAAATAAAATTAACAACTAACTACACAACAAGCAATGAACCAATTTGAAATTGAACATGGCCTCAAAGATTTCATTAAATGAGAACTCCTAGAAAATATCAAAAATATGCAAAGCCTAAGAATTCAACAATTTATTAGTCATACTTTACTCAAGACCCTTTGTGTGTGTGTGTGAATCCAAATGTATCAAACTAACGAAAAACTCAACGAAGCTCATATAATCAAATACATCATAAAAGATATTAGAAAGGTTAGTATTACATTAAGAACTCTATATTCTTGCTTTTCACAACTCAAAGCGAATACAAACAAACATAACTGGAGGATCACAAGGTTATTTAACACATTTAAGCCCCTTTTGAACCCTTCCCCATGAATTTATTTTATTTTATTTTTCTTTTTTTCCCTCTTTTTTTTCCTCTTTTTATTTATTTATTTTAGTAAGTGTGTTTTATGCCCCATCTCACTTACACATGTGTTTATGAGTGAACGCATTTTACGCTTCATCTCAACCCACCACATGATCTATCCTTGCAACTAGGGAAGGTTCAAAATTTCCAATTTTTTTTCAAATTAACCAAGATTTCCCCCAAATTATGTTCTACCTCATATTGCACTTTACGTTTTGACCAAATAAGATACAGAGTTCATAAAAGGTCTTTCACAAGCATTTAACATATAAACTTCCTAAAGTTAACACTAGCTCAACCAATTAGATATGTGCATAAAAGAATTAAACGGTCTCAAATAAAATAAAACTAACAAAAAACCAAAATTCAGACTAAGCCATATCTATCCCTTTTCTAAGAATTAATAAATAAAAATCATAATTCTATTATTGACCAAAAATCTTCAATTCAATTAATTCATTGCCCAAAAGACACTACCTAGAAATAGTACAACATCATTTTCGTAGGAAACACGATTGTACTTAGCATGTGCAACAAGCCTTTAAACCCCAAGGTTACCCCAAGTGGACGAGTTGTGTCTCGTGAGGGTTTACAGTGAATATACCCACAAAATTCAAAATTCATAAATAAAATTACAAACATAGATCTACACATCAAAACAAAATATAAGAAGACCCCCAAACTTGAAATTGACATTATCCTTAAAGTATGCAATAAAATAAATTAATGCAATAACTTCTTTGAAAAGAGGTCAGTTGTCGCTCTTCGCAACCGTCTTCTATTATCTGCTAAGATGTATAATCTAAAACAAATAAAAATAAAACAAATTAACTACAACAAAAATACAAGTTTAAATTAAGACCAACTCGATTGAAATCAATATTGGAAAAACATTAGGAAAATAATTCCCCAGTAACGGCGTCAAAAACTTGTTTGCCTAATTTAATACTAGGTAAATACACGCAAGTATACGCGATCGACTTAGTAATATAGAGGCAATAAGAGTATCGTTCCCACGAGAAATTAATTCTAACATTTTCCAAGTACCAATTTTATATCAAGTCAATCCTATTTAAACGTATGAATTAATTAAAATCAATAATTTAACTAATACTAAAAATAAATAAAATACAACTACATAGATAAATAAAATTAAGAATTCAATTTCACCCCATGCTTCATTCAAATCTCATAACTTTTCATTTGATTATATGGTCACGATGAATTGTTAACCCGGAATACGTAATTTCATTTTTAAGCATCTTCCGATAGCAAATAAAAATACCCACTCTAACTAACTTGCTATATTCCTATGCAAATTAAATTAGAATAGATTTATTAAGAACAAATTTCTGAATTGGTTACACATGGCCTATAGGTATATTCCTATCCTATACGCAAATTAGCATTCAATCCGAAGAAGAATAACTAATCACATGTCATTATATTCAGATCTAAATCTATAATCCATCGTCCAATTTCATATAGATTATCCCATATAATTATGGATCCGGTAATTACACATGAACGCACAAAATATAATGAACTAATTCATATGGTGCCAATCAAATAGAGAGAAAATCAATCTAAACTACACATGAGATTCCATTAACTACTTAATTAACAACATGTTCATAACAAATAAAATTATAATCAACAAAATATTCATCATCAATAAAAGACAAACATAGATAAAAGTTTAGAGGAAAAAAACCGCCTCCTGCCATTCTTCTAACTCTAAACTTCATCAATCCATGGCCTCCATCTTTGATGATATTTTGCATGCTCTTGAACTAGGAAAAGAGTTAGCCTCACATGGCGTTCTTTGGCTTTTTCCCCCACTCCTTTTTACAATCCCAACATAAAACTATTTATAGGAGTTATTCCACCTAACCCTAATAGAACTAAAATTAATTTTATTGTGACACCCCCAAATCCAGGTACTTCGTTTCCACAGAATTTGGTGTTCACTATTCAAATATATCACATCACATCTAACTACCCATTCAAATATAAATGAAAACTCTTAATTAAAATAGAATCTCCCATTAAAGGGTTACAACATCATTAATAAATAAATCCCAGGTCATCTAACCTTAATAAATATCAAATGCGGAAAGATAACATAAGTCTATTACATAAACATCATTCAACAAATATAACAAGTCTTCATCACTTGTTTACTTTGCCTTTGCCTTTACTAGTGGATGACTCATCAACTCTTTCAACTTTAGTTGCAATGTTATTATGCAAGGGTGAACAACAATTGCCCAGCAAGTAACACAATAAAAATAATAATAATAATATGCGAATAAACAATGGATATTGGATAATTGAATACTCGACTTTTGAATCAAGATTAGAATACAAGAATCAAAAGAACATCTGAGGGTCACAAGACCACGAACTATGTCTCAGGTTATTAAGTATTTCTACTTTAAACCTTTAACAGTCGTAAGACTATATGAACCTTACTTCTCGTACTTAGGGGGATCAGCCCTTTGTACCATGTATGTGCACAACATCTAAACGCTAACGCGTAAAATAATCCCCTATATAAGGGTTGTTCATCTCAGTTTGACATCAGAGTCCGCACCAAAAGAAGTTTGGTTTGGATTTAATTCAATAACATTTCTAGAATTTAGGACACTCATCAACTATAGGCTAGTCGAATCAATAAGGGTTCGCTAGTCAATCAAGATTCAATAAAGTGTAATTGATATTCGAGAATCAACGACTGAATCTCACAAAAGGTACAATTGAATGAATTATGTTTAACTAAAATATTACTTAAAAGGAATAAGAATAACACATTTGAATTCATGAACTTGAACGATTTATAGCAAAGGACTTGCTCAATATGAAGTAAAATATAGAAACTTACATAAAAGGGAGATGGGGTTTCAGAACTTGCTCAATGAAAAATAGAGGTAATAGACTTGCTCAATATAAGAGTGAAGTTTAGAAAACTTGCCTCGTGCGTAGATTACAATTAAAATTCACGTTCCTTAATCAACCTATACATATCATTTATAAAGTAGTAACAATAATTAGCTACACTATTATAAACACTTCAGGATTCATTTTCATTTGATTTCATCTTAATATCTCAATTAATATATTAGTCCAAGCTTTAGATATGTCTACGATAACATAACATGATCACAAAGAAAGAAGAAATTTTTTACTCTCTTCTTTTTACTCATTTTTTTTTCTGTTCCACCGTCGGGGCGGTGGGTTTCTTCACAAAAGTCTCGCCGGGGCAGGAAATGTAATACATTTCTACCGCCGGGGCGAGCCTACCGCCGGGGCGGAAAATGTAGTTCATTTCTACCACCGGGGCGGTGGACCCGGAACTCGATTCCTGCAGTTCGCGAAGAACACAGAAAAATGCCAAATTTGGCTAAATTTTTTCACAATTCACCGATTAAATCACTACCCATTCATCATATATGTTATGAAATCAAAATCCATTACATACACAGTGATTTTAACATCACAGACAATCTAAACAACCAATTAAAGGTTAAAAATTTCACTGTTCATACTTTATTAACATGTTTTGATACAGTTAACGTAATTAATCACTGTGAATTCGTTTCTTAACCAATTCAATCCGTTTAACTTACATTTTCTTCGTTTTTACATGCATAAACATAATTAGTCATCAATTTAACCAATTAACATGCAAAACAAGTATCAATTTCATGCATTTAATCCATGTTTGTATATAACTACTCTGTAAATTCCAGAACTCTAATGTAAACATGATTTCATGGATTTAATTACTCTAAATCACATATAAACCATATAAAATAGATTTATGCATGCTTATAAACATTTAACATTAAGTTATTAAACATTTAGCCATTGAATTCAATTTACAGAGAATTCAAAAACGTACGTTCATGGAGAAATTAAAGAAAAACGTAATTAAGGACTTTTAATTTAAGGATTACCTTGATTAGATGCTTTAAACTATGCAAATAGATGAATCAATCTCTTCTTCCCTTCTCTAATTCTCTCAAATCTCTCTCTTTTTCTCTCTGTATCTCCAACTCAGATAAAAATAAAAACAATAATGATAATAATACGCACTAATAAAGTGGCAGAACATGGTGTCAGTTAATAACTGGCACCAACTCCCACTAAGGCCTCGTTTGGCTAACCCTTATAGGCTCCTTTTTGGTTTATTTTAATAAATTACTTATTATATAGTTTAATGTCACATAATTAATTAATTAAATAATCTCATTTAAATCCATTAAATAAAATAGAATAATTCTACATTAAATCACATAATCACATAAATAAAATTCTCCTTTATTAATAATGACAAATTATTAATCTTTAATTAATTATTAAATTAATTAGAAATAACATTATGCTTATTTAAATAATGCATTTAATCAAATAAACTCAATTAAACACATACTTTGAATATAAAAATTCTCCACATCAATTTAACTAATGTAACACATATAATTAAATTAATCTACCATACATTCATCAATTAATTATTTAATTCAATAATTAAATCATCGAAAAATATTTATTTAATTCAATAAATATTTAAATTAAATTACAAAAATTTCGTTCGTCATATCTTTCCCTCCTTAAAAGGATTCTGTCCCCAGAATCACGACCCAATTAATTCGTCCCATTACATTCTCCCCCCTTACAAAGATTCTGTCCCCAGAATCGCTACATGTAGACTAAGCAAATAGCTGTGGATAATTTCTCATCATCTGATCTTCGAGTTCCCACGTAGCTTCTTTAGTGTCGTGGTTCCTCCAGATCACCTTAACAGAAGGTATAATTTTATTTCTTAGCACTTGCTCTTTCCTGTCAACTATCTGAACAGGCTCTTCTTCGTAAGATAAATCTTTTTCAACTTGCAGGGGTTCATATTCTATAACGTGCTTGTAGTCGGGTTTGTATGGTCGTAACACCGAGACATGAAAAACATTGTGGATGTGTTCTAATGTCGGAGGTAAAGCTACCTCATACGCGACCTCTCCAACCCTTCGTAACACTTCAAAGGGTCCAATGAACCTCGGGCTCAGTTTTCCCTTCTTACCAAAACGAATCTTTCCTTTCTAGGGAGACACCTTCAAGAAAACGTAACTACCAGACTCAAACTCTCGATTCTTACGATGTTGATCGGCATATTTCTTCTACCTATCCCGAGCTGCTATCAATCTTGCCCTGATCACTTTGACGATTTCTGCAGTCTGTTGTACCAGTTTTGGTCCTAGCAATTGACGTTCGCCTACTTCATCCCAACATAATGGAGTTCTGCACTTTTTGCCGTACAACGCTTCGTAAGGCGGCATGCCAATACTTGCGTGGTAACTGTTATTGTAAGCAAATTCCACCAACGGTAGATGATCATCCCAATTTCCTGTGAATTCCATGATGCAAGCTCTCAACATATCCTCCAATGTTTGAATCATTCTTTCGCTTTGTCCGTCGGTCTGTGGATGATAGGCCGTACTCATACGTAATTGCGTTCCCATGCATTCCTGTAGTCATTTCCAGAAGTTCGATGTGAAGCGCGGATCCCTATCTGAGACAATAGATATTGGAACACCGTGCCTCGAAACAATCTCCTTTACATATAACTTCGCTAACTGATCCAAGTTGAATCTGATCTTGATGGGTAAGAAATGTGCTGATTTCGTCAGTCGATCTACGATAACCCAAACTGCGTCGAAACCTTTCTGAGTCGTCGGAAGACCTACTACGAAATCCATGGTGATATGTTCCCATTTCCATTCTGGGATTTCTAACGGTTGTAGTAACCCGCTTGGCCTCTGATGTTCTGTTTTAACTTTCTGACATGTCAAACATTTGGCTACACAATCGGCAACATCCCTTTTAATATTTGGCCACCAGAAATGCTGTCGGAGATCTTGGTGCATCTTTGTACTTCCATGATGAATCGAATATCTTGAATTATGAGCCTCGCTCAAAATTTCCTCCTTAACCTCTGGTACTGGCGGAACCCAAATTCTCCCCTTGAATCTCAATAATCCTTCATTATCTACTTTGAATTTCACTTCATCAGCTCTAGATATTCTTTTCCTGATTTTCTCACATTCTTTGTCCTGAATTTGTACTTCCTTAACCTTATCCACCAAAGTTGAACTGATTTTTAATTGAAATAATTTTTCGTCACACTCCTCCGGATATTTCACCTCCAACTCCAGTTTCGCTATTACTGTAATTAACTCCTGAGCGGTTAACATAAACAGTTTTTCCCGACCCTTCCTACTTAAGGCGTCGGCCACAACATTCGCTTTACCCGGATGGTATAAAATCTCGCAATCGTAATCTTTTATCAATTCCAACCATCTCCTCTGTCGCATGTTCAGATCCTTCTGTGTAAAAATATATTTCAAACTCTTGTGGTCCGTATATATTTCACACTTCTCCCCATAAATATAGTGTCTCCAAATCTTCAAAGCAAACACTACCGCAACCAATTCCAAATCATGGGTAGGATACCCCTTCTCGTAGTCCTTTAATTGTCGTGACGCATACGCAATGACCTTACAGTTTTGCATAAGCACACAGCCTAGTCCTTTACGCGAAGCATCACTATACACCACAAAATTACCTGTGCTATCCGGTAGAGACAACACAGGCGCCGTACTCAACCTCTTCTTTAATTCTTGAAAACTTTCCTCACACTTCTTCGTCCAAACGAACTTCACCGCCTTCCTAGTCAAATTCGTTAATGGAGTCGCAATTTTAGATAAATCCTGAATGAATGTTCTGTAGTAACCTGCCAATCCTAGAAAACTCCTTACTTCCAATGGTGTTTTCGGCTAATCCTAGTTAAACACTGCTTCAACCTTTGATGGATCCACCGAAATCCCATCCTTGTCAATCACATGTCCAAGAAATTGTACTCGCTCTATCCAGAATTCACACTTTGAAAACTTAGCGTATAACTTCTCTCTTCTTAACACTTCTAATGTCGCCTTCAAATGTTCTACATGCTCTTCTTTGTTTTTGGAGTAAATTAGAATATCGTCAATGAATACTACTACAAACTTGTCCAAAAACGGCTTAAACACCCTGTTCATTAAGTCCATGAATGCTGCAGGAGCATTCGTTAGACCAAATGACATCACCAGAAACTTATAGTGACCATAACGAGTCCTGAACGCTGTCTTCAGTACATCTTCCTTCCTTACCTTCAACTGATGATACCCACTCCTCAAATCTATCTTCGAGAAATATCTAGCTCCTTTCAATTGATCAAACAAGTCGTCGATTCTTGGCAACGGGTATTTATTCTTAATCATGACCTTGTTCAACTCTCTGTAATCAATGCAAAGTCGCATCGATCCGTCCTTCTTTTTAACAAACAACACCGGCGCTCCCCACGGTGATACGCTCGGCTGAATATAATTCTTATCTAAAAGTTCTTGCAGTTGTACCATCAATTCTTTCATCTCTACTGGGGCCATACGGTATGGAACCTTCGATATCGGGACAGTTCCTAGCACCAAATCGATTACAAATTCAACTTTCCTATCTGGCGGAAGCCCTGGAAAATCGTTTGGAAAGACGTCTACAAAGTCCCTTACGACAGGTATCTCTTCTAATTTCGAACTCTCTTTTCGAGTATCAACTATGTAGGCTAAGTATCCCACACATCCTTGTCTTAACAACTTCCTGGCCTGCATCATCGTCAGATAACTCTCTTGCCTAGGCAATTTACTGCCGTAAAATATTACCTTTGACGGAGTCATAAGGTTAATACGTTTCTTTTAGCAATCAATTATCGCTCCATAATTGAATAGCCAATCCATTCCCAAAATAATGTCAAATTCCCCAAGTTTGATTGGGATAAGATCTATAGTCATTACGTTTCCCTTAATGTCCACTCTACAGTTCTTATCGTACCTAACAGGAATTACCTCCCTATTCGCAATTTCTATGTTCAAAGGGTAATCTAATTCCTCCTTAGGCAAATCTAGATTCTTAGCAAAGTCATCGGATATAAATGAACAAGTAGCACCCGAATCAAATAATACATAAGCATCTATATTATTGATCGGAATGATACCTGACACCACATCGCGAGACTGCACGGCGTCTTGCACGGTCATGTTGAAAGTCCTGGCGGTAGGTCGGTTTGCTGGTGCTGATCCGGTTATAGTTAACGTGCCACCACCACTGTTTCCCTTATTTCCTCCTGTTTCTGCCCCTCCTGCTGCCTTCTTGGGACAATCCCTAGCCAAATGATCCTTTGATCCGCAAGTGAAACAAGCGCCCTTCTTTGGATTCGGACAATTCGGTGCTATGTGGCCTTCCTGACCACAATTGTAGCAAACCCTCTTCCCTTTCAGGCATATCCCTATATGATTCTTTCCGCATGTAACACACGCCTCCACCTTCTTCTTCTGACCTCCCTGTTGATTTCCAGCAGATCCATTGTCATTCCACTTCCTCTTCTGATTGTGGCCACCATTGTTACTACCACTTGCCTTGTTATTCTCATTTTCACCCTTCTTCTTCTTCTGTTCCTGATTATACTTAGTCAGAGCATCGCTCCCACCTTTTGCCATAATCGCCTTTTTTAAAACTCCGGCAAAAGTGTTCAATTAGAACATTGACACCTTGCTGTACAACCACGGCTTCAATCCCTGTTCGAATCTCCTCGCCTTCCTTTCATCGGTGTTTACTTGGTAGGTTGCGAACCTAGCCAACTCGTTAAATTTTGCTGCGTACTCCGGTACAGTCATGGTACCCTATTTCAGCTCTAGAAATTGAATCTCCATCTGGTTAAGCGAGCTCGTCGGAAAGTACATCTCAAAGAACATCTCTTTAAACCTATCCCATGCGATTACACCCTGACCTCCTCGAACCTTATTCGCTTGCCACCAATAGCTGGCCTCTGACTTAAGTATGAACATTTCAAAGGCAGTCTTTTGGTCATCACTAACCCTAGCAACGTCAAATACTTTCTCCATTTCCATCACCCAAGTTTGGGCTTCAATCGGGTTTAGGGAACCCCTAAATTCTGGCGGTCCTACCACTTTGAAATCCTTAAATGACGTCACTGGTGGAGCTTGCGGCTGATTCGCAAGTGCTCCAGCCAAAAGGTTCACCAACTGCTGTACAAGATTAGCATTGGCGTCGTTGTTGTTATTGGTAGAGCTCTCCTGAGCTTGTTGACGTGGTTGGCATCTCGGCGGCATTTTCTGTTCAAGAATATGCGCTTATTAGATCATCACTCAATTTCTTAAGTGTTCAACATTTAACTCAAACAATTCAGGTTAAACATTTAACATATAACACATGTCAAATAAACTTTAATATTTCATTCATTCAAAAGTCTTAAACATATAAAGATAACATCACTGCTATTTACATCAACTATCCCGAGATCAAACAATCTTCAGGATTAAATAGTCATATTCCATTGTGTATAATCACGCTGGAATTTACATCACTAGCTACCATAAATATTTACACATATACTTCAATACGTCTCTTATCACGGCCAACTAAGGCATCGAACTGCCTTCCTACATTCTTCCTCCATGATACGGAACGTCGTCCTGCGATCCAACATGTACCATGGCAAGTCCTCGAACTGAACTAGATAGTGGAGAACTCGATCCTGGGCCCTATCAATCGCTGTCTGAAAAGTGTAGTCTGTCTCCTTGATCTTAGCCCTCTTGGCCCGTTCGCCTTCTTCAGAAATTTCTGCACGTCGAGCGGTATTCATCCAAACATCCTCTGCTCTAGCACGTTCCGCTGACTCCTCACTCAGATCATTCTTCAATTTCTCGATTTCAAGTTTTATTTTCTCATTCTCAACTAACAGGTCTTCCTTTTGGCTTTCTGCTTGAACTAACTTCCATTCTACATCTCCAAGACGTATATCAAGATCCTAAATTTTCTCATTCTTCTGATCTATAAGAGTCTGGCGTCTATTTGCCAGTCCCTCCAAGTCTTTGACTCTATCTTGTAACTCTATGGTACGGTCATACAACACATCGTACATCTCGACATCGATAGAGGTAAGGGGTAACTCCTCGGGATCCTCATCATCCTCCTCAGCCTCTACCTCTACCTCCTTAGACTCAGAATCCTCCTCTGGATAAAACTGTGACGCCCCCAAATTCGGGTTACCTTAACCTCGGGTCTGGTGCATCACTGTGCCACTTATATATCAATCTAACAATAGCTTAATGTGGAATAATAAAATATTTACATTGATATAATATAAATATTGTCGTCCCAAGCCTCGAAACCATAACTAATACATCATCTTACTATATGAATGTAATTACAAGATTATTACAACATGTTCCCATCAAATCCTAGGTACGAAGACCTTATCTAATACATCATTTATTAATCATTACAAATTTAATTCTATTCCTGTTGTACATAGCAGTACTTTACAACGATAAGTATTAAAACTTACCATATCACTCTTCATTACAATACCAGATTTCGTAACCTTTAAATACTACACTTATGATCAAGGTTGAATAAATACCATAATCCTTTATACAACATCATCATCCTTCTAGTTTACTGAGCAATTAAATTACATAATCGTATTATAACTACTATAATGGATAACCTCCATTTCATACTCAAGGTTTACATAATCTAATTCACAAACATTGCATACCATTATCACGGCAAAATAATTACAACAAAGAAACATTTAGCAACCTTCCTGTTTCCATGTGTCTCTAATCCTTACCACCACGATATCAAGATAATTGCATTGCAACGTAAATCTGTAAAAGTTTTATTTTTGCAAGAATGAGCACGACGGCTCAGCAAAAACTAACAGTTTTCACATTTCATGCTTCACGTAACACATAAGTTTGCATTTTATCCATGCATCAAGATTCTCATACTATGCATCTTACTCATGCGTTATAAATCTTATACAATTCATCTATATATATGCATCATGCATCTCATAGCATACCTCATGCATCTCACATTGTATATTTACAATAATTCAAGTTCCACATAGAACAATATAGTCACATAGTTACACATTGTGCACACTTTAAATCATGCTCGCATATAATCCACATAATAGTGAAAAATTTAATAATTAAGTCGTGTACGTCAATACAATTAAACAAGTTAACAAGTTACTGAAAGAACTTGCCTTAAGCGTTCCTTGCTAAATTATGATGGCTCGTCCTTCAAATATCTTACACAATTTATTTAACAATAAAATACCAATTAGCCACTAAAAAGGCTTCATACATTGGTTTACATAAAAATAATTCTTATCTCATATTGTTCGCGCATTATAAATTAATAAATGCGATTAACTCTAAAATATTTCTCGGCGTCGCGTCATTTGAAAACGTTACGACCATTATCAACATCAATCCTTATTGGTTACATTAACCCCATTCCATATCTTATAATATTCGTTTAATTTGAATCGAAACACTATTTAAGTTCATTAACACTTTACACGGTGTTTTGACGTTTATACGTCACACGCCTAATTCGTCTCTTTTGCATAAGTTTAGCATGCTCCTACATTGGGATACAACACTCCATAATATTTCATTCTTATAAGAAACAAAATATTAAACAAGGTTATACACACTTATTACGGTATTACGACGTTTGCACGTCCATACGCCAAACTTGTCTACTCGAATGCCCAAGCCACACGCGTTTGCGCACGCTCATTCGAATTGTCTAATACTCAATGGTAAATGCTAAGTATCATTATAAATCATAATAATCATTTTTTAGAACTTAGAACATCATTTAACATTGTCGGAAGCATTATGAGTGCTTACGCGCGTGCCCGACACTCTCCGATTGCTCCCAAAAACACATCAGTCATACAAATGGTCAATTTGGGAATTGCTCCCGACCTCAAATGGAAAAACGTAAAGAATGAAAGTTTTAGGTCTACTCTTCTTCTTTCCAAATCATCTTGAATCAACTCAATCCGAGTTCGTATGAGAAAGTTATGCTCATTTTACTAAAGGACGTCAGAGCTATTTTGCACAGTCTCTTGACCAGCGCCTAGGCGCTCAAAAATGGCCTTTGAGCAGCACCTAGGCGCTCTCTCACAGTAGCTGACCTCGTGGCCGATGCCTAGCCAAGCGCCTAGGCGCTTGGCCTGAACCTCCCAGCCCGTTTTCTTCCCGGATGCTCTGTTTTTGATGTTCTAGACCTACCTTGCTTCCAACCACCATAACTCCTTCTATACACGTTCAAATTGGTCCGTTTCGGACTCTATGGACTCCTAAGACATAGAGATACAACATATCAAAAATTTAGAGTTATCAATTAACAATAACATGGCCAAATCTTAGGCCAAAGTATCAAGTCGCACTTTATTTCGTGTTCTTGGTGTTCTTCGTGTTATTCACAAAAATCTTTGTTTAACTCTTTTTTACTCCATTCCAACTGGGTTATTCTCATAACCCGTGGAACTACAATATCATTCCAACAAACAAATTAACCCAGCACAAAATCAAAGCTACATATCCTCTAAAATTCGTCCGAAGGTCCAAAGTTCCATTTTTGTCCAATGTTCATCCTTTAAGCCAAAGTTCAGATTTTTGTTCGTTTTTGTTCCACTTTAATGGTGTTAATAGCTTATATACCTCTCAACAACATTAATCAACAACCACAAACAACAACAACAACAACAAGAATCGCCAGAAAAATCATCCGCGAGCTTACAAGCTCTAAAAACCAAAAACTTTGGAAAATCTTTTACAAAACTCAAATGAATTGTATTTAATGAGATATTATCTCTGTAAATCTCTTATAGATGATAAAGAAGCTAGCTAGGGTTTATTAGAGTTGCTTGAAGCTCTTCTTCTTCTTCTCCTCCACCCGTGCTCTCTTCTTCTTCTCTTTCTCTTCTTCTTCTTTTCTTTTATGGTAACTCTCTTCTCTCTCTCACTCTCTCAAACCTCTGCAGATTATTCTCTCTCTATATCTAAATCTTCTGCAGCTAGACTAGGAAAGGAATGAGAGAGAATGGAGACAAATAAGGGCTGAACATTTGCTTCGGGAGAAGAGGGAGAGAAATGAAATGGGTGTTCCACCCAAACACTTAGAAAATGAAGTAGAGAGAAATGTTGCACCAATTTGAAATTCAATACATTGAATTTTGAGAGTGCCCAACATGATGTTGGCACATACCCTCTCTCCCATTGGCTCAAGAAATAATTTGGTCTCCAAATGAAATAACACAATAAATATTACCCGAAAATTCACTTTTTATATCCGAAAACTCCCACTTTTGTACCAAATTTGGTAAATAACTCTACCCAAAATTAAAATGGGTACTTTCATAAAATATTGGGACGCGTAAAAATAATTATTATGGGGTTTGTCCATTTATTCGGAACACCCATATAATACATTTTGGATACGGATAAAATCATGTATCAGCTCGAATAAAATTTCCGACGCTCGAAAAAATTATTCCTTCGCATACACATCTTAATGAAATAAATAGAAATCGAAAAGACGTAAAAATATTTGGCATGAATAGTGTCGTGAATAGTGCCCCGGGAAACGTGCCCCGTGAATAGTGATTTAGCGATTTTTCGCGAGATTAATTATTCACTCCTACGGTTCAACAACGCGAAAAAAATTCATACATTCACATCATTCGGGTTATAAAATAACCTTAAAGGACATCATATAAAAATAATATTTAATCCATTTAATAATATTAATAAACCCAAATTACAAGGGTATTCACGATTCGCGATTGCTGCTCTTCCCGATTAACTCCCCATAATCATGTACATCAATGTACATATATCCCACCCATAATTTGGGTTAGTGCCTTTACCACAAATAACTCGTTCAATAATATTATCCTTCAACTATTTATTTAATCAAATAAATAGTATTCTAGCGATATTCCTCGAAACCAGCAAATTAGCTTATACGAAAACTTTCGTACTTACTAATTATCGTCTACACATAGTCTAGGTTATAATATAACCTTTAAACACTTACCACATAATATTATCAATAAAAGTCTATTTTATTCAATAATATTCATAAGCTTGAATTACCAAGCTATCCATGACTCACGATCGTTACAATAATTAACTATTAACTCATTCATTCTGAATCTATGTATATATTTCATACTTATATATATACATATTAAGCTCACCAAATAAATCACATAAATGTATATAACACACACACACACACACACACACACACATATATATATATATATATATTCAAACTCGAATCATAATAAAAACTATTCTATATTAAATTCTTATTATAATTATTCTCGAAAATTCGGGTTGTCACATCCTTCCCTCCTTATAAGGATTCCGTCCTCGGAATCACAAATATAAAACCTCTTTTACTCGGTTTTCGTCTAATTTCTTCCGAAATTTTATCGTTGAATAATTTCAACGTATTACTATAACATAGGTTTTGTATTACCTATTTCATCCACTTCCTTAACAAATTATTGTAGATTTTATTCTATATCCTTTATCAAACTCAATTATACTCTGAGTACTATCCTTTTTTTTTTAACCCATCAATTTCCTTTATGGAATTCATCCATTCTTCTAAGAATTTCATCCTCGAAATTACAACATCTTCATCTTTGCTCATTCTACCATCATTCTCTCTAAGAATTTCACTTCTTATTTTCGGAATTTCATCCGCTTCCTCCAGGAAATATTAATCCCATAATTACTATCATGCTCATATCATTCATTCATACAGACTTTCAACAAAGCTTTACGCTTTCCTCTTTCAAAGATTCATTTAGAATCGTCGCATTCTACGACTACTTCTTTCTTGGGAAAATCACCCTTTTCACATTTAATTTCCAGAATAATGGAATATCTTTCAGGAGTTTTCAACAATTGTTCGATAATTGTGAAATAGTATGAATCATTGAGTGGCCACCATGGCACTTACCTCTTACATGAATTACTAATATTGGATGCTGAGTGATCATTAAGGACCAAGAACACATACTAGAATCACCAGAAATTCATCTGATAACCCAACATACTAGAATCACCAGAAATTCATCTGATAACCCAACATACTAATACAATAGGTGATCAGCCTACTGTACCCGGGGTCATGCATAACCCCTTTTACATACTATTTGCGCGCGCAGTCGGACTTTCCCGACATAAAAAATATTACCCTTTCTATGAGGGTTGTTCATCTCAGCAGATATAAAAGCCCGCACCAACACAATTTGGTTTGGAAAACATTCTCAAAGAATTCTTGAATTTCATAATCATATTTCAACATTCGTCTAGCCGAATCAAATAGCTTAGACTCACATCAACGGTTCGGACATCAATCAAAATATTTTAGCCAACTCAATTGGCATACTTTTTCATACTTTAAAGAAAACAAAAATTATTTTATGACGTCATGATACTGCACTGTTTCTACAGTCCGTTGAGGATTCCGTCATTTTGTAACTTTGTCATACTACATCATACCATAGTGGGCTGACGATCCTATGATCACATCCAACACTAAGTTAATCTGCATTGATGACTCCATCATCTGTCATTCTACACCAGGTTCCATGATGCATTGATGACTATTTAGAAATACATTTTGATATTTTCAAATCATTTTGCCTAGCTGGAGCAATTAGCATAGACATATAAATAATAGTACATTTAAAAATCACTGGTCCAGTAATCTGGCCCCATACATTTTTCGAAGAGCAAAAGTGCAAATATCAACACGATGTCAATAAATTCGAAATCTAGCATAGTTAGAAGATTTGGAATATCTAGTTCTCCTCATCAACTTTAATTTCTCTTCAATGCATCATTACTTAATAATTCTATCTATTTATAACATCACCAATGTTCATCATTTTGAGAATTCACAATTCTCGCTCTACAACTTTCCTATACCCCAGTATAGTTCATCAAACTTACCACACATTATGAGTTCAGGAACTTGCCACAATAATATGAGTTTAGGAACTTGTCCTAGCAATACGTAGTCCAAGAACAAATCAAGGACTGTCTATACACTTAGGGGCTCAAAACATACCATACGATTATGAGTCACAAACTTACCATAAGTATGAGTTTTAAGAACTCGCACCTAATCTTAATATTCTCTAACTATCAAATATAGACATGAGAAAAGAATCACCTTCTTACCATATATATATTGATAGCGCAATACCAACATTTCAACGATTATCAATGTGATAAACTAAGTAGTGTTAAACAAAGCACAAAACCCCTGCCCATACAAAGGCTTGTACAACTCAGCTATCACATGAGTCCTCAATTGAAATCCCATAAAATTACAGTTTTCTCTTTGCTCAATACGAATTTTCTTTAATCCGTATTTATCATCTCTAACTCTTCTTGAGTTTCTATCGTACTATTTCATAGTACCTTCTCTTTATAGCGTCAGGCTATAACTTTCCATTCGTTTAACAGATTATTAATTATTCTACAAGTTAATCCGATCGCGTCGTGATCTTATTCCTTAATCGCTTTACATTACGATATTTCATACCTAAGATCTTCCTTACCCTTCTCTCTAATCATAATATATGATTTTTATGCATCTTTATCTTACAAACCTCGTCTATCTATCAACACTTGTCATCTTTATCACTGGAGTCACGTAACTCCTAATTCTCATCTTTTATAACTCTTCAAGATTCTTCTTTGAATCTTTTTGTTTATGACTTAATTCCTTTCTTTAGGAATTTTCTAAATTTATTCCTTATCGGTCAAACTCTATCCGAGTTTATTCTTTATCATTCCATCTTTCTAATCTCAAGTTATAGCCTAAGGTACTCTTACCTAAGGTTTATAACCTATAGCTTTGATACCAACCTGTGACGCCCCCAAATTCGGGTTACCTTAACCTCGGGTCTGGTGCATCACTGTGTGTTGTCCGATTTATATAATGACAAATATGCGCAAGTATACGCGGTCAACAAGTAATAAAGAGTAAGTAGAGTATCGATCCCACGAGGAATTATTACTAGTCTTTTCCAAATACTAATCTTTTATCATCTCAATCTTATTTAAACAAATGATAATTGTTTTTGTTGTTTTGCATTAACGAAGATAACAAATAATCAAAGAACTATGGAAAGCTTTAATATAATGAAATCCAATAATAACAAGTCTAAGATTGTAATTTTCCCCAACACTTCATTTGAATGTCCTAACTCTCTCTTTTCAACTAGTTAAATCACAAGAATTGTTATCCGAGAAATCTCTAGTATGTCTAAGCCTCTCTCGATGGTCAAATACGTATTCCCCATTACGGTGTATAGATATATCTCTATTCTACACACTAGAAAGATTCTCATATCAAGAACAATTAGTAAGGTGTATGTCACAAAACCTCATTAACTACTCCATCAATTACTAACTTTCACAATAGAAATCATTAAGCATGGATTCTCCAAAGGATACATGTGGTATTTAGGAATATGTCTATCCTAAATACAATCAAATTATCCATTCATGGGGGTAATAAATAAAACACACGTCACTTAATTTCATAAATTACCCATAGGAATATCTAATTTTCACATGATATCATAACAAGGTCTCAACCTATACTTCCTCTCTCAATTCCATATAAGTTCCTAAGGTAATTATTAGTTAGGTAATTAATATATAAAGCACAAATTATGATATCCAATCACAAATAATTAACCAACATCAAAGAGAGAGCATTCAATTCAAACTATGTATTGGGTTCCATTGAAATCTTAGAAAACAAGTTCTAGGTCATGGTAACTACAAATAACATCATATTCAATTTATACATCATGTTGGATTACAAAATAGAAGGGAAAACTAGAGATAAAACCACTTTTGTAGATTTTCATATGATGTTTGATGGATTGATGATGAACCCTAGCTTCTCCTCCATGGTTTTGCAATCTTTGATGCTTTATCTCCTTGGCCTTGCTTGATTTAGCTTGATTTTAGCACTTTGGCCCTCTAATTTGATGTATTGTGTAGCCTCCTCTCCCTAGAGTTGCTGATTTCTATCTAGAATATATTGATATTTCGTGCCTTCAAGAGCTGATATAAGTCCCTGGATGCCTAACCTAGCTTAGTACACCAAAATAGACCAAAATCCCGCACATTTTAGCTTTCTGCTACAGGCGAGCTCTCCCCGGCAAGGATTTGGCCTAAGTTTTCTCGCCCCGGCGCGAACTCGCCGCGGCGAGGAATTGTGTAGGAAATTCCCGCCCCGGCGAGCTCAGGTAAAATGGCCATAACTTCTTCGTCCGAACTCAGATTTAGGCAATTCAAGAGGCTACGGAACGCTGAGAAGTACCTCTACAACTTTCATAGCTGGAGCTTGACGAGCTACAGGATGTAGCAAGGCTCAAATTGAGCCCGAAGCAACTGCTGCGTAAATTCCATGTCAAATCCGACGGTAAAATGACCATAACTCTCTCATACAAACTTCAAATTGGATGATTCAAGATGTTCAGGAAAGCTAAGATCAAAATCTACCACTTTTGTTCTTTGAGTTTTGAGAGATTCGGATTGAAACATGGGTGTAATTAAGAAACAAGCAGCTGAAATGCCAAATTCACGCCGAAAACGCATTGATCCCAAGGGCTTTTATTTCAATACCTACAAAACAACGTAAAAACACATAAAAGCACACAAATACATATAAAAGTAATACAAAACTACATTACACAACAATAAGATAAAAACACATAAAATCAAACGAAATAGCTAAAGACTTACAAATTATTAAGGCTAAAAGTACCCAAATTGTGTATATAAAATACACTCATCAAATACCCCTAAATTTAAACCTTTGCTTGTTCTCAAGCAAAACACACAAACTATAAAAATTAAACATTCCTAAATAAAAACTATCTTGAGCAATGAGTTAATAAGCTAACCAATGGTCTCAAAGCATAAACACAATAAAATTCAAGGAAACTTTCAAAACGTTGCAAGTCTAGAATTACAATTAGCTAGTCATAGTTTGCTTTAGGTCCCTTCCGTGTGTGTGTGAGTACCCAATAGCACTAAACCAATCAAGCTCGAATGAAGCTATGCAACCACATTACCTTATGAAATAATCAAAATAAACCCCGAAACAACATGCTTAACACATCACTCAATACAAAGGTATACAAATGGCAATTTTTAAAAATTTGAAATCAAAAGACTCTAGGTAAGTACATTTTATGCTCCATCTTATCCTAAGTCAACTTTTGTGGGTGAGTGCGTTTTGCGCTCCATCTCAACTCAACGCAAGATTTGAAATATACAATTTTCTTTCTTTAATCACAATTATAAGAGAGTGCGTTTTACGCTCTATCTCCCCTATGCATGTGTCCATGAGTGAGTGCGTTTTACGCTCTATCTCAACTCACCACATGACCATCAATTCAAACACAACAAATTTGGACACCTTGCTTCGAGTGATGTTTAAACGAGTTCTAGAGTTTATAGATATTTCCCACAAGCATTCGGTTATAAAAGCTTTCACTAAGCATACAACTAACTCAATACTCATGGGTAAGTGCAAAAGAGTGAAAGGACGCATAAGCAAAACAATAACCACAATAACGATTAAGCACAAATACTAGAAACATTTATCCATTTTCCATGAGTTAGAAACTATTCAATCAACTTCTTATCATAGACCATGAATTGTAGTTCAAATCAAATTAAAACAATGCTCAAGAGACACGTCTTAAAAATAATTTTTTTTTTCAAAATAGCAAACAAACATTAAAATGGACAAATAACTAACATATGCTATGTAACTATGGTCTCAATACCATATGATCCACCCCCAAACTCAAAGTGAACAACGTCCTCATTGTTTATAAGATAAAGAAATGAAAACTGAGAACTTCCCTGATTGGCCAAGCATCATGCTCGACCATAGCCTTCTAAACATTTGAGTCTGATGGTGGATAAACTGGAAATGGTTGTAGCTCAAGAACATGCATTGGGGCGGCATTCAGATAATAACCAAGCAATTCCTTACCAAACAATGCTCAATCAGGCCAACATTCTTTTAGACAATTCGTTGACTACGTGATGTGCACTGATTAAAATTCTTCATCAAATACCTCCCCCAAACTCAGTTTCAACAAAAATTGCTAAGTTATTGTAATATTCAATCAAATCATAGCAATGAATAACCCAAAATCCTCCAATCGAGCCAACACAAACTCAATTGAGTAACCAATCTACATTTATCCAAATTTGACAGTGCATGATTACCCAATACAAATCCAAGTACAACAGTTTAACTAACCAAGAAAACCCATCACAATTGACAAATTTATTTTACTTGTATGCAAAAATTAGAGTGAGTACCTTGCTTTGTGTTGGCAAAAGAAGTTGTTCGTTTAGTACCTTCAATTTGGAGATGAATCCTTTTGAATGCTCAGTGGGTTAAGATGAATCTATGTGGGAGAGGGGAAGAATGAGTTCGGAAGTGTGAATGACAATACAATCCGGCTTGCGAAGAAATAAATTTTTTTTTTAGCTCGCCGGGGCGAGAAAATCATGCCTTGTGAGCTCGCCTGGGCGAGCTTGCGCCGGGGCGAGAATTTTGTACTGCGTTTTGCCGCCGGGGCGAGCTCACGCCGGGGCGAGAATTTTGTACTGCATTCTGCCGCTGGGGCGCCAACTCCCTGTATCCTAAAACTTGATTTTTCACAATTCAAGGTAATGGCCATCCTCAACACACCCAACCTAATACAATGCAATATACCAAGCATACATTAGACAATTTGAGCGAAGAATGGTCCTATAAAGCAACTCAAACTCACAAGATAAACTAAAAAAAACACATACATTTAAAACTTAGAAACTTAAAAATTTTAAACTTGCGAAATTGAAATATAACAACTAAACATAAAGGATACGGATAGAGATAATGGGCTGCCTCCCATCAAGCGCTTGGTTTATAGTCCTTGACCTGACTAACTTCCTGTTTTTATCCAATTCCCCTTCGATAATTGAGGAACCCACCATCCATTGATAGCCATGTAATATTTGAGGGTTTCTCCTCAGTAAGAGTCATTGTTTCAAGTTCACCTAGCTTGTTACTTTTAGGAACAATCTCATTTAAGAGATTCACATAACTAGGCGTTTGCTCTATTGTGTCTGTAAAAGGAATGTTGAATTGAAGATCTTCAAACACAAAAGAATTTTCAGCTTTTTTCTCTTGGACCCCTAATTCATCATACCATGGGTTCAAATTTATGTTAGCTCCATTGTCACATAGAGCCTTGCCTAAGACATGACTACCAATTGGGCACGAGACTGCAAAACCGACTGGATTCTGGAACTTTGGTGGAGAAGGCACTTGGGGTATTAATACAATCGGCTCATCTTTGTTGGAACTCAAAGCTGGATCCTCGGCCTCCTTTTCCCGCTCCCCACTTGTCTCCCCACTTTCGACATCTTGTGGCTCATCCGGTTGCAGATTTGGCATGGGTCGCCCATCAATCTCAGGAACCATGTCATTGGGCCATTCACCTGTATAGCTATCGTTGAAGGCGATAATAAGCTGTCCCATCTGGTTCTCAAGATTTCGAATTGACATTTCCTGACTTTTCAACATCTCCTCATTCGAAGCCATGATCTTGGACACAAGTTCCTCAAAGTTTGACATCTTCTCTTCTTGTGGCAATGGAGGTGGACATGAGAATTCTGGTGCAACAACTGGACTTGGAGCATAGTATTGATCATCATAATTGTAGCTCGATGTAGAATCCGGGTGATACCCCAAATCTTGGTGATAATCGGGATAAGCATAGCTATTGAGGTAATCACCACTGTAATGTACCGGCCCAAAACTGACAGTGCATTTATGACTCGGATGATTGTCAGCACAATAATCACAAGTAACTGTTATACCTTGAGTGATCTCTGCTACTAAAGCATCCAACTTCCTCGATAGTGTTTTAAATTGTGCTAACAATGTAGAAAATGCATTGAGTCCATCAATCCCAGTTTCCATTTGTTGAGTCATACTCGTGTAGGGCCATTGATCAACAAAGTCATCCATGGGGTACCTCGTAAAGCATTAAAACATAAAAATGTTAAAATAAAGTAAAAACAAATTTATATACAAGTTTAAATTAAGACTAATTTGATTATGACTAATATTGGAAAAACACTAGAAAAATAATTCCCCGACAACGGCGCCAAAAACTTGTTGTCCGATTTATATAATGACAAATACGCGCAAGTATACGCGGTCAACAAGTAATAAAGAGTAAGTAGAGTATCGATCCCACGAGGAATTGTTACTAGTCTTTTCCAAATACTAATCTTTTATCATCTCAATCTTATTTAAACAAATGATAATTGTTTTTGTTGTTTTGCATTAATGAAGATAACAAATAATCAAAGAACTATGGAAAGCTTTAATATAATGAAATCAAATAATAACAAGTCTAAGATTGCAATTTCCCCCAACACTTCATTTGAATGTCCTAATTCTCTCTTTTCAACTAGTTAAATCACAAGAATTGTTATCCGAGAAATCTCTAGTATGTCTAAGCCTCTCTCGATGGTCAAATACGTATTCCCTATTACGGTGTATAGATATATCTATATTCTACACACTAGAAAGATTCTCATATCAAGAACAATTAGTAAGGTGTATGTCACAAAACCTCATTAACTACTCCATCAATTACTAACTTTCGCAATAGAAATCATTAAGCATGGATTCTCCAAAGGATACATGTGGTATTTAGGTATATGTCTATCCTAAATACAATCAAATTATCCATTCATGGGGGTAATAAATAAAACACACGTCACTTAATTTCATAAATTACCCATAGGAATATCTAATTTTCACATGATATCATAACAAGGTCTCAACCTATACTTCCTCTCTGAATTTCACATAAGTTCCCAAGGTAATTACTAGCTAGGTAATTAATATATAAAGCACAAATTATGATATCCAATCACAAATAATTAACCAACATCAAAGAGAGAGCATTCAATTCAAACTATGTATTGGGTTCCATTGAAATCTTAGAAAACAAGTTCTAGGTCATGGTAACTACAAATAACATTATATTCAATTTATACATTATGTTGGATTACAAAATAGAAGGGAAAACTAGAGATAAAACCACTTTTGTAGATTTTCATATGATGTTTGATGGATTGATGATGAACCCTAGCTTCTCCTCCATGGTTTTGCAATTCTTGATGCTTTAGCTCCTTGGCCTTGCTTGATTTAGCTTGATTTTAGCACTTTGGCCCTCTAATTTGATGTATTGTGTAGCCTCCTCTCCCTAGAGTTGCTGATTTCTATCTAGAATATATTGATATTTCGTGCCTTCAAGAGCTGATATAAGTCCCTGGATGCTTAACCTAGCTTAGCACACCAAAATAGACCAAAATCCCGCACATTTTAGCTTTCTGCTACAGGCGAGCTCGCCCCGGCGAGGATTTGGCCTAAGTTTTCTCGCCCCGGCGCGAACTCGCCGCGACGAGGAATTGTGTAGGAAATTCCCGCCCCGGCGAGCTCAGGTAAAATGACCATAACTTCTTCGTTTGAACTCGGATTTAGGCAATTTAAGAGGCTACAGAACGCTGAGAAGTACCTCTACAACTTTCATAACTGGAGCTTGATGAGATACAGGCCGTAGCAAGGCTCTTGAGCCCGAAGCAACTGCTGCGTAAAATCCATGTTAAATCCGACGGTAAAATGACTATAACTCTCTCATACGAACTTCAAATTGGATGATTCAAGATGTTCTGGAAAGCTAAGATCAAAATTTAGAACTTTCGTACTTTGAGGTTTGAGAGATTCGGATTGGAACATGAGTGAAATTGAGAAACAAGCAGCTGAAATGCCAAATTCACGCCGAAAACGCATTGATCCCAAGGGCTTTTATTTCAATACCTACAAAACAACGTAAAAATACATAAAAGCACACGAAATAGCTAAAGACTTACAAATTATTAAGGCTAAAAGTACCCAATTTGTGTATATAAAACACACTCATCACTGTGCCACTCATATATCAATCTAACAATAGCTTAATGCGGAATAATAAAATATTTACATTGATATAATATTAATATTGTCGTCCCAAGCCTCGAAACCATAACTAATACATCATCTTACTATATGAATGTAATTACAAGATTATTACAACATGTTCCCATCAAATCCCAGGTATGAAGACCTTATCTAATACATCATTTATTAATCATTACAAATTTAATTCTATTCCTGCTGTACATAACAGTACTTTACAACGATAAGTATTAAAACTTACCATATCACTCTTTATTACAATACCAGATTTCGTAATCTTTAAATACTACACTTATGATCAAGGTTGAATAAATACCATGATCCTTTATACAACATCATCATCCTTCTAGTTTACTGAGCAATTAAATTACATAATCGCATTATAACTACTATAATGGATAACATCCATTTCATACTCAAGGTTTACATAATCTAATTCACAAACATTGCATACTGTTATCACGGCTAAATAATTACAACAAAGAAACATTTAGTAACCTTCTTGTTTCCATGCGTCTCTAATCCTTACCACCACGATATCAAGATAATTGCATTGCATCGTAAATCTGTAAAAGTTTTATTTTTGCAAGAATGAGCACGACGGCTCAGCAAGAACTAACAATTTTCACATTTTATGCTTCACGTAACACATAAGTTTGCATTTTATCCATGCATCATGATTCTCATACTATGCATCTTACTCATGCGTTATAAATCTTATACAATTCATCTATATATATGCATTATGTATCTCATAGTATACGTCATGCATCTCACATTGTATATTTACAATAATTCAAGTTCCACATAGAACAATATAGTCACATAGTTACACATTGTGCACACTTTAAATCATGCTCGCATAAAATCCACATAATAGTGAAAGATTTAGTAATTAAGTCGTGTACGTCAATACAATTAAACAAGTTAACAAGTTACTGAAAGAACTTGCCTTAAGCATTCCTTGCCAAATTATGATGGCTCATCCTTCAAATATCCTACACAATTTATTTAAAAATAAAATACCAATTAGCCACTAAAAAGGCTTCATACATTGGTTTACATAAAAATAATTCTTATCTCATATTGTTCGCGCATTATAAATTAATAAATGCGATTAACTCTAAAATATTTCTCGGCGTCGTGTCGTTTGAAAACGTTACGACCATTATCAACATCAATCCTTATTGGTTACATTAACCCTATTCCATAGCTTATAATGTTCGTTTCATTTGAATCGAAACACTATTTAAGTTCATTAACACTTTACGCGGCGTTTTGACGTTTATACGTCACATGCCTAATTCGTCTCTTTTGCATATGTTTAGCATGCTCCTACATTGGGATACAACACTCCATAATGTTTTATTCTTATAAGAAACAAAATATTAAACAAGGTTATACACACTTGTTGTCGACGCCGGGTTTTCTCTTTCTAGTCTTTTCCAATTTTAGCCTTTTGATTTAATGATTCTTTGGAAAAGATCGGCATTGATGTCGACGGGATTTTGAAAGATCGTTTTTTATGATGAGCCAATTAACCAGAGTCGCCAGTTGGTATATTTGAAATGGATGTACCAACTCATCCGAGTTTTCGTTTTTTTATAAATCGCTGGCTCATGTGTGACTCCGAATTAAATGGTCTGCGAATCGAGATTCATAGAGTTCGGGGGCTTGCTTAAGCGAGGGGAAGGTGTTAGGCACCCCCCGACTTCCGTGAAATACGGTTACCGCAATCTTGATGCTTTTCCTATGCTTTAATTCATAAAACGTGTATGCGTGCGTGTGTGTGTGTGCGTGCCTAAATGAATGTTGTGGTGAGTTTGTATGAAAGAATCATTTGGATTTTTAGGAAAAATCGTGCTTTAGTTTTGAGAGTGCTTAAAAATGTCTTTTCGATATTTACGAGAAAACCCTATTTTCTTATTGAGAATGATTTGATTTTAAATTGACAAAAGCTATGAGATTTTTATTAAGTGTTTGTTTTGATAAAACATGAGTTTGTTAAACCTTAGCCAAAATAGGAATCGAGATTTATACGTTGCTTTTATAAATGATAGGCAATTTCTAGAATCTCTTTCGCCCTATGTATCAAGGTTTAGTAAAACGTTTATTTCTCTTTATAAAACCATTTTTTGTGACATTTGGAAACAACTTCCTTTTAGCTTTCTCGTAACATAGGAATCGACTTTCATTAGCACTTCCAATTTTTAGCCTCGTGATGCTAATATCCTACTTCGATTAATTTTAGCAAAATCTTGATTGTTTTGGCTTTGAAATCCTTTTGTTGGGTGTTACAAGTCGAACTAAATATCAAACGCGTAGGGGGCTATTCATGGGCATGTAAGCCATCAAAATATCCCCTAACGCCAACAATCACATATTTTACTATTACGGGGCCTTAAACCCGATTCTCGCTCTAGCGTCGTTTTAAGGCCCAACGATTACATGTTACAACAAAACGAGTACCTTGTATCTATTACATATGTCGAAACGTCCATCATCGGATTTGGACCACGGGGTCGCATTCCTAGGCTCACACCCAAGATTACTACATACCCGCAAAATGAATATTACGAAACTAAACAACACGGATTTGCCTAGTACACCATGACATCCGAAAATGATAATCTAAATAAATTACATCCAATAAATCACCATAAATAAGCTAGAAATTACACCAATTGGATTTCCTCGGGTTATTAGGAAGAATTTTGTCCCGATGGAACCCTCACTAATAATCCCTAATCCGTGATTTCACATCAATGTTCAAGAACAACTACATTCAAAATAATTCGGATGATAAAAAGCTTGGCAAAAATGGTATAACAAAATGCTAAAACAAATGATTTTTTCACCTTGCAAATAATCCCCACAATATGTATGGATTTGTGTATTGAGTAGAGTAGAAAATATGAGATGTAATCTCACAAGATGGGTACAATTTCTCACTATTTCTCACTCCTTTCTCTCTTAATTTTTGTTGTTTTGTTGCTGTTTTTCCTTCCTTCCCGAGCTGCTGCTGCTGGATTTTTTCTCTTCTTTTTCTCTCTTTTCTCTGTTTCTGTATGCGAAATGGCCTGATAAGGGACTGCCAAGGGCAGCCGCAGATTGATCTGCGGCTGGCCCTTGGTTCTCCCCCCAGCCGCGCTCGAGTCCCGTGCGCTCGAGTCCCGTGCCGTCTCGAGTTCCGTCCTTGGCCGCGGATTGATCTGCGGCTGACTGTGCTGATTTTCTCATTTTCCGCACCTCATCTCGATTTCCGTGCCGTACCGTTGATTTCCGTTGAAGGGCTCGTACTCTGCAGTCCGGGAATCTCCGGGAGACGCGCCACCTCATTCGGGGATGTCTGTCTCGGATGGCCTTATTGTCACATCAGCTTTGATTGCCAATCACTGCGGTGGTGTCGGGCGCTCGCCCTTGGGCCCACTCCTTCACTCCCGCAAGCCGGTTCAATTGACGATTTTGCCCTCCTGTCAAGGTTAGTACAAGGAACGCAAAATTTGGGTGTCTACAGCTGCCCCTCTTTATCATGTTTATGAAATGATGAATGAAATGAACAAGATAAAGAATAGACACCCGATGCATGAATGACAATGCACATGGATGACAATACATACGTGATGACACACATATGCCTTACGATGCAACGTATGATGCCATGGATGCTGTCATATTCGTAAAAGGGTATCAACGCAATGCGGATGATCGTCTCGTAACCCCCGGTTATCGTCGCCGGTTGGTTATATTGTCGGAGCCGGTTATCGTCGCCGGACATCCATTTCGTAATCGCCGGTTATCGTCGCCGGTCGATTGTCTCGTCGGGGCCGGGTATCGTCGCCGGTCACCCCTTTTGTAACCCCCGGTTATCGTCGCCGGTTGGTTATCTTGTCGGAGCCGGTTTTCGTCGCCGGACATCCACATCGTAATCGCCGGTTATCGTCGCCGGTCGATTGTCTCGTCGGGGCCGGGTATCGTCGCCGGTTACCCATCTCGTAACCCCCGGTTATCGTCGCCGGTTGGTTATCTTGTCGGAGCCGGTTTTCGTCGCCGGACATCCACATCGTAATCGCCGGTTATCGTCGCCGGTCGATTGTCTCGTCGGGGGCCGGGTATCGTCGCCGGTTACCCATCTCGTAACCCCCGGTTATCGTCGCTGGTTGGTTATCTTGTCGGAGCCGGTTTTCGTCGCCGGACATCCACATCGTAATCGCCGGTTATCGTCGCCGGTCGATTGTCTCGTCGGGGCCGGGTATCGTCGCCGGTCACCCATTTCGTAACCCCCGGTTATCGTCGCCGGTTGGTTATCTTGTCGGAGCCGGTTTTCGTCGCCGGACATCCACATCGTAATCGCCGGTTATCGTCGCCGGTCGATTGTCTCGTCGGGGCTGGGTATCGTCGCCGGTCACCCATTTCGCAACCCCCGGTTATCGTCGCCGGTTGGTTATCTTGTCGGAGCCGGTTTTCGTCGCCGGACATCCACATCGTAATCGCCGGTTATCGTAGCCGGTCGATTGTCTCGTCGGGGCCGGGTATCGTCGCCGGTCACCCATTTCGTAACCCCCGGTTATCGTCGCCGGTTGGTTATCTTGTCGGAGCCGGTTTTCGTCGCCGGACATCCACATCGTAATCGCCGGTTATCGTCGCCGGTCGATTGTCTCGTCGGGGCCGGGTATCGTCGCCGGTCACCCATTTTGTAATTCATTTTCATTAGACACATCAAACAGTTGCAAGGGAGCCAAGGGGACCCACCAGGGCCAGCCGCAGATGGATCTGCGGCCAAGATCGGGTTCTTAGGCGGCTCGCCACTTCCAGATCTGTCACTTTCAACTTCGTACCCCACATAGATTCTTGCGATTTTGCTCGTTTGCAGAGGCTTTTTGTCGATTTCTCCAACTTTTCTGCAAAAACCGCTCCGGTAGGATCGCTCTACGCGCTACAGGTAACACTTTGACCGTTCACTTTTCAATTTCGTCAACGTTTTACTATACATTTGATTATTTGCATGTTTAGAGATAGAAATGTATGCTTTACAATGCTATGCTATGTATTATCATATATACATGCTATGTAGGAATTGTGTGAGTCATATTTTATGCTCATGATGTGGTCCCACATACTGTTATTCCTTTTCTGCAAGAAAATCATGCATTACTGTACTTTACATGCTGTGACTACACATGAATGCAATTTTGATCTGTTTGAGGATTGGATTGATTGAAAACACGTTTGGCTTATGCCTGGGATGTCCATTTTACAAACGGAACTCTGTCGAATTTTTATTATTATTATTATTATTATTATTATTATTTTTTTTTTTTTAATAAACATGCATCATGTTGTCTTAATTATACGATGTGGGTAGGAATTTAGAATATTCGTGACATAATTCAAAAGGGAACTTACCTTCCTCCTTGCCTATTCTGTTCCAGCTATGGATCCCGATGCTCATAGTAGCTCCTCCGTGTCCCGGACCTCGGGTGTTCGCCGCCGTAGGGCTGCACCTGCTCCTGTTCCTCCTCGGACCCGTCAGGCTCGCCGCTTGGCGGAGGCTGTCATTCGTCCTGCTCATCCGGACGTTGAGGAGGCTGCTCCTCCAGAGGTCGCGGCAGAGGGACCATCCTCCAGCACACTGGCTCCAGCTCCTCATAGTGCCCCGTCTGGCGCATCTGTGCAGATCCCCGATCTATTGGGTCGGGATCTCAGTCGTCATCCCTCGGCATCTCTCGTGGCTAACGAGGTATATTCGGTTCTATTCTGATTTTATTCCCAATTTCCCAATTCTCCTTTTATCCGGACTGACCCATTGGTGATTGCCCCAGGTACCCGAGTTTACTCAGCCGAGGGGCAACTGGTTCAACATCTACTCCCTTTACACGGCTTTGCACAGTGACTACCGGGCGGTGGTGGATTCTTGGGGCTTTCGTCACTTCTTTACCATCATTCCCCGGCAGTGCCCCTGGGGTTACATGAGGGCCTTATCAGAGCGCTGGTTTCACCAGACGCAGTCTCTTCACCTTCTTGACTGCGAGGTTGTGCTGACCCCTTGGGATTGGAGATATATTACGGGCATAGAGTTTGCCGGGTCCCGCGTTCCTCTAGATCTCGACATCACTCCTGTGGAGGTCCGGGCTTTATTGGGCTTCGATGCTGAGGATCGGGTCTTTAAGGCCCGTAGCATTCGATCCGGCGCTTTGGCTGTCGATGTTGTTGGGGGTCTGTACGCACTGCCCGTTCCAGCGGATCATGGCACCAGGGACATTCTGCTACGACGCCTGTTCCTGACCATCATGAGGGGTTGTTTTCTGGGGAACAACTCCTCCACCATTCATTTCAGCGTCGTAGGAGCGGTCAGAGACGTGGACCGCATCGGTGACTATGACTGGGGGTCATTCACCTTTGCCTATTTCCTCCATGGCATGCGTCTACGCTCGGAGGGTCAGACAGACGCTTGGCTCGGATTCTATCATTTTCTGCTGGTGAGACTTCTTTCTTTTTCCTTAATGTATTTCCCGTCAATTCATTTCTTTTCTTTCTGCGTCTGTCGGTTTCTCACGCTTTTCACTATTTCTGTTCGCAGTTCTGGGCCTACGAGCGTCTTCCATGCCTGAGGCCTGTCACTACTCTCGGCCTTGATACTTATCCCCGGGGCCGACGGTGGCATCACAGCACTTTGGAGGAGGTCCCGATATCAGGCAGCTTTGCACACTGCCGCATCCAGCTGGAGCTGATCACTGCTGTAGATGTCGTCTGGATTCCCTACCTCTCCGAGCATTTGGCTGAGGGGTTCGATGCTGGGAACCCTTCTGGCCCGGAGTTCGAGCTTTCCATCCGTCGCCTCACTTTGCAGAGTATCGGAGGATGGGTGATGTATCTGGGGGAGCGTGCATTCAGATGCGTCACAGGAGAGATCCGCATCCCGCATTCCCTTCCTATCACTACTTCCTGGCCGCTGGACTCTCAGCCTTCAGAGATCATGCTTGCAGGGGAGGACGGCCGGATTCTTTCTACGGGTCCCAGTACGAGCGATGCTTTCCGTACTTGGTGGGTGCCCCGCACTATCGGTCCTCAGACCCGGGCCACATTCTTCCTCGAGGATATGGTCCCCGGCTCGGTGATGATGACTGACTGGGCAGCCTGTGTTCGGAGCCCTACCCACACTGAGCAGATAGACACTTTGACCCTCCAGGTGGAGCAGTTGTCGCTATTTCTTCGGGTGTTAGGCCGGACCCCGGAGGAGGCCTATACCTATGATCCTGATGGTACGGGTTATGATGCGGGGCCGAGCTCATCTGATGCCACCGCGCGACCATACATCCCCGACATGAACTTCGGGCCCTCGACTTCGGCGACCCCAGGGGACCAGTTTGAGGATCCCGCCTTCATAGATGAGATTGACTTTATCTAGATCAGGATAGGATAGGGCTTCTGTACCTGTACCTGTTTAGATTTATTTTTCATTTCATGCACTATGTACTGAACTCATTTATTTATCTATGCACAGTTCTTTATCTTTTATCCTTATGAAATTCATTTGCTTTATTATTGTCTGTACGATGCATGCTCTTTATTCATGGATAGAAAATGACCCCTGTACAGTCTTTTTGATACTATTTTTTCACAGATGACGTCCTCAGATGTCGTGGTATGCTTGGATTCCATTCCTCCTACAGGGTTGGTTGGCAGCCTCCTCCGTTGGTTGGACAGTTTATCGCCGGCCGACAGGGTCATCGCAGATGGTCTTTTGGGCCATTCTCGGTCCTTATTAACCTTCCAGGTGCCAGCGGGCTTTGTGGATGGTATTTTGAGATATTGGGTCCCTGCTCGTCAAGTGTTCAGGCTAGGGACAGTAGAGCTGACCCCCACCCTCGAGGAATATGGTCGCTTCACCGGTTTGCCTTTGGATAGACCTTGTGCCAGGATCACATCTGGTCCCATGCGCCGTCAGTTCTTGACCTTTACTGGGTTGCGGAGGGCGGTTCTGCTATCAGCGATCACATCAGATCACCTGGTTCCTCTTTACTTTTTGATTGACCGATTCGGCTCACCTAACAGTTTTCGCCACTTCTCTGGGGATTTTTCTGTATCGGAGGAGCGCTGGGGCGTTTTGAGGCTAGACGTTTTGATGGCCTGTATCCTCTCAGTTCTGTACTTGCCCGCGGGACCCGATCATTTGGACATGCGGGTGGTCGCGGCCGTTAGGGCCCTTCAGGAGGATCACACCATTCTTCCCATGATACTGGCGGATACTTATATGTCAGCCTCATACTGTCAGTCCTTCCGAGGCCGAGTATTCCGAGGGAGCTCGACTTTGTTGTATGTGTGGTTCATGAGTCATCTTAGTCCCATCGGCCACCTCCGTCGCCAAGGGTTTTGCTTCAGTCATGACATAACCACGCAGTTTTCATTTCGTCCTGTAAGCTGTACTGATGCGGCCTCCTGGATAGCATTTCTGTCGGTCATCGAGGATCCCTTTCATCTCCTGGTTTATTCGGGTTATTGCTCCTTTATGAGCTTCTTGACTCATGTGCCCGACCTGGACTTCATTCCCATTGCTGGCTTGAGGGGTGTGACGACTTATCATCCCATGGCGGTGATGGGGCAGTTTGATCAGACACAGGATTTCCACCCCTTCACGAGCGCGGCCGACTACCGATTCCCTACATCATCCCAGACAGAGAGAGATCTACTGCGGGTATATGATCTTTGGCCTCGTAGGATCCTGGCCGAGTACAATGATAGTTGCCCCATCCAGACATTCGCTTATGTGCAATGGTTGCGCGGAGATTCGGATGCGGTTGGTGTGAGTCAGACTGGGACTTTTGACGACTCTGGAGTGACTTTCCCAGACGATACCATATATCACTCGATCTCAGCCGATTCCTCCCCTAGTCAGGACACTGAACATAGCCGGATCCGACTGTCTTTGGTTGCTATTGAATCTGAGAGGGATGCCGCCATTGCCGAGAGAGATGCTGCTATTCTAGCTAGAGATGCTGCCATAGCTGACAGAGATGCCATTGTTTTCCAGGCTAGGACAGTCATAGATGCACATTCTGGGACTGTCAGCCGAGCCGCTGCCTTGTTGGACCGCATCGACATGATGGGACAGCAGATTTCAGGGGATACTGATGCCTCAGATCTATCCACCACCTTATCCATCCTGCTTCAGTTAGTTGCAGATTTGTAGATTGTTTTATTTCCTGCATAGACTATGTTAATTTCATCGGTTATTGAAAAGGAAATCCTGTAACAAAAAGACTTATATATGTAAACAGGTATTTAAATTTAGTCATTTTCCCTTTTTGTTGTAACGTTGCCCCTCATTGGATCATCATTTTATCCGGTTGATCATGATTTTGACATTTCGCTTTCTTTCTCTTCTCAAGTCTTGACGGAGATCTGACAGATATTGCCGTGCCCCTGTCGATTTCATTGGATTGAGTTTCAGACTCTGGCTAACTGTTTGGTTTGATCAGGGTTATACTGATTTGGTATGGAACTGACTGGTCGGTTGATTTCGGGACAGTTTTGAGGGTTTAGGACGGTTTATCTGGCTGTTGGGGATTGGTTTTGTTTTAGGGGAAGGATTATTTTTTTTTATGGCTCGGACCGCGCCATAATGGCTGCCTACGTACCCCCACAAGTTGGGAGATCAGGTCCTACGTAGTTCGCTCTTCAAAGGAAAAGGAAGTTGATGATTTAAGCGTAGAATCGCTTCACTGAGTCAGAATTTAGGGGTTGTGGAAATGTCTCACCATCCATTTCTTGCAATATGAGGGCTCCTCCGGATAGCACCTTTTTAATTACAAAAGGTCCCTCCCAGTTTGGGGCAAACTTCCCCTTGGCTTCGTCTTGGCAAGGCATGACTCTCTTTAGCACCAGGTCACTCTCCTTGAATTTCCGAGGTCTTATCCTTTTGTCATATGATCGAGAAATTCTTTGCTGATATAGCCGACCGTGCAAAACAGCAGCTACCCTCCTTTCATCAATTAGGGCTAACTGGTCGTATCGACTTTGCATCCAATCCTCCTCGCCTATCTGAGCATCGATCATTATTCTGAGGGATGCCATCTCAACCTCAATTGGCAGAACGGCCTCCATGCCATACACCAAAGCGTAAGGGGTTGCCCCTGTAGAAGTACGCGTTGATGTTCGATATGCCAGTAGGGTGAGGGGTAGCAGATCTGGCCATCCCCGATGATTAGCAGACATTTTTGCCATGATCTTCTTGATGTTCTTATTGGCAGCTTCCACTGCCCCATTCATTTTGGGACGGTAAATGACAGAGTTGAGGTGTTTGATCTTAAACTGGTCGCACAATCCCTTCATGAGGGCGTTGTTCGAATTCTTAGCATTATCGGAGACCAAAACCTCAGGTTGCCCGTATCGACAAATGACATTATTCCTGATGAACCCGACGATAACCTCCTGAGTGACTTTGGGGAAAGAGGCTGCTTCTACCCATTTGGTGAAATAATCGATCATGACGAAGATGAATCGGTGCCCGTTGCTTGCTTTGGGCTCTATCGGTCCGATCACGTCCATTCCCCACATTGAGAATGGCCACGGGGAGGTCATACAGTGCAGTTCATTGGGGGGCGTATGGATCACATTACCGTGCGCCTGACATTGGTAACACCGTTTGACATGATCATCACAGTCAGCTTTTAAGGTCAACCAATAATGCCCTGTTCTCAAAATCTTTTTGGCCAGCATCGGTCCACTCATGTGTGGCCCACACACTCCACCATGTATTTCGTTCATAATCCTCTGGGCCTGCGTCTCATCCACGCACTGCAACAGTCCCAAACCGGCCTCCCTCTTGTAGAGTGAATCCCCACTCAAGTAGAACTTCATCGCCATTTTTTTGGATTCTCATCCTTTCAGTTCGACTCGCCTGGTCGAGAATGGATCTATCTCTCAGATATTCCCTGATATTATGATACCAGGGGCTGCCTTGTCAACCCCACCTCGTCTGATAACACTGCCACATGTTCCTCATATGCCGGGGCATTCTGCACGGCTATCTCAACCTGCGGAATGTCTTTTCTTTTGATTATGTGGATTAAGGAGGCCAGGGTTGCCAATGCATCTGCAAAATCATTCCGACCCCGGGGGACATGTTCGAAAAGCGATATCTACGAACACAAGCATCAGCTGGGTAACAAAAAGATGGTATGGTAGTAACAGAAGAACTTTGGAGTTGTACACCACGATTGCCTGTATGATTACAAATTCAGAATCCCAGAACACTGCTAGCCTCCTCACTCCATGTTTGCGGGCCAAGCGGAGTCCCAAGATACATCCCTCGTATTCAGTGGTGTTGTTCGAATTGCTGAAAACGCAGTTTTAGCGGCCACGGGGTATTGTTCTCCGGTGATAGAGACCAAGACTGCTCCGGCTCCTGCCCCTTCAGCATTCATGGCACCATCAAAATACAGCTTCCAGAATTGTCCCTCATCATTGCATTTCATGTCTGACACCCAAAATATATCTTCGCCCGGTAGAGGAGTTTCTAACGGTTCCACCCCTCCCGACGGCGTCTCGACCAACCGATCTGCAATTCCTTGCCCTTTCATGGCTTTTTGAGTTACGTATACCATGTCGAACTGTTGTAAGATTAACTGCCATCTTGAAAGTCGACAGTTCAACATGGGCCTTTCAAAAATATATTTCAGGGGATCCATTCTCGATATCAGGTACGTAGTATGCCCATGGAGGTAATGCTGTAATCTCCCTGCAGCCCAGGCCAGAGCACAACAGGTCTTTTCGATGGGAGTGTAATTCTGTTCACATTGGCTAAATCTTTTGCTGAGGTAATAGATGGCCTGCTCTTTACCTGCCTCATTCTTTTGTCCCAGCATGCATCCCATCGCAATGGCATTGACCGATATGTACATAAACAGGGGGATCCCATCCTTTGGGGGTACCAGCACCGGTGCCTCAGTCAGCTGCTTTTTAATGGTCTGAAAGGCCCCCTGACATTGCTCATTCCATTCTTGGGAAGCACCCTTCCTCAACAACTTGAAAATTGGCTCACACGTAGTTGTCAAGTGGGATATGAAACGGCTGATGAAGTTTATTCTTCCCAGGAATCCTCTCATCTCCTTTCTCTGTGTGAGGTGCCTGGCATATCCACAATGGCTTTAATCTTTGCTGGATCCAACTCAATGCCCCGATCACTAACCAGGAATCCCAAGAGCTTACCTGATTGTACTCCGAAAGCAACACTTGGTTGGATTGAGTTTCAGGTTTATACTTCCTGAGTCGATCAAATAGCTTTTAAGATGGGCTATATGGTCAGATTCTACCCTTGATTTCACAATAATGTCATCCACGTAGACCTCTATCTCCTTATGCATCATATCATGGAACAGGGCCATCATAGCTCTCTGATAGGTAGCCCCTGCGTTTGTGAGACCAAAAGCCAATCGTCTATAGCAGAAAGTGCCCCAAGGGGTGATGATGCGGTCTTTTCCCGATCTTCCTCTGCCACCATTATCTGATGATATCCTGCGAAGCAATCCACAAAAGAGTACATTTCGTACTGGGCTGTGTTATCCACCAGGATGTGTATGAAAGGCACCGGGAAGTTGTCCTTGAGACTGGCCTTGTTTAGATCTCTGTAGTCTACGCATACCCTCACCTTTCCTCCAGGTTTAGCCACTGGGACTACATTGGATAGCCATTCCGGGTAAGTGGATACCATAATGATTTCGGCCCTGAATTGTTTAATGATCTCCTCTTTCACTTTTAAGCTCCACTCAGGTTTTCAACTTCCTTAGCTTCTGGCTTGACAGGCCTGAAACCCTCCTTGATGGGCAACCGGTGTACCACGATGTCGGTGGACAATCCAATCATATCCTCGTGCGACCAGGCAAAGACATCCTCATATTGGCTTAGCAACTCAGCTCTTTCTACTTTTTGGCTGGTGGTGAGGTCTATCCCTATCTTGAGTTCTTTTGGCTTGTCTAGGGTTCCAATATCAATGGTGATGGTTTGGTCCAAATTGGGTTTGGGTTTATCCTCGACCCATCCTTTGATCTCGTCAGGCGCATCGTCGTAATCTGCCTCGTCTTGCTCAATGCCCATCAAATCGAAATCCAGCTCAATGTCAAAATCATAATCATCATTCAAATTTGAAAGATCGTTTGTTAGGCAAGGATTACTCAATTTGGTACACCTGACATGAAACAAAATACTTGTCATATATAAATCATTTTCCACGACGATCGCATTTTCAAATAACACGAAGGAACGACATAATTATGCAGAAATAAAACAACAACAAAAATAAAACTTCTCCATTCCCCCATCCTCTGGGGTCTACCACCCTGACGTCGGGTTTTACCCTTGTTTGGATATTATCGGCCTCACGGTCCAATTGTCGATGGTCAGGTCAGACGATATGTGCTCGATGAGAGGTGGCTTTATACCGGACACTTCCCCGATGACCACGGCCACATCGCCCGAGTCTCCCCTCATACCTTCCTTAGGAATAATCAACCCTGCCCAATCGATGATAGGCACACCTTGTTGGGCTCCTGGTGTGGCAACATTCGTCCCCTCTTCATTGCTTATTAATTGTCCGGGGATATAGCACTGGGTTTCGAACTCTTCCGCGACCTCCTGTAGGAAACTTTCCTTTTTGGCTAATTCATCATTCGTGGGGGCCAAATCTTCACCCCTTGCTCTAGTCACAGGCTCGCTGGTCCCCTGCTTATCGTTGACCGGGGTCACCGGGCTGCCAATCAATCGAATCGGGGCCATGCCCTGACGGCCTCCCCATGTTATACCTCCATGATATCCCAAACCTGCCTTGCCTACCTGATGGGGTAGTTGAATGGGCTTGGTGATTCCTTGACTGCTTCTTCCTAACCCTTGTCCAGGCTGGAACTTCATCCTTATCATTTCCTTTGCAACGAAAAGTAAGTTCTGGAGAGACCCTTGGCTTCACGGCTGGAGCCCCCAAGCATCTGTATTGGGGAAGTGCTAATTTTCTAGTGCCTGAAAGCTAGCTGGCACCGCCGACTCATCCACGTTGATCACTGGTAGGCCACCCATGGGAGGAGAAAGGTCATCACATTCGGCCGAGATTGTTACCAGATTCCCATTGATGATTAGCTTAATTTGTTGATGGAGCGTAGACGGCACTGCCCCGGCATGTTGTATCCATGGCCTCCCCAGTAACATGTTATAACTGGCGGTGATGTCTAGGACCTGGAAAGATATATCAAAAGTACAGGGACCTATTTCCACTGGTAATTCTATTTTCCCAATTGTATCCCTTCGGGAACCATCGAAAGCTCGCACCACCACGTGACTGGCCCGTAGGCGCTTGGGATTAATGTTCATCTTCTGCAATGTGCTGAGGGGACAAATATTCAATGCCGATCCCCCATCAATCAATACCCCATTCATGATATACCCCGAGGAGATTACCGCAATATGTAGCGGTTTCCGGTGTCCCCTTCCTTCCTTGGGTATGTCCTCATCTGCAAAGGATATCACGTCGCTCTCCATCAAATGGCCCACCAGCTGGCCGAAACCTTCCTCACTAATTTCCTTGGGCACGTATGCCTCCTCCAGAACCTTCGTCAAAGTTTTGCAATGCTTATTGGATGACAACACCAGGTCCATGACTGATGTTAAGGTTGACTCCTCATTTAAAATCTGAATCCCCCTCGTTTCCGGGTGATCCATCCTTTTTAAGAACTCTATGGCCCTTTCTTCGGAAATCTCTTCATTTTTTTTCCCTTTGGCTCTCAAGGACTCGCCCGGGAAGATATAAGGGGTTCCCCTTTGTCGTCACAGAAGCACAACTGGCCGCTTCCTCTGGCGTTCCCCCATAATTCCAGGGTACCGTCTTTAGACTATTGATAGGGATTTGCGGCCTCGCGGCAAGGATGAGGGGCCTCGGAGCTGTCACCTTGACAGGTCCCTCGGTGCTATTCGGACTCACCCCCATCAATCTGATGGGCACTCCCCGTGCACTCCCATGCTCATGTATCACGTTGATCATCCCCTCAATTTCCTGCACATAGTTTAACCTCGACGGCCCCCCAGCTTCACTCGCCTCCGTCATATTGACCCCACCTCCATCATGTCTAGGCAGGGGATTTGCTTTAACATTCGGGGAGTCTGGCTGCTCCACCACAATTTCCCCACTGTCAATCAGGTTTTGGATTCTAATGCTTCAACGTCCAACAGTCCTGTGTGTCATGGCCAGGGGAAACTGAGTGGTATGCACATCGCTTGCTCGGGTCAAACCTTCTACCCTTTGGGTCATTCGGTGGTGCCAGACCAACTATTTTCTTTTGGGCTACTAATACCGCTAATACTCGTTCAAGCGGCTCCCCGAGCGGGGTGAATACTCGATTTTGCGAGGCCTCATATCTCCTTCGTCCTCTGCTCTTTGATCTGTGAAGTTGGGCTGCCGGGATGGCCCTACCCTCTGCACCTGTACCGGAAGATGGCTTTCTGCCTTTTTAGACGAGCCCTGAAGGATGAGGGAAACGTCCTCCTCCTTTTTCTTTTGCACCCTTCGGGAAGTGCTGCCATAATTACGCTTTGGATCTGCTCTGCAGCCGTTTCCAAAGCCGTGAGATCCCGAATTTTGCCAGATTTCAAAACCATGTCCACATTTCTCCGTGTTTTAACATTTCGGCGAAAGGCCTACCAATCCTGATATGACTCGTTCATTAATACGGTG